>PVIH01001110.1:62860-261485 GCA_004025045.1 Sigmodon hispidus | reverse complement strand
GGACCTTGAATAAGGAAATACAGGGATGGGAAAAAAAATTTCAGAGGGAAAGCTGAACACATAGTAAATATATGTGTAGCAATCTTATTTGCATTACCACCCTTGATAAGCCATGCTTATGATACTTATCCTCTTCATAGTTATTGTTAACTTTTCCTCATTTTAAATTCATGTTACTGTTTTTTTGTTAAATACAAAAAAAAAAAAACAAATAATGCTGCTATGAACATAGTTGAGCTAATGCCTTTGGAGTATGACTGTGCATCATTAGGGTATACACCCAGAAGTGGTATTGCTGGGTCCTTGGGGAGATTGATTCTCAATTTTCTGAGAAACCACCATACTGTGTTCCAAAGTGGCTGAACAAGCTTACACTCCCACCAACAATAGAGGAGTGTTCCCCTTGCTCTGCCACCTCTCCAGCATAGGCTGTCATCTGTGTCTTTTATCTTAGCCAATCTGACTGGTGTAAGGTAGTATCTCAAAGATGTTTTGATTTGCATTTCTCTGATGACTAAAGATGTTGAACACTTGTTCAAGTGCCTTTCAGTCATTTGTAATTCTTCCACTGAGAATTCCCTTTTTAGTTCTGAACCCCATTTTCTGATTGGGTTATTCAAGGCTTTGGGCTCTAGTCTCTTCAGTTTTCTATATATTATTGAGATCAGTCCTATTTCACCTGTAGGGTTGGAGAAAATCTTTTCTCATCCTGTAGACTTTTGTTTTGTCTTATTGAGAGTGCCCTTGGCTTTACAGAAGCTTCTCAGTTTCTGGAGGTCCCACTTATTGATTGTTGATTTTAGTGTCTGTGCCACTGGAGTATATTTGAAAAGTGGTCATCTGCGCCAATTTGTTGGAGGGTATTTCCCACTTTCTTTTCTGTCAAGTTCAGTGTAGCTGCATTTATGTTGAGGTCTTTGATCCACTTGGATTTGAGTTTTGTGCAGGGTGACAGGCTTGGATCTATTTGCATTTTTCTACACACTATCATCCAGCTATGCCAACACCACTAGTTGAAGATACTATCTTTTTCCCATTAAATATTTTAGGCCTCTTTGTCAAAGATCAGGTGTTCATAGGTTTTCGGGGGTTAGTGCCCGGATCCTCAATTTGATTCCATTGATCCACATATCTATTTTCACACCCATACCAGGCTGTTTTTATTATTGTAGCTCTATAGAATAACCTGAAGTCAGGGATGGTGAAGCCTCCTGATGAGGTTCTTTTGTTGAACAAAGTAGTTTTGGCAATCCTGGCTTTCCTGTTATTCCAAATGAAATTGAGTATTGTTCTTTCAAGGTCTGAAAAATATTGTGTTGGAATTTTGATGGGAAATGCATTGAATCTGTAGGTTGCTTTTGGTAGAATTGCCATTTTCACTGTTGACCCTACCTATTCAGGAACATGGAAGATCTTTCCATTTTCTGATATCCTCTTCAATTTCTTTCTTCAGTGATTTAAAGTTTTTGTCAAATAGATCTGTTACTTCTTTCATTAGAGTTACTCCAAGGTATTTAATGCTATTTGCAGTGATTATAAAGGGTGATGTTTCCCTTATTTCAATTTTAACCCTTTTATCTTTAGTGTATAGGAGGGCTATTGATTTCTTGGAGTTAATCTCTATCCTTTGCTGAAGGTGTTTATCAGCTGTAGATGTTCCTTGGGAGAATTTTGTGGATTACTTATGTATACAAACATATCATCTGCAAATAGAGATAACTTCACTTCTTTTCCAATTTGTTTCCCCTTGATCTCTTTTCATTCTCCTATTGCTTTAGCTAAAACTTCAAGAACTATATTAAACAGATAAGGGGAGAGAGGACATTCTTGTCTAGTTCCTAATTTTTAGAAGGATTGTTTTGAGTTTTTCTCCATTAAGTATGATAGTGGCTATCGGCTTCTTCTTAATCACCATTATTATATTTAGATATTTACCCTGTATTCCTGATCTCTCCAGGACTTTTATCATAAAAGTGTGTTGGATTTTGTCACAGGATTTTTCAGCATCTAAGGATATGACAATGTGGTTTTTTCCTTCAGTTTGTTTACACGATGGATGACTTTTATGGTTTTTTTATATGTTGAACCATCTCTGCATTTCTGGGATGAAGCCTACTTGATCATGGTGGATGATATTTTTCATATGTTGTTGCATATGGTTTGCCAGAATTTTGTTGAAAATTTTAGTATCAACATTCATGAGGGAAATTCGTCTGTAATTCTCTTTCTTTGTTGCATCTGTGAGTGCCTTGGGTATTAAAGTAATTTTGGTCTCATTAAGAGAGTTTGGCCAAATTTCTTCAGTTTCCACTGTGTGAAACAGTTTAAACAGTATTGGTAATATTTCTTCTTTGAATGTCTGGTAGAATTCTTCACTGAAACCATCTTGCCCTGGGCTTTTTTTTACTTGGGAGGCTTTTAATGACAGCTTCAATTTCCTTTAGAGTTGTAGGTCTGTTTTGGTATTTAATCTGATTTCAATTTAATTTTGGTAAATGGTACATGTCCAAGAACCTGTCCATTTCTTTTATGTTTCCCATTTTGGTGGACTATATATTTTCAAACTATGACCTGATAATTCTCTGGATTTTCTTGGGGTCTGTTGTTATGTCCCCCTTTTAATTTCTGATTTTGTTAATTTGAATTCTCTCTCTCTCTCTCTCTCTCTCTCTCTCTCTCTCTCTCTCTCTCTCTGCCTTTTGGTTAGTTTGGATAAGGGTTTATCTAGCTTGTGGACTTTCTTAAAGAACTAAGTCTTTGATTCATTTATTTTTTGTTCTTGTTTCAATTGTAATAATTTGAGCTCTAAGTTTCATTATTTCATGCCATCTACTCCTTCTAAATGAGTTTGCCTTTAATTGTTCTAAGGCTTTCAGCTGTGCTGTTAGTTCTCTAGTGTGGGATTTGTCAAGGTTTTCCATGTAGGCATCTAGTGCTATGAATTTTCCTCTTAAGACTGCTTTCATTTTGTCCCACAATTTTGGTTATGTTGTGATTCGTTTTCATTCAATTCTAGGAAGACTTTGATTTCTTTCTTAATTTTTTCCTTGACCTAGAGGTGATTCAGTTGAGTGATGTTTAGTTTCCATGAGTTGGTAGGCTTTCTGTGATGTTTGATGTTGTTGAACTCAAATTTTAGGCTCTGGTGGTCCGATATGATACAAGGGATTATTTCCAGTTTTTCATCTGTTGATAAAGTTCCAGGCCAGCCATGGATTTATGGTGAGATCTTACTGTTGCACAATAATAGTTTAAGATCCATTCCATTTGTTTATACATTGGAGCATTTGTTAAATGTTGCAAAAAATTTGTTGAATTCTTTTATGTTGAATTTGTTTTTAACTCTATGAATCTGTGTTACTTTGTTGATAGAGCTGCACAGAGGACCAAGCTGTATTTAGCAATTTAAAGTTTGCTTATACTGTCAAGAGACTAGAGGCATGCAATAAAAGAAATCCAGGTTGAGAGGGGAGAGAGCCTCTCTAAACAGTTCCAGTGTATTTTACAATGTGTATAAGCTTAAGAATGAAAGACAATATGAGTAGAATTAAAAAAAAATAGTTTAAAAAGTTGCTAGACCAACTTCTTGGGGAAGGAGAATATTCTGATATTTAAAGGCAATCCCTATGCAATTCCCATGTTCTTGATTTATGCCACATGGGAGCACTAAATGCATACAATCAGATAGAAGAAGTAAAAAAGAAAACATAATCATTCACAAAAATAATACAAAGCCCAAAGAAAACTTTTACAGACTTTTTGCAGAGGTTATCTGCAGCAGTAAATAAAATAATACCAGATTCAGAGGCAAGGTGAATAATAATTGAATCCCTGGTATTTGAGAATGCTAATACACAATGTAAAAAAATAATAAGACTGTTAAAAGCAACATTAGCACCATTAGAGGAATGTATTCATGAAATAATTAATGTAGATTCTTATGAAGGTGATGATAATTGAATAGGAGAAGACATTTCTAGAGGTATAATTAAAAGGCAAAACGTTAAATGCTATAATTGTGGATTGCAAGATTATATAAAAAGAAATTGTAATCACAGTTTTGCCAGAAACGGTGACTTTGTAATGAATCATCACAAGAGAACATCCTTGCTTTCTGAAGTATGCAAAAGGTTTGAAAAAGGTTGACACTGGACAAATGAATGTTGGTTGACAAAGGAGAGAAAAAAAATTTCTGCCTTTGGGACATGGCCATGGGGGGGCTTTCAAGAGCCCCCAATCCAGTACCATCTTACCCTGCTATGATGGAGGATACACCTCCCCTGAACAATTAAAGAAATTAAAACATATTTAAAAAACATATTACACTAAATGATAGACAATCTATAGAAAAAAAACATAGGGAAAAGGGTAAAACATCTCTGGCAAATGTCTAGTAATGAACAAAGACCAAAATAAAAAGTATAAATAAATGATGTTGTTATTGAAGATTTATTGGATATAGAGGTGGATGTATCAATAATTTCACCAGAGTCTTGGCATCCATGTTGGCCCCTTCAGGAGGTAAATGCTCAATGTTGGGGGATTGGGTCTTTATCCCAAGTAAAACAAAGTGCAAAATGGCTTGAGTGTATAGGACCAGAAGGACAGAGAGGAATATTGAAGCCATATAAGGCTAACATTGCCATACATTTATGGGGACAAGATTTTTTACAACAATGGAACACACAGATTAACATTCCTCCAAACACAGAAATAATTCATAAACTAACACATATTTTTAGAAGAATTATTGGATGGTATTAGAAACAGTCACAAACTATCCAAGTTGTACAGAAACAAGGTTCAATAGCTGTTGATCTTTCAAATATACTCACAGCACTACCTTTAAAATGGCTAACAGATAAGCCTATATGGATTAATCAATGGTCATTAACAAAAGAGAAATTGAAGGCCTTAGAGCAGCTGGTGCAGGAGCAGTTAAATGCTCAGCATATAGAAGAATCAACAAGCCCTTGGAATTCTCCAATGATTGTCATTAAAAAGAAATCTGGAAAGTGGAGGATTTAAGAGATTTAAGAGGAATAAAAAAGGTGATCTAGTCAATGGGTTCTCTACAGTCTGGAATTTCTTTGCCTTCTCTTTTACCAAAAGAATGGCCCATCATAGTTACCAATTTAAAAGACTTTTTTCACAATATCCTTAAAAGAACAAGATAAAGAAAAAATTGCCTTTACAATGCCCACTTATAATAATTCTTGGCCTGTAAAGAGATATCAGTGGAGAGTCCTTTCTCAAGGAATACTGAATAGCCCTATGTTATGTCAGCATTTTGTACAAAAGCCAATAGAATAAATTCACAACAAATTCCCAAAATTCATAATATACCATTATATGGATGTCATCCTATTGGCAGATTCAAATACTGATACTCTAAAAAAATGTTTGAGGAAGTGAAAAAAAATTGCCTTCTTGGGGATTACAAATATCCCATGAAAAAATACAAAGGGGAGATTCTATTAATTATTTAGGCTATAAAATAGACCTTCAAAAAATTAGACTCCCAAAAGACAGATTAAAGACTTTAAGTGATTTTCAGAGATTATTAGGAGACATTGCTAATTAATCACCCAGTTTGGGAATAAAAAATGATGAACTAGATAATCTGTTTAAAACCTTAAATTGTGACAAGGACTTAAATAGTCCAAGAGAATTGTCACCTGAAGCTGAGGAAGAATTGGCTTTGGTAGAAAAGAAATTACATGATGCACATGTAGATCATGTAGATCCAGACCTTAATTGCATTACAGTTATCTTGCCTTCTAAGCATTCCCCTACAGGAATTTTAATGCAAAGGAAAAATGTTATATTGGAATGGATATTTTTACCACATAAACTGAGTAAAAAATTAAAGACATTTGTGGAAAAGATTTCTGCATTAATCTTTAAAGGAAAATTAAGACTTCATCAATTAACAGAAATGGACACAGCAGAAATTGTTGTACCTGTAACTAATGAAGAAACTGACCAATTATGGATAGAAAGTGAACACTGGCAAAGACACTGAGTAATTTTTTGGAAGAAATTAACAACAAATATCCTCAAAGCAAAAGAATTGAATTTTTAAAGAAAAATTATTGGATTCTTTCTTGTCTTGTATGAGGTAAGCCAATTACTAGAGCCCTCACATTTTATACAGATGCAAATAAGTCAGGAAAAGCAGGTAACAAATCAGAAAATATAAGTAAAGTGGTTCAAAACCCTTATAACTCTGTTCAAAAGTAAGAATTATATGCTATTGTGATAGTATTAATGGATTTTATCCAAGCTTTCAATATAGTCACCGACTGTCATTATGCAGAAAGAGTTCTTTTACACTTTGAAACTTCTGATTTTATTAATGATAAGTCAGAATTAATTTTGTTATTTATGCAGTTACAAGAAATAATCAGGAATAGGGTTCATCCCTTCTATATAACACATATTCAATCCCATACAGTTCTGTCAGGTCCTTTATTGCAAGACAATGATGAAATTGATAAATTATTAATAGGAAATGTATAAGAGGCCTCAGAGTTTAATTAAAAAAAAACATCATGTCAATAGTAAGGGATTAAAAAAGTATTTCTCTATCACTTGATAACAAGCTAAAGAAATTGTAAAAAGATGCCCCACCTGTACCTCCTATAACCAAACTTCATTACCAGCAGGGAGTAATCATAAAGGTATACATAGAAATGAAATCTGGCATATGGATGTATTTCATTTTACAGAATTTGGAAGATTAAGATATATACATCATACAATAGATACATTTTCAGAATTTCAATGGGCAACTGCTTTGAGTTCAGAAAAGGCTGACTCGCACATTTACTAGAAGTTATAGCCATCATGGAAATACCTGTAAAAATTAAGACAGACAATGCTCCAGCATATGTCTCTAGTAAAATGAAACAATCTTTTGTTTATTATAATATAATGCACATTACAGGAATATCACATAATCCTACAGGGCAAGCAGCCATAGATCAAACCAAACTCTAAAGGAGATGCTAAATAAACAAAAAGCACTAACAAAGACACTAGAAATAGACTACATAGTGCTTTGTTCACTTTGAATTTTCTCAATGCTATGAGAAAGTAACAACAGCTGATGAAAGGCATTCGAGTATAGAAAAAAAATGAATGAGCTAAATCAGCCCATCTATATCAAATATGTGCTGACCTCAGAAAGGAAGCCAGGCTATGTGCTACGTTGGGAAAGAGGTTTTGCTTTTGTTTCCATGGGTGAAGAAAGTTATAGGTATCATCAAAATAAATAAAATCTCAATTAGAACTTGAGAAACTTTATCAAATTAAGAATTAATGCCTCATGTACCCAACTTACTATGCTTACAAGGTGTAAAGAAAAACAAAATGCTGAAGCAGGTTTTTGTTTGTATCTTTACAGAAAGCCAGAAATACCCATTTTGAGGAAGATAAAAGACCTTGGACACCTAGACATGTACAAGAAAATGGAAGCTATCCAGAAAAATTCAGAAGCAATTGGCAGAAGCAACTGGGACAAGGCATCCAGGAGAAGCATCTGCCAGAAGCAACCAGGAGCAAGGCTGTGGAAGTTGCAAGACACCTGGGTGAGAATTGACTGTGGTGAATCCACTCTCTGATATTTCAGCCTTCCCCTGATAACTGGTTCTGAGTCTCATTCATAATACTACAGAGCAAGGTGATAGGTTTGGATGTATTTTCATTTTTCTACACACTAACATCCAGTTATGGCAACACCATTTGTTGAAGACACTACCTTTTTCCATAAAATATATTTGGCCACTTTGTCAAAAATCAAGTGTTCATAGGTGTGTGGGTTAACTTCTGGGTCCTCAACTCAATTACATTGATCCACAAGTCTGCTTTTATGCCAGTACCAAGCTGTTTTTATTACTGTGGCTCTATAGTATGATTTGAAGTCAGGGATGGTTATGCCTCCTGAGGTTCTTTTGTTGACCATAATTGTTTTGGCAATCCTGGCTTTCCTGTTATTCCAAATAAAGTTGAGTAATGTTCTTTCAAGTTCTGCAAAAAATCTTGTTGGGATTTTGGTGGGAATTGCATTGAATCTGTAGATTGCATTTGGGAAGATTGCCATTTTAACTTTGTTGATCCTTCCTATCAAGGAACATGGGAGATGTTTCCATTTTCTGGTATCCTCTTCAATTTCTTTCTACAGAAATTTAAATTCTTTGTCAAACATATCTGATACTTCATTGAATATAGTTACACCAAGTTATTTAATGCTATTTGCAGCTACTTTAAAAGGTGATGTTTCCCTTATTTCTTTTCAGTCCTTTTATCTTTAGTGTATAATAGGGCTACTGATTTTTTGAGTTCATCTTCTGTCCTTCTACATTGCTGAAGGTCTTTATCAGCTGTAGAATTTTGTGAGTCACTCATGTATACCATCATGTCACTTGCACATAGATGTAATTTGACCTCTTCCTTTTCAGTTTGTATCCCCTTAATCTCCATTCAATCTCTTATTGCTTTAGCTAAAACTTCAAGAATTATGTTGAATTGTTAAGGGGAGAGGTAACAGCCTTGTCTAGTTCTTGATTTTAGTGAGATTGCTTTTGAGTTTTTCTCCATTTTGTTTGATACTGGCCATTGTCATTTTTTAAATTGTCTTTATTATATGAAGCTATATTTCTTGCATGTCTGATCCCTCCAGAGCTTTTATCATAAAGTAGTGCTGGAGTTTGTCAAAGGCTTTTTTAGTATCCAATGAAGTGATCATGTGGTTTTTTTCCTTCAGTTTGTTTATATGATGGATGACATTTACAGGTTTTCATATATTCAACCATTCCTGCATTTCTGGGATAAAGCCTACTTGATTGTGGTGGATGATATTTTTTATTTGTTGTTGTATACAGTTTGCGTGAATTTTGTTGAGAGTTTTTACATCAATGTTCATGAGACAATTGGTCTCTAATTCTCTTTCTTTGTTGCTTTCTTAGTGGCTTGTGTATGAGGGTTATTGTGGCCTTATAAAAAGAGTTTGGCAATGTTCCTTTGGGTTCTATTGTATGGAACAGTTTGAGGAGTATTGGAATTAGCTCTTCTCTGAATGTCTGGTAGAACTCTGCTCTGAAACCATCTGGGCCTTGTTGTAGAAGGTTTTCTGGGCCCATTTGGGCCTTGAGTTTTGGGACCAGGTCCCCAGCAGCTTTTGTCCCCCAAAGAAATGAATCAGACACATATATTACTTCATACTCTTTGGCCCATGTCTCAAGCACATTACTAGCTAGCCCTTTCATCTTAAATCAACCCATTTCTACTGATCAACCCACCACGTGGCTCAGCCCATGGCTCACCTGTTCCTCTTACATGTCTGTCTTCTTCATGGGTCGGACTGAAACTGACTAACTCCACCCATCTCCTACCTGCCTGTCCTAAGATTCTCCACCCACTTCTATGGTGCTCTGCATAGGCCAAAACAGTTACTTTATTTACATCATACAGAGAGCATTTCCACCACAATTCCTCTTTTCTATCTAATCAAAAAGGAAGGTTTCAATTTCTATATAGCAAAATTACATACAACAGAACAGCTATTAATCAAAAACTACAGTTATAATATCTAGTCTATTTGTAATTAAGAAACTTAAAAAAACATTCTATTATCTACTTTATCCTTGTGAGTAAACTAAAAAGAACTATACCTATAATTATTAAACCTTCAACCACATTAAACACCACAGAAGGATATATTATTATCCAAATAAATAGGAAGCACAAGCAATTTCCAAAGTGTAGAAACTGGCAGAGATGACACTTGTCTGCCTGGACAGTCACCCAACATTCCTTTGTAATGTTTATGGCCCATAGTCTCTGGCATACCTTTCATGATGCAGGAAATCTGACACAGTCCATCAGTTGCTTCTCCTTGTGTCCAGAAGGATGCCTGGCAATTTGTTTTGCAAGACAGGAACATGAAGGACCATCTTGGCTTATTCTGCCAACATTCAGAGGTCACTTTCCTATGGAACCTGCATGTCCAGTTTATACAGCATACTATCAAGCAGTCAATACCAGAACAGTTTCTTGTCCAGTGGCTAACTGTTCCCACAAAGTAAATTCTACATGAAGTTTCTTCAATGCCCATCATTTTCCTGAAATACATTGGTGCTGCCAGCAGCAGACCTGTCTCACTGTCCAAAAAAGTCAAAGTTCTTAAAATATTTTAAATGCCATATTCTACATGTCTTTGAAGTGTTTGAAGACTACCTATCTAATTGAATTATAGCTTTGTATACCTACAAAAATCTAACTAACATGACTATAAGTTTGGTTATCATAGATGACTATTAATCTGCATTTCTCAATTACACGTTACAATTTTATATGAGTTACATCAGCATTGTACCTTAATCAAAAGTAGAAAAAAACATACAGCATAACAAAATTGACCTTAAGTTTATATCAATAAACCAAAATCCACTTATCTTTTCTAATCATTCCTATATCATATCCTCCCCCTTTTCTTTTCTTTCTTTTTTTTTAAAAAGAGATTGACTATGATCATTAACCATTTATAATGAAAACAAACATTAATAAGTAATATTTTGGGGAAACTGGGTATAGCTTTCTTTCTTTTACTACTTCCTGCTGTCAAAGGACATTGTTGATCTCATGGGGTCTTGAAGCTGGATCATCTCAACTGGCATCTTAGAAGCTGAGAATGTTGAGGTTGCCTTGGCAAATGAAATCACATTTGCCAAAAACCAACCCACAGGTTTTGATCTTCTGTGGAGACAAAAGCAGAAACTCTTTTCCCAAGCAACATATTCTTATTAACAGATTTCAAAGTCAAGATATCTTTAAAGTACATGTATTGGTTTAACTTAGCAGCCTTAGCAATTAATTGCCTTTCTGCAGTTAGCTCATTAAAAGTTAAAAAATTAAAAGAAAACACAATAACCATAACCCAGACTCTCTGTTTATCTGCCATCTTTCATGGCTTTTTTTATCTTTATTTCCTATTTCTCTTTCTTAAAGGGCTTTCTTTTTCCTCTTTTATTTCTCTCTCTCTGAAACCTATGCATATTTTACATACATTGTTCCCCATTTATAGGTTTTGTGAGTCTAAATATGTTTTATTGAGAATTCTTAATCATTTTCCAATCCAAAGAGCTTTTAAATGTCAGTATCACTTTAATTGCTGACTCTGCCCCTTTTGGTGGCTTTAATATGGTGGAGGAACCCTTTGCATCTCTCTCACTGCCAGCAAACAGAGCGGACTCAGGAAATGCTGCTACCAAAAAACCATTTTTAACTGTTTCCTTTCTGTTCAATATAAGCAGAAACCTTAAATCAATCACATTTATGTCAAGCCTTCTGTGAAATGTAAGAGTTTATGCTGTGTGCCACAAACATGCCATTTTTAAATTCCCGTCTGAACACCATGCTGTCTCTGTACCATAAATCAAATTCAAATATGCAATTCAGAAAGCCGCTTTTGGCTCTGCTTCAGTGATCTAGAACACTCTTTAAGGTTTTTAATCTTTCTCAGGCTTTATATGGGTGTTTGAGCCCATGTTGGGATGTCATCTGTTGTAGAAGGTTTCCCAGCCTGTTTGGGGCCAGAGGTTTAGAACCTGGTCTGCAGCGGCTTTTGTCCCCCAAAGAAATGAATCAGACACTTATATTACTTCATACTGTTTGGTCCATGTCTCAAGCACATTTCTAGCTAGCACTTTCATCTTAAATCAACCCATTTCAACTAATCAACCCACCATGTGGCTCAGCCCGTGAATCACCTGTATCTCTTACATGTCTCTCTTCTTTTGGGGTCAGACAGAGACTAACTTACTCTGCCCTTCTCCTACCTGCCTGTCCTCTGATTCTCTACTCACTTCTACAGTGCTCTACGTAGGCCAAACCAGTTAATTTATTTACATCATACAGAGAGCATTTCTATCACAGGGCCTCTGATTTCTTTACGGGGAGATTTTTAATGGCAGCTTCAATTTTGTTTGGTATAATAAGAATGTTTAAGTCTTTAACTGGGTCTTGATTTAATTTTGGTAAATGGTACCTATCCATTTATTCTAGGTTCTCCATTTTTGTGGAGTATAGATTTTCAAAGTATGACTTGATATTTCTCTGGATTTCCTAGGGAATTGTTGTTATGTCCCCTTTTTCATTTTTGATTTTTTAAATTTGTATACTCTCTCTCTGCTTTTTGGTTAGTTTTGTTAAGGGTTTATCTATCTTGTTAATTTTCTCAAAGAACCAACTCTTTGATTCAATGATTATTTGTATTGTTCTTTTTGTTTCAATTGTGTTAAATTCAGCTCTAAGTTTGATTATTTCCTGCCAGCTATTCCTTCTAGGTGAGCTTGCTTCAAATTGTTGTAGGACCACTAGCTGTCCTGATAGTTCTCTAGTGTAGGATTTCTCTAATCTTTTCATGTAATCACCCAGTGCTCTGAATTTTCACCTTAAGATTGCTTTCATTGTATCTCATTAGTTTGAATATGTCTTGGATTCATTTTTGTTGAATTGTAGAAAGTCTTTGATTTCTTTCTTAATTTCTTATGTGACCCAGAGGTGGATCAGTTAAGTGATATTTAGTTTCCATGAGTTGGTAGGCTTTCTGTGATTCTTGATGTTGCTTAACTCTAACTTTAGACCCTGGTGATCTGAAATGGTACAAGGTGTTTTACACATTTTTTGGTACCTGTTGATATTTGTTTTATGACCTAGTATGTGGTCAGTTTTAGAGAAAGTTCCATGTGGTGCTGAGAAATATGTATATTCCTCTTTGTTTGTGTGGAGGATTTGGTATTTTTCTACTAAGTCCATTTGGGTCATAACTTCTGCTAGATTTCCTTATTCTCTGTTGAATTTTGGTCTGGTTTATTTATCCAAGGGTGAAAGTGGGATATTGTAGTCTCCCACTATTAGTGTGGGAGGTTTGATATGGAGTTTAAGCTTTAGAAGTATTTCTTTAACATATGTAGAAACATATGCCTTGTATTGGGGGCATAGGTATTCAGAATTGAGATTTCGTCTTGGTGAATTTTCCCTGAGATGAATAAGTAGTGACATTTCTGGTCTCTTTTTATTGTTAATCTCTTCAAATTTTTTGTTTGTATTTTCTTCAACATTTTAAGGGAATTTTTTTATGTTCTCTTTTAATGGTTTTATATTTTCATAAACTGTTTTGCTGTTGTTTCCTTCTGTTTCCTCTTCATTGCTCTGTTCAGGTTTGGTTTTGTAAAACCACCAGTTTCTTCTGGTGTTGCCTTGTCATTCTTTATATTGTTATATGTATTCTTGTACAAGTGTCTGCCCATGGCTTCAAGGGTTCACAATTATTCAGCTCCTAGTCAGTTGTGGCTAGAGTGCTTGTGTGTCTACTCTCTGTTGTGAGCAAGGAGTCTATTCGATCTCTGACTCTGCTCTGGACATGGGTTGAATTAAAAAGTCATCAGTCTATCTCTGATGAAGAAGTTTGCTTTGGTGGCAAGTCCTGGCCTTGTGAGGTCCCTTCTTTTAGGGGTTTCTGGAGGAGACTCCTGTCAGCTAAAGCCTAGGCCCTGTCTGGTAGTAAGAATCTGATATCAGACCTTTGCCCTGGAGAGGGATTGTCTGGATGAGAGTCCCAGGAGCTGGAATCAGTTTACCTCTGACTCTGCTCTGGACAAAAGTCAACACATAAAATTTTTTAAAGGGTATTGTTGACAATTTTTTTTTAAGATTTATGTATGTGTGTAAAATGTTTCCCCATAGGTTATAATGTGTTTAAAGCAAAAATTGTAGTCACTGTGTTTATTGACATAAACATTTTATAAAGCAGAAATTCTCTTTACATCACCAAGATAGCCAAGAATAAGTTAAAACACCTCATTTTGAGCATATATTGAACATTTTGCCTGCATTTACAAGTGATCAAGTGCCAGTCTGTGGCACATGTCTCCACACACACTTTAGCAGACAGGAATAGACTTTGGCTGTGAGGGGCTACTCCAGGTGCTACTAAAACAAGGGAACATGCACAGCCACCTTGCCTCCAAATGCATCAGTGGAGAAGGATTGAGGATTTGAAATTCAGAACCCTTCCTAGAGCAGAGTCAAGGATTGAGCAGACCCCTTACTCAGAGGCAACAAGAGACATGCAAGCCCTCTTGCCACAACTGATCTAGATCCATCTAATTGTGAACCACTGAAGCCATGGGCATACGCAAGTGCAAAAATACATATAATAATATAAAGAACAACAGAGTACCTATAGAAAAAAGTGATGGTTCTACAACTACAAGAACTGAACAGAGCAATGAAGAGGAAGCAGAAGGAAACAACACCACAAATACCTTCATGAAGATATTTGAAGCCCAGAAAGAAGTTATAAAAAATTCCCTTAAAGAAATAGAAGAAAATACAAAGAACAAATTGGAAGAAATGAGCATATCCTTAAAAGAAAACCAAGAAAAGGTAAATCACAAAATTAAAGAAACATGCCAGGAACTAAAAACTAAAATAGAAGCAATAAAAAGGCACAAAATGAGGCAAACATGAAAATAGAAAACTTGAAGAAAAGACATAGAACTACAGATACAAGCAAAACCAACAGAATCCAGGAGATGGAGAGAATCTCTGAAGTGGAAGACTCAGTAGCGGGAATTGATATATCAGGTCCCATCAGTTCCGGTTCTGCTTCTGGGACAAAGTGCTATCTGCAGAGTCCCAGCACACTCCGGAGCGGGGGCAGATAAATTCTGCCTGTCACCATACCCACAGCTCATACTGAGGGAATTTGCACGGCTACCACCGCCACCTCAAACTGAGTGTACTGACAACTACAGGGGTCTCTGAAGGACCGACTCAGACCCCGCCCAGAGGTGAGGAGGGGTGACCAGGCCCAAGCGCCTATATCCCAACCAGGGAGGGAGACTTGAGCTCCCATCAGTTTCTGTTCCGCTACCTGGACCAAGTGCTGTCTGCAGAGTTCCAGCGCACTCTGGAGCAGGGGCAGATAAACTCTGCCTGTCACCATACCCACAGCACCTGCTGAGGGAATTTGCACAGCTACCCACCGCTGCATCAATCTGAGCGAACAGATAACTACAGGGGTCCCTGAAGGGTAGATTCAGACCCTGCCCAGAGAGGTGACAGGAGGCACACAAGCCTGAGTGCCAAAACTGACCAGGAGCCATCCAATTGTGAACCACTGAAGTCATGGGCAAATGTCAGTGCAAAAAATTACATAATAATACAAAGAACAACATGGTAACTCCAGAAGAGAGTGACAATCTTACAAATACAAAACCTGAACTTAGCAATGAAGAGGAAACAGAAGGAAGCAACACCAAAAAATTCCTTTTTGATGATCCTCGAAGCTCTCAAAGAAGATATAAAAAAAAGCCTTAAAGAAATAGAAGAAAATACAAACAAAAAATTGGAAGAGATGAACAAATCTATGAAAGAAACATGGCAGGAACTAAAAGCTGAAATAAAAGCTGAAATAGAAGCAATAAAAAAGGCACAAAATGAGGCAAAGATGGAAATACAAAACCTGAAAAAAAAAAGCTGGAACCACAGATACAAGCATAACAAACAGAGTTCAAGAGATGGAAGATAGAATCTCTGAAGTGGAAGACTCAGTAGCTCAAATAGATATATCAGTCAAAGAAAATAGTAAAACTAAAAAAGCCAAAACTCCAAAATGTTCAGGAAATCTGGGACACCATGAAAAGACCTAATTTGAGAATAATAGGAATAGAAGAAGGAGAAGAATACAAGCTCAAAGGCACAGATAATGTTTTCAATAAAATCATAGAAGAAAACTTCCCTAACCGGAAGAACGAAATGCCTATAAAGTTACAAGAAGCCTACAGAACACCAAATAGATATGATCCCCAAAAAAAAGTCAGCGCGCCACATTATAATCAAGCCAAAAACATACAGAACAAAGAAAAAATTTTAAGAGCTGCAAAAAAAAAGGGTCAACTCACATATAAAGGCAGACCCATCAGAATAACACCTGACTATTCAATGGAAACGATGAAAGCTAGAAGGGCTTGGTCAGAAGTTATACAGACACTAAAACAGCATGGCTGCCAAACTGGAATACTATACCCTGCAAAATTATCAATTACCATAGATGGAGTAAACAAGGTATTTCAGGACAAAGACAGACTGAAAGAATATCTATCTACCAATCCAGCACTACAGAGAGTATTAGAAGGAAAACTCCAACCTAAGGACCCCAGATACACCCATAAAATCACAAACAACCAATAATTCCACAGAAGAATACCCTAGAGAAAGGAAATACAAGCAAGTTGCCACCAAAAATGGCAGGAAATATGAATCAATGGTCACTAATTTCCCTTAATATCAATGGTCTCAACTCTCCTATAAAACGTCACACACTAACAAGATGGATACAACAACAGAAGCCATCCTTCTGTTGCCTACAAGAAACACACTTCAACTGCAAAGACAGACACAGGCTTAGAATTAAGGGTTGGGAAAAGATTTTCGAGTCAAATGGTCCTAAGAAACAAGCAGGGGTTGCAATCCTAATATCTAACAAAGTAGACTTTAAGCTAAAAGCAATTAAAAGGGACCAAGATGGTCACTACTTATTCATCACAGGAAAAATTGGTCAAGAGGAGATTTCAATCTTAAATATTTATTCCCCTAATATAGAGGCACCTACTTATGTAAAAGAAACACTGCTAAAGCTTGAATCCCACATCAATTCTTACACCCTAATAGTGGAAGACTTCAATACCCCACTTTCAACCCTGGATAGATCAACCAGACAGAGACTCAACAGAGAAATAAGGAGTCTAAAAGAGGTTATGATGCAAATGGATTTCATAGATATCTACAGAATCTTCCACCCAAAGGCAAAGGAATATACATATTTATCAGCTTCTCATGGAACTTTCTCCAAAATTGACCACATAATTGGTCATAAAGCAATATCAACAGATACAAAAAAATGGAAATAATCCCTTGTAACATATCGGACCACCAGGGCCTAAAGTTAGAGTTCAACAACATCAAAACCCAAAGAAAGCCTACCAACTCATGGAAACTAAACATCACTCAGCTGAACCATCTCTGGGTCAAGGAAGAAATTAAGAAAGAAATCAATGTCTTCCTAGAATTCAATGAAAATGAATCTACAACTTATCCAAACTTGTGGGACACAATGAAAGCAGTCTTAAGAGGAAAATTCATAGCGCTAGATGCCTATATGAAAAACCTAGAGAAAACCCACACTAGAGACCTAACAGCGCAGCTGAAAGCCTTAGAACAATTAGAAGTGAACTCACCTAGAAGGAGTAGACAGCAGGAAATAATCAAACTTAGAGCTGAAAGCAATACAATTGAAACAAAAAGAACAATACAAATAATCAATGAATCTAAGAGTTGGTTCTTTGAGAAAGTTAAAAAGATAGATAAGCCCTTAGCCAAACTAATCAAAAAACAGAGAGAGAGTGTCCAAATCAACAAAATCAGAAATGGAAAGGGGGACATAACAACAGAACCCCAGGAAATACAGAGAATTATTGGGTCATATTTTGAAAATCTGTATTCCACAAAAATGGAAAACCTAGAAGAAACAGACAGCTTTCTAGACAGGTACCGTCTACCAAAATTAAATGAAGATCAGATTAATTACCTAAACAGGCCTATAACCCTTAAGGAAATTGAAGCTGTCATTAAAAACCTCCCCAAAAATAAAAGCCCTGGTCCAGATGGTTTCAGTGCTGAATTCTACCAGACATTCAAAGAAGAATTACTACCGTTACTCCTCAAACTATTTCACACTGTAGAAACTGAACGAATATTGCCAAATTCCTTTTATGAGGCCACAATCACCCTAATACCCAAGCCACTCAAAGACACAACAAAGAAGGAGAATTACAGACCAATTTCCCTCATGAATATTGATGTGAAAATTCTCAACAAAATTTTGGCAAACCGTATACAACAATGCCTAAAAGATATCATCCACCATGACCAAGTAGGCTTCATCCCAGAAATGCAGGGCTAGTTTAACATACAAAAAACTGTAAATGTTATCCATCATATAAACAAACTAAAGTCACAAAACCACATGATCGTATCCTTAGATGCGGAAAAAGCCTTTGACAAAATCTAACACTTCTTTATGATTAAAGCCCTGGAGAGATCAGGAATACAGGGAGAATACCTAAATATAATAAAGGCGATTTACAAGAAGCCGACAGCCAGTATCAAACTTAATGGAGAAAAACTGAAAGTAATCCCACTAAAGTCAGGAACTAGACAAGGATGTCCTCTCTCCCCTTATCAATTCAATATAGTTCTCGAAGTTTTAGCTAAAGCAATAAGGGAACGAAAAGAGATTAAGAGTATACAAATTGGAAAAGAAGAATTGAAGCTATCTCTATTCGCAGATGATATGATTGTATACATAAGTGACCCACAAAATTCTTCCAAGGAACTGCTACAACTGATAAAAACCTTCAGCAATGTAGCAGGATACAAGATTAACTCAAAGAAATCAGTAGCCCTTCTATACACTAAAGATAGAAGAGCTGAAAAAGAAATAAGAGAAACATTACCCTTCAAAATAGCTGCAAATAGTATTAAATACCTTGGAGTAATTATAACCAAAGATGTAACAGACCTATTTGACAAAAATTTTAAATCATTGAAGAAAGAAATTGAAGAGGATATCAGAAAATGGAAAGCTCTCCCATGTTCCTCAATCAGAAGGATCAACACAGTAAAAATGACAATTCTACGAAAGGCAATCTAAAGATTCAATGCACTGCCCATCAAAATCCCAACACAATATTTTTGAACCTTGAAAGAACAATACTCAATTTCATTTGGAATAACAGGAAAGCCAGGATTGTCAAAACAATTTTACTCAACAAAAGAACCTCAGGAGGTATCACCATCCCTGACTTCAAGCTAAACTATAGAGCTACAGTAATAAAAACAGCCTGGTACTGGCATAAAAACAGACTTGTGGACCAGTGGAATAGAATTGAGGATCCAGACATTAACACAAAAATCTATGAACACCTGATCTTTGAAAAAGAGGCCCAAAACTTTCAATGGAAAAAAGATAGTGTATTTAACAAATGGTGTTGGCATAGCTGGATGGAAGTGTAGAAAAATGCAAATAGATTCGAGCCTGTCACCCTGCACAAAACTCAAATCCAAGTGGATCAAAGACCTCAACTTAAACCCAACCACTTTGAACTTGATAGAAAAGAAAGTGGGAAATACACGTCTACAAATTGGCACAGGCGACCACTTCCTAAATATAACACCAGTGGCACAGACACTAAGACCAACAATCAATAAGTGAGATTTCCTGAAGCTGGGAAGCTTCTGCAAAGCCAAGGACACTGTCAATAAGACAAAATGCCAGCCTACAGAATGGAAAAAGATTTTCACCAACCCTACAAGCGATAGAGGACTGATCTCTAAGGTATATACAGAGCTCAAGAATTTAGAGCCCAAAACCTTGAATAACTCTATCAAAAAATGGGATAACCAGATCTAAAAACGGAATTCTCAGCAGAGGAACTACGAATGCCTGAAAGGCACCTGAAAAAGTGTTCTTCATCTTTAGCCATCAGAGAAATGCAAATCAAAACAACTTTGAGATACCACCTAACACCTGTTAGAGTGGCTAAGATAAAAGGCACAGATGACAGCCTATGTTGGAGAGGATGTGGAACAAGGGGAACACTCCTCCATTGTTGGTGGGAGTGTAAGCTTGTTCAGCCACTTTGGAATGCAATATGGCGGTTTCTCACAAAATTGAGAATCAATCTTCTCAAGGACCCAGCAATACCACTTCTGGGTGTATACCCTAAAGAGGCACAGTCACACTCCAAAGGTATTAGCTCAACTATGTTCATAGCAGCATTATTTGTAATAGCAAGAACCTGGAAACAACCTAGATGTCCCTCATTTGAAGAATGGATTAACAAACTGTGGTACATCTATACAATGGAATACTACTCAGCAGTAAGAAAAAATGATATCCTAAAATTTGCAGGCAAATGAATGGATTTGGAGAATATCCTCCTGAGGCATAATTTATGCTACAGAATGGGGAAAGCTTTTCACCAACTCCACATCTGATAGAGCACTAACACCCCAAATATATAAGGAACTCAAGAAACCAGATATCAAACCCCCCCAAATTATCCAATTAAAAAATGTGGTACAGATCTAAACAGAATTCTCAATAGAGGAAGATCAAATGGCTGAGAAACACTTAAAGAAATGTTCAACATCTTTAGTCATCAGAGAACTGCAAATCAAAACTACTTTGAGATTCCACCTTATGTCTGTCAGAAGGGCTAAGATCAGTAACACAACTGACAGCTTATGCTGGAAAGGATCTAGAGCAAGGGGAACACTGCTCCATTGCCGGCGGGAATGCAAACTTGTACAGCCACTTTGGAAATCAATATGGTGGTCCCACAAAAGGTGGGAATCAACTTTAAGTTTCAGTTGTATCATTTTTGTACATATACCCAAAGGATGCTTCAACCTACCACAGAGACACTTGCTCAGTCATGCTCATTGCTACTCTATTCACAAAAGCCAGACACTGAAAACAACCAAATAATGAATAAAGAAAATGTGATACGTTTATACAATGGAGTGTTACTCACCTGTTAAAAATGACATCATAAAATGTGTAGGCAAATGAAACTTGAAAAAAATCATCCTGAGTGAGGTGACCCAGACCTAGAGATATATATGGTACTGACATGTGAATATTATCCATTAACTAAATTATAACCAAGCTACAATATGTAGACCCAGAGAAGTTAGGTATAAAGAAGGGACTGGGGGAGGGGAGATGACGCATGAGTCTTCCTGGGAAAGGGAAATAGAATAGATTTTATGGATGGACTCGGGCAGAAGGGACAGGAATGGGAGGATCAGGTAGGGAAGGGAAGGAAGATAGGGTTGAGGGAGGCAACGTGTGTCGCGCAACCTCGTCCCACAAGGAAGACGGGACATCCAGGCTCTTCTTTCAGCAGTTTTATTCAGGAACCTTGATTAATTTTCTGACTTCTGACTTACTTACTTATGACGGGGACTGACTGACTTGCTACATGTTCTCTCTCATTCTCCTTCTGCTGCTTCCAGGGAAAACCTGCCCGCAGCCTAAATAGCCTCTGGGCAGCCAACCCCAGTACGCCACGTGGGTACTACCTATAGGTCCAGGTACTCGGAAGCAAGCCAGATCCTCAGCCTAGCCAATTATGGGATAGTTTGTCACTGAGAGCACTCACCATGTGGAAGGTTGAGGGCGGAAGCCAGCGCCATCTTTTCGTGCAGGGAGACTGCAAGGCGTGGCTACACGCAGCTCTCCACAAACGTGGAGTGAGACAGCTAGAACTGGTAGATTGTTGAGGGTTGTTTGCAAACAGTGTGGTGGAAACTTTCTAAAATATATGAATGCGACCCTAATGAAGTCACCTAGTTGGGTTGATACAGTTTATAGTTAATAAAATCACCCTGGAATATCAGAGAACAGATATATCCACAGTCAAGCCAGGAGGGTCAGAGAGTGGTAACTCATGCCTTTAATCCCAGCATGGGAATGATAGAGTGGTGACCTAAGCCTTTAATCCCAAAATTTAGGAGACTGAGAGCTTCCTGTCTGTGAGTTCACAGCCTAATTACCAAACAGTATAGTTCACATCTTTAATCTTAACTCTATAATTATGATGCAGAGTTGAACCTGTAAGTGAAACTACTGGGCGAAGAAGATAATAAAGGCAGACATAGGCAGAAAGTGTGGTATTCTGTAGAAGTGATAAACCAGGCTGAGGGCTCTGAAACACAGCCTTTACCCCGAGAAGTTGGCTGGGTGAGATCTGACTGTGGTCTGTTTCCTCTCTCTGATATTCCAGCCTTTTCCCCAATATCTGTCTCTGAGTTTTCACTGAATACCAACTAGAATTCGTGTCTCACCTAATGAGGGAGCTGGAGTCCCAGCTGGCCCTCTCCTGTCACCAAATGGAGATTCCAGTGCTGGGACTGGATTACATCCAATTCAAGTTGTTGACCAGCATGGTCCCATGTAAATCCTCAGTTAACCCAAGCTATTACCAAGACCAATGAGGATTTTCTCCCCATTGCTGAAGACCATACGCATACAACTCACTGAACATGTAGAGGTTGAACTGGTGCCTGCATAAAACCTTCATCCCCATATTCTAGTGTTTGTCAAACAGTAAAGTACTCTGCAGGCTACCAAAACAGAAATGTAAACACAAACCCAGACATAAACTCTTGAGTCTCCAATCTGTCCTGCCTGCAAAATATGCCAAGGCAATGGTGTCACAAAGCTTATGGAGTAACCAACCAATGTCTGACTTGGCTTAAGGCTCACTCCATGAGATGGAACCCATACCTGACATTGCTTGAATGACCAAAAGTTGGAGACTAGATATCCCAGACACCTAGGATAAAACTTAATACTATTGGTCTAAAATAAAAGAAACATTAAAATGACTCCAATGATATTCTGCTATATTCAGATCAGTGCCTTACTCAGCCATTGTCTCAGAGGCTTCTTCCTGCTGCAGATGGGAACAATACAGAGACTCATAGCCAGGTAATACACACATAAATAGAGAGAGAGAATATCTTTGGAACACATAGTTCTAAATGGGATGTTTGTATCAAATTCTTCTCCCTAGAGCTCACAAAGTCCTCAGAAGAGGAGGGAGGAGTGTGGGAGTTAGGGGGATGGAGGAAACCAGGAGAACAAGATCCTCTAAACCAACTGAGCAAAGCTAGTATGAACTCACAGAGACTGAAGGTGTGTATATTATAGCTTTCCATTTAGCATTTTTATGTGTAAATGAATGGGTCTCTGATTCTCTCCCTTTCCCTCACTCCCCCCACCTCTCTCTTTCTCCCTCTCATTTTTTGAGAGTGTGTCTCTGTGTAGCCATGGCTGTCCTGGAATTTGCTCTGTAGATCAGGCTGGCCTTGAACTTGGAGATCCACCTGCCTCTGCCTCTCTAGTGCTGAAATTAAAGGCGAGTACCACTACCATGTGAAAGGTCTCTGATTCTTGTGCCTTCTCTTACAGTTCTTTTCCTTTTGTTGGTTTGCCTTGTCCAACTTCGATGTGATAGTTTTTGTTTTATCTTATGTTTTATGTTGTTTAAAACTTTGAATAAAATTGGGATAAGATATTACCTTCGTCCTAAGCTTGATAAACAGGACAAGCTTCTAACTAATTCAGGAAATTCTGTGGCAGGCCCCAGCCCTTGCAAACAATCCAGAGAAATCAATACAATTCAAATGAGTAGATCTCATTGGACCTACTCCTGGGTGTGACTGCTGATATAAAGGCAAAAGAAACTTAGTTTTTAACTCATGATCAAATTTTACACACAGGTATTTTTGGCCTTCTGTCAACAGGATCCATGGGACTTTCAGTGGGAAAAAGCATTTGGATATTTAAAGGTTTAAATGTCTGCCCAGGGATTATTGGTTCAGATTACCAAGCATCATGCATTGGTAGACAAAGCCCTCCATCTGCTGGCTAAAAATAGGTTGCACAACTGTTTTTATTGCCTTATATAATTCCCAATACCACACGGTGCTGACAGACTGACTGGTGATAGAATATTCTAGTTACTAAACAGAGATCTGAATATATGACATGAATAACAAGATCAGTTCCAGGGGTTATTGGATACCCATGCTGATATATTTATTATTATATTTATTATTGCCTTAAAACACAGGCCTACTAATTGGGATAAGGTGGAAAATCCAGTCTGGTCTTTGATATAGAGATAGTGTCTCAAATATGACAGAGCTCAGAATTTTTTAGATGCCTTAGATGGAAAAAATTAGCTGTTTTAAAGCCTTTCATATTTGATACAACTATAATCATGTGGGGACATTTGAATGCAACAATGGGAAACTATGTCACAGTAAATAACAGGGAAGACCTGGTGGTCATTAATCTAGAAAGACCAAAAACCTATTGCTCTCCTAGGGAAAATGCACTAACCTTTTTGGGTAGAGCACTGCCCCCCCAAGGAAAAACTGGATGTCCTACAAAAACAATAACAAATAGGCATATTGAGATATCTACTAGCTCTTGAAATACCCCTGTATTTTTCTTAAAAAAAATCAAAAGGAATTTCCAAGACCTTTTTAAAAAAGTTACTAACTCCCCCAAAAATTCTTTTAACTATCTGATTCTGATGTCTCAAATGACACCTCGCATAGCATAGACACTCAATAAAGTTTTCTGAAAAGATTTATTTTGTGTGTGTACATGAGTGTTTCCCCTGCATGCATGTATGTGCTAAGAATTCAAAAGATGTCATTGAATTCCCCAGAATTAGAGTCTTGAGTGTTGGTGTGCCACCATGAGGACACTGATAACCCAATAGCAGGTCTTTGCAAGTGCAACAAGTATTCTTAATGCTAACCCTTCTCTCCAGCCTCCTTAATCAGTTTTTGTTCTTGTTTTTAATTCATTGAGTGCTAGACCATATGGACCTCGCAGATGAACTATGTAACAAAAACTCCCTAATCTTAATCTGTTTACAGTCCAGCTATAGCATGGAGTCTGTGATGCACAGAGTGTTTGGCATACTGCTCCTGGCCAGCAGCGGCAGCAGAAGCTCCCGACATCTATTTAGAGACAGTCTGAGAGCGCACCCCAGAGCCCCCAGAGCCAGCAAGCCATGTTCTCAAGGGTGCCCCAGAGGATGCTGGTGACCTTCAAAGCTGAGAGCCTACATTGTAGATGTAGATATAGGAACAGGGGAGACGGGGAAGGCAACAGATGTTGGGGTGGAGGGTGGAAAAGCCTTTGTAGAAGTGGAGGTGCTTTGGGATGAGAGCTCAAAGTTTACCAGGGCAAATTTGGGAATGAGACGAGCTGAGAAAAAGGAGGGAAGGGTACAAGCAGCCTCCCTGTAAATGGGAACAGAAAATGGCTATGGAGCACTATGGGGTCTATGGAGCTGTGCCTAGAGCCCATTCAGGTTTGTAGAAGCCAAGTGTTGACTACAAAGTCCCAGGCCTGAGGCTTTGTTCTATCAGTGGAGAGATCAGTGAGTGCCAAGAAAAGCATGACATCTTTGAGCGCAGTTTATAAAGATCTTCAGGAGAGAGCAGGTCACTTCAGCCAAGCAGGCAAGCTCTGTGTGTTGTATTGAATTACTACCAGAGCTTTGAGTTTTCACCATGGCTTTTCTGTTTTTCTTTCTCAATTTACCAAATTTGAAAATATGCCATTCACTCATAAGGTTTCTTCTGTTTGCATGAATGGTTGTACCTTAGGAGTAGCCACAACAGCTTACTTTTGACACAGTTTGTAGCAGGTTCCATGAAACACCAGCTTTTAGGAGTCCTGGCACTGCAGGTGAGTGAGTAAATAAAAGCACTTGCCATCAACCTCGACAACCTGATTTCAATCCCTAGAACCCACCAGATTGAAAGAGAATCAACCCCTGCAAATTGTCCTCTGACCGCTATGTATGTGCCATAGCACACGTGTGTGCGTGCGTGCGTTCGTGTGTGTGTGTGTGTGTGTGTGTGTGTGTGTGTGTGTGTGTGTGTACGCACACAGACTGGGGGTAGGGAACATAAGTTATCAAGTGTCCTGGTACCAGCAATAGCTGCCACATGGCACTGGATCAAGATGGCCATTTTCATAAGAGGAAAGGACAATGCGCCTGCTCTACTTTGGGGTCTGGGTGACTCAGGGCTGGTCACAGGGGAGGTGGAGTAGACCAAAAGGTTTGCAGTGTTTTCTGGCTCCTCTGTAGCCCAGTAGGACCCTTGCTGAACACATGACCTACTGCTGAAGTCAGTGTAGGTAGTGTCCTCACTTGGGTCACAGGACATTGAAGGAGACACTGAATGTCTACCCTATCATTTCTACCCTATCATTGGCCCTGGAACTCTGCTTCCAGCTACTGGTCTCATGACATTTGTTTCCTGATCTTTAAGCAAGATCCTTGCTACAGTCTTAGATTGATATACAATCGACTCTAAATCTGGATTCACAAAATGGAGTTGGAGAAGTATGATCTGCAAACCAGGCTGAAAGCAACTTTATTTTCCAAGGAGGCCAATGTGCCGTTCCTTCAACACATCTGTGCAGAGCTATCATCCAAACTGTCCACTGTGCATTAAACTCTTTGTTGGTGCCCTCCAGGCTCAGTGCTGACCCTCTTGGAGTTCACGCCATTTGTTTTTATAACACAAGAAAATCAACTTGGACCAGAGTATTTTAGCACTCAATAGCATTGGCATTTGGGGAACTACCTGAGGCTCTAGGACTGTGCTATGGGGACCACCCTCCTGCACCTACCCCAGTGTATAGTTGCAGCGAATACCAGTACTTGCCATGCAGATTAGCATGTGTTACCACATGGACTCTTAATGATATATAATTTATATATTTCAGAGCAATTTATATATTTCAACATCTGCTTTCAGAGCAGATGTTGAAAGCCACTGAGGTAAAAACTATAAGCATTTGACTTAAAAAAAAAGTTAAACCCAAGGACCATCTCATACTTTATTAAAAATTAACTTATTAAAATTTGATAACGATTCCCCTTATATGAGGCTGAAAGGGCTTTTTATAAATTAAATTTGGTGTGGAGTGATTATGAACAACTGAGAAAAGCCGAGGTCAGCTGAGCTGCCCTGCAGAGGCAGAGGCTGCTCCAGCCACTGGCAAAGAACTTCCTAAAAGGGGTACTACCCGCCCTGTTGAGCTGTCGGAGGCTGTGCAGTATGGCCCAAGCTTCCAGCTTTCATTAGCCATCACTCAGGCCAGGGTGGGCACTGGTGATGCAGATGTCTTTGAATTACTTCTGCTCCTATAAGCAATGCCTCACCCATATTCCTGCCAGGAACCCCAATAAACTCATTGGCTCACCAAGCTGAACTTCGGTGCTGTCTGTCTGTCCTTTGATCTCTTGTCCACTCTTGAGTAAATGTTATGCACAGTTCCCTAGGAATAGCGTCTCACAATAACATCCATTAATTGGTCGAAGCTCACAAATTAGGCTAGTCTGGTGCATGAGTCCCATCTAAGGTTGTTTCTAATGTCAAATACTTTATAGTTGGGGTAGTAAAGTCCAGATGAAAGAACTGGAAGACTTGCTGATTTCAGGACATGCACTCCTCATGTGGACCACTGATTTCAGGACATGCACTCATGTGGACCACTGATATCAGCCAGGTTATCTATAACGAACTTCGGTGCCCTGGGTGTGACCATTTTCTATGATTAGAGGCCACTCTGGGCATTGCTGGAGTGTGGCCACACCCACCAGATGCCCTTTGCATCAACCAGAAACTTTGAGAACAGCAGGGCCCTCACACTGTGTGGCGAGCATGGTGATGGCCCTTGTTCAAAAGCGGTGGACAAATCCACCCACCCCATCTGTGTGGCCATGTCTTCAAGGTCTTCTGTAGGTGTGATTGCTCACTCAGGTTGGGTTCTAAGACCTGGATGAGGAAGAACTCCCTCCCTCTTAAAACGACACTGGGACGGACCTCTATTCCAAACTGTTAATCTTGTGGCGTAGCCTCATCCCAGTCTCTCCCCGCTTCCCTGTCCATGGCCCTTCAGCAGGGACACAGATCTCTTTGTTTCATTCCTCACCATGTGATTACCCATCAGCATTTGAAGATGGCCATTGTGTCCCTCCATCCCATGACAGCCTCCCACCCATCCGGAAGTCCCATTGTGTCAACACGCAGAGGTCTGCACATGACTCTAAAGAACTTGTCACACCAGGGGTTTAATTTCACAACACAAAGTAGGGGTGATTTCCAACTTAGACAAGGAGTTGGAGCCTTGGGATAACTGACTTAGTCCTGGTTTAATAATAATTGGCAGGGTAACCCCTGAAGCTACTGCTCCAAATTCATAACCTGCAGAGAGTCGCCACTTTTGTCCAGCCTTTCCCTCTGACGTCATCTACATTCTCATGAGGAACTGTTTCCTATGAGACATCGATGATCCAAAGTTTTAACTTTTCTATTTTCTCACTTGTCTTAGTCACTGTTCTGTTGCTGTGGAGACATCATGGCTATGGCAACTCTTATAAAAGAAAGCATTTAATTGTAGCTTACAGTTCAGTGGTCCAGTCTATTAGCATCAGGGTGGGGAGCATGGCAGCATGCAGGACATGGTGCTAAAATGTAGCTGATAGCACCATCCGCATCCATAGGATAAGAGTAGAGAGACAGATAGACAGAGATATACAGAGAGAGACAGAGACTGGGCCCGGCATGGCCTTTTGAAACCTCAAAGCCTACCTGCAATGACATATTTCTTGTAGGAAGGCCATACTTATTTTTTTTTCAAATAATGCCACTCCCTGGAAATATATGAGCCTGTGGGGTTCAAACTGCCACAACTCTGTTCACAGAATGGCTTTGTAAATTCCTCCCATCAGGAGATAGAGCAGATTTCTCTACCCTTGACCTTGGGTTCAATAGCAAGAACCAGGGACCTGATTCAGTTCTGATATCAGGTCCCTGCAGGCGTCTCCTTGTTGTTTTCCTTTTAAAATTATTGTTTGAGACAGAGTCTTGTTGCAGACATAGCCTTGAGTATAGGATTGCAGCAGGGCACCATGGACCCGCGTCTCCATTTAATTGTTTGTGTTACTGTTGCCATGGACACCCATGTGGAGCCTAGGCTACTGATCTAGAAAGCTCTCCTGGGTGTTACTGTACTTTGGGGAACTTATGGTGTGGTTTTTACTCAGCTTTCAGCAAGCATAGACTTCTCTTAACCTACCCTGTTCCTGGCCCTTCCTTACCTGGATGCATGGGATGGCTTCCTCAGCATCCTTGTCTTCTTCAGGCACCCACAATCCAATAGCTTGGGAAATGCTTCTCACCCTTAATGGTCAAGCCCTTCTGGGTCCCCACAGCTGCCATGTACCCACTGGTCATCTTCTCACTTGCCTCTGCAGATCCCTGCCCCAGGTTCTTGGTTCTCTCAGCCTTGGTCCAGCATTGACTCTGCCCTCTGCTTTTGATCCCAGGTCCCTCTCACACCCACTGTTTGCTTGCTTGATGTTCCTATGTGAGGAGCCTCATCACCCACACCCAGAGGGCCAGTTTCCAGCTCCCACAGTAGGATCTGGTCATTGGCTAGAGAAGTATGGGTGTGAGGGCAGGAAGTGACCCAGGTCTAGGCATGAAGATACTATAAAGAGTCCAAGTGCCAGTCAGCAGAGCCTGGCAGGCATCCACTACCAGAAATCCTTACGGTACCCCTGAGAAAGTAGAAACTTGCAAGTTTAGAGTTTTCAACTCTATCTTTAGTTTTTATAGTGCTGGAGGGAACTCAGGGCCTCCTACATGGCAACCAAGTGTTTTGCCTAAGTAACCATGAGGTTACATTTTCCTTTTAGGGATTTTGTTTCAGGATTCAGGAATGTGACTGTGTATTGACCTGTGGTTACAATTAGCTCAGTCTTGCAACTTACTAAACTCCTTGTCAATTTTGCTGTGTGTGCTACCTGAGTAGGCCTCTCAGACTCCTGACACGTGGTCATTTAAACAGTGAGTTTCAGCCAAGCCACACATCCTATTAACTATTAGAGTCCAGCAGGACTTCAGTAAAGACTATTGTTTGTTTTAGCCAGCAGAGGGCAGCATGTCCCAGAAGTTGAAGGAGAAGCCCCTCGGAAGATATATATATATATATATATATATATATATATATATATATATATATATATATGTATATATGTATATATATGTGTATGTATGTATATATAAAATACATGCTAACTTGTATTTTATTACAAGCATGTATTTACACCTGGATTCTGGAATGGAGAAGAAAGGCAAAAATGCAGTTCTTCCCGAACGCCACTGCTGAGAACCTACGGACCATCAACAGGTAGGTGCATCAAGAGCTTGGAAGTCATTGGGCACTCAGGAGCAAGGGAGATGAAGTCATCAGCGTGTACAGATTCTGAAGGCCAGACGAAGACAAGCGAGGGCAGAACATTAGACATATCGTCACTGAGATGTAGGATCGGCGTGGACCACATGGCGACCATTGCTGCTTGACAAAGTTCCAGCATTTCGACTTTGCGGATCACAGTTCTCCCGCAGCCTTTCACTTTTTAATGACTCCCCTTACGCCTTTTCCTTTGGAAAACGTTGTGTGGGCTTAGAAGGCTGAAAATGTATAAAATAGCAGCCTCTGTAAACAAAATAACTCTTTGGGAAAAAAGTCCACACCACCATGGTGTGAGGATTCTTGCATACAGGAATTCCATTGTGCCCTCCTGACTACACCAAGAACAAGGAAGTTAGAGACTTAGTAACTGGACACACGTGACCCAGGGATGAAATGCTACAATGCAGAGCTGGAGGACATTAAGGGTAAGTGAACAGATAGCAAGCATCAAGGAATCAGAACGGTACAGTATAACAGGAAAAGAGTAAGACATCGGGCTTTCTCCTTGGAAGCATATGAGGGGAACAGGCCCATAGACAGTAAGACACAAAGGGATGTGATTTGGGAACTGCTCGGCACAAACAGTACATCATGCTCCCTGCAGAATGAAAATGACTTTCAATTGTAGTGGAGTGTCTGGTCCCCAGAGGAAGTTCTTTTCCCAAGGTCAGGAAATAGGATAGGGGCCCTCATCCCCTCAGGGGCTGGGGGAAAGTTTCTGCTTTCTAAAAGCAGTCATTTTCCTTATCTCTGGCAGGAGAAACTTGTGGCCTTTCCATTGATGTTCATTACTGAACCTTTGAGAACAATAGGCATTTAGATCTCAGGAAAGATGCTGTGCCGACGTTAATGGGTGCTCTCATCCGTGAATCATTGAACCCACTTTCAATCTTGCTTGTGACTAAACTTTTGAGTATAAAAGGTGTAGCTTTTTTTTTCAATAAAGGGCAGTTATCCTGACTCACACTCAGATCATGTCAGTCTCCTCCTTCCCTTTGCAGACTCTACACTTCCTCTTTGGGATGTGAACATCCACTAGAGCTGGACTCCAGCATAGGGCCAAGGAGGCCTGTGAGACTAAGACAAGGTAGAGCTGTGATGAGAGACAGCTGGGGCTTGGAATGTGGCTTAGTAAAGTTCCGAACTAGCATGCACAAGGCTCCAGGTTCAATCCCCAGTATCATCAGGACTACGATCGTCACAGGTGGCAAGGAGAGAGGGCCAGAAGTTCATGATTATTCTAAGCTACCTGGGGAATCTGAGGCCAACTATGGGATTCCTGAGAATCCGGTAATAAAGAAGAAAGGCTGTCTCTTTTCATGTAGCTGGAAGGGAGAGAGGTCTGAGCAGTATAGGACATGACCTCCTGCAGCATGTGGCCTGCTGCATCTGGCAACATTGAAGCCCTGGACGAAGGATCTCAGGGGAGGTGGGAGGGCAGCAAGGGTGGCTGTGGGCTCCTCTGGCTGAGCAGAGATAACAGCTCACACACTCACTTGAGGGACAGAGTGGGGTTATGGGTGGACAAGCTGAAGAAGGACAGCGTTTTAATGTGGGCCTCAGAGAGCTTTGTGATGAGCAGAAGCTAATGAGGTCATGGGATGCCTATTGTAACCAAGACACTCAGGGCTTAGAAACAGGAGATCAGTGTGTGTGACATGGGGACAAGGTGGCAGGCAGTACAGATAACAGAAGTTGGGAGGTTTTGTAGTTCGCATAGAAAATGTCTCTCAAAGGCTCAGGTTCCAGATCATCAGTGTTAGGTGGGATTTTGGGGAAGTGACTGGATCATAAGAAGGGTGCTGATCTCATCGATGGTCAAATCTGTAGGAGGAAGCAGGTCACTGAGGCAATGCCCTGGTAGGATTTATGGTTCCAGCCTCTTTACACTCCTCTGCTACAAGAGGGAAACATTTTTCTGTGTCTTACTACACCCTTGGAAGCATGGGGCCCAACAAACAGGGCCAAGTCAACTCTTTGCTCCTTTCAGTTGTTTTCTTCAGGGACTTTGCCACAGTGAGGGAAGGCTGACTACACAGAGGTCCCCCCACCATAGGGGGTGTAGGGGGAGAGAGTTTAGATCAAGAGTTTGGGATGATGGCCAAGCATAGCAAAAGTGCAATCTGAGAGGCAAAAGAAGGTCTGGAACACATCTTGTGCAGGAAGGCCTTCTAGAGAGGAACCACTAAGAGCATCAGACTCATCTAGAGGGTGGAGAAGCAAAGGGGTTAATGTGGGAGCAAAGGACTTTGCCAAGGGCTGTTGGGATGGCATGACGGAATAGCATGAGTGACCTTTCACGGTCTGGGATTGTTCATAAGGGAGGATCGTGGGATATGTGTGTTTGGCTGGAATCTCTAGTTTGTCACTGCAGGATCTGGAAAGCCCAGTTCCAGTCTCTATGTCTAAACACTGCCCACACAGAGAGCCTCCAATCAAAGGTAAGGCACCAAAAAGCCACTTCAACTCTTGGTAGTGATCACAGCTTCGTCTCCTGAAGTTGCCAGTTGCCCAAGTCCCTGCTCACCTTTGTCCATACTTGGGCACAAATCCAGCTTGTGGCAAACATGTCATCATCCTTCACCTAAAACCTATAAAGTCTTAGTTGGAGAGGTGTGGATACTCTGGCCTCCATCTCCCGAGACTGGAGAACTTGCCCAGGAGTTACTTTGCTCAAATAAACCTGTTGTTACACCTTTTCAATTTGGCTTGATCGATGAGGGGCAGAAAACTATTAATGTGCAACCACTACTGTAATTAGTTCAAAAATTTATGCCACCTCAATGAGAAACTCCAACCTTTAGCTGTCTTCTCACATAGCCAGCTCACACTCCACCCTCAAGCCTGAGGCACTCAGGAGCTGTCTCTAGACGCCTCTGTGCTGGACTTTGTAAACAGATGGTGTTAGCTGCTGTGACAGGAATGGTTCTTTTGAAAACTAGTCAGGTTTATTTATTTATTTATTTTTATCCTCTCTCTCTTAACTTAAATGTCTGATTTCTAATGAGAGCAAGAAAAGATGTGGTGTGGGGAGTGTAGGGAGGACCTGGGGGAGGGGAATCACAATTGGAACATAAGATAAAAACCTGAAAGACATAATGCTTAGATCATGGGCTCTGACATCCTGCACAGCCATGGTGCTGTTGTTTGGCCTCTGCTATCCTGTGTTGATATAGTGATAGGGTCCTTACCAAATGCCAGTGCCTTGGGTTTGGACATCCCAGCACCTAGAACCATGAGCTGAAGCATTCTGCTCCTTTCATTCGACTGGAGCTCATACATTGTTACAGCAGCAGAAAACAGGCAAAGATAGTGATCTTTTGTGTATGGCATCTTTCACTTAGCTCAGTGTTCTTGAGATTCTCACATAGTCTCCCATCCAAGTACTAACCAGGTCTGATCCTGCTTAGCTTCCGAGATCAGATGAGATCGGGGGCGTTCAGGGTGGTGGTGGGAGCGTAAGCTTGTTCAGCCACTCTGGAATGCAGCATGGCGGTTTCTCAGAAAACTGGTATTCAGTCTCCCGAAGGTCCAGCAATACTACTACTGGGTGTACCCTAAAGATGCACATTCACACCCCAAAAGCTTTAGCTCAACTATGTTCATAGCAGCATTATTTGTAATAGCAAGAACCTGGAAACAACCTAGATGCCCCTTAACTGAGGAATGGATTAACAAGCTATGGTATATCTACATAATCGAGTACTACTCAGCAGTAAGAAAAAATGATACTCTAAAATTTTCAGGCAAATGGATGGATATGATGGAGAATATCCTCCTGAGCGAGGTATCAAAATCCCAGAAAGATAAGCAGGGGATGTACTCACTCATTAGTGGACTTTAAAAAAATATATAGAAAGAGAGAGATGTCATTGTACATAAGAACTCAAGACCAGAACATAGCTAAATGACACAATGCCTCACTTCTGCATTGATGGCCTCTGGCAGAGGTGTGGGTAACGAAAGACTTGTTTTCTTTGAGGGTCTGGCCACAGGGAGTTTAATTATGCTCCAGTAAGCAAATGAGCAGCATGAATGGGCAGTTTTGTAAATGGGGAGATCATAGAGCGGGCATGATTCTGAGAGTTCTGATTACTGAGTTTGATGGGGTGCATAATGTAAAAACACCAAATAATAAATATACATATGAAAAAAGATTCTCATACAGTGTGGAATGGATCAGAGCATCATGTGACTAGATAGTTTCATTGTGGCTACAAAGATTTTGTCCATTTATCAATATTCTGCCCTCTTTCTAGCCTTCAGCTCTCATCAAAATGCCTCTATAAATATTTCCTCATGCAAGTTTCTGCATGGGCCTATTTCATTTCTCTTGAGTGTACATCTGGAAGTGAAATTGCTGAGTCATACGATCAGCACTGTGCTTCACTGTACGAAGAACTGCCATGCTGATTTCCACCATTTCATATCTTCATCCATAGCATGAGTTTCAATTCCTCTGCATCTTCATATTAACCATTTGATTCTAGCCATTCTAGTATCAAGTTTCTGGTATTCTGGCTTAATTAATTAATTCACTTTTGGTGTGTGTGTGTGTGTGTGTGTGTGTGTGTGTGTGTGTATGTATTGCTTGATGTTAGCCTGGAACTCACTGAGGTCAAGGCTGGCCTCAAACCACAACTCAGACTTTTTAAAATTCTCTTTGTTTGCCTATTGGTCATGATAGTTTTGATCTGCATTTGGCTCCCTGTGCTGGGATCCTGGAAGAAGTGAATTGAGCAACAGTCCTGGTGTCTCTCTACATCCTGCCTCTGGATGCCATGATGGACTATAGACTATACTCCTTTAGTGTGACCTCTCTTCTTGCTGAAAAAACAGAACAGAACAAACCAAAACACCCCCCACCCTTTTCTCAAGTTGCTTTAGTAGAGCACTTTATCCCAGCAACAGGAAGAGAAAGACAAAGAGCCAGGGTGCCCCAATTCCTGCCCCCTGCCCCAACATTCTTTCTATATGTGACCATGTTTTCAAAGGACAATGCTCAGGGATAATCATGATTGTAGGCACAGTCATCAGGGCTTCATCAGAAGGACTAAAAAGACTGGGAAGAGGTCTGTCTCCTTGTCAATAATGTGTGACCATGTATTGGCCTTGGAAAGTCAAATAACACCCTTCTTACCATATGACACATCTTGTCTAGGAGTGAAACTATATACTTAGGGTTGTGGGAAAGAGCCCTAATGATGGGGCTGGAGTTTCTGGATTCAGCAATACCTGAAACTGTATCCTAGGAGTTCCCAGATATGTCTATCCATGTCTATGTATGTATGTATGTATGTATTTATGTATGTATACATTTTCATCCATAAGCTAATTTGAGGTGTGTTTCTATCCCCTGCAGCTTGAAAAGGTCCTGTCCTATTCAGGTCTCTTTTCCCATTATGCTTTGATGCTCCCAAGTTGATTGAGAAGATTGCTTTAAGATGATCAGAGTGTAAACTCTTCGTAGGTTGCAAAAGACTTAGGAGGGGGCAGGGAACCTGTGGCTGGTAAAGACAGTACACTGACGGTGAGCTTTTAGGGCTAAGCCTGCAGGATGGCAGAGCAGGAGGGGATCGTGGGGAATTAGTAACTGGAGATGTATACTCTGTAAGTTCTATAATACCCACGAGAAAGGAAGAGCCTAGAGGTCCAGACAGTTACAGCAGTGAACTCTGGAAGACATCTCTCCCAGCCTGGATGAGCTGGGGTGCAGAGAGGGCAGAGCAAAGTGGTTGACTGTAGATTTAGTCTCTACAAGGAAGATGGAAACCAGCTATCAGCTAAAGCAGTGGCTCTCAATCTGTGGGCTGCATGTCAGGTGTCTGGCATAGCAGATATTTATATAATGATTCATAGCAGTAGCAAAATTACAGTTAGGAAGTAGCAACAAAGTAAGGAACTGTGTCAAAGGGTTGCAGCATTAGCAAGATTGAGAACCACCAAGTTAAAGGATCTGGGCTGAAGACTCAGAGGACCTTGGCCACGGAAAGGCAAAGGTGATGTCAACTGTCTGTGAACATGTCCATTCTTTTCTGTTTCCTCCAAGGCAGGCCTTCCTTCTTCCACATGGGCAGTTTCTTTTAAACTCGATTTTGAGCAATCTGATCAGGTGTTCACCAGCCTGAAGGGTTAGGACTGACTATCTTTGAGCACAGGTGTATGGACAGGACCCCAGAGTCAAACAGACTCCTCAGGGCAAAAGGTGACCTCTCTTTGTGCCCAAGTGGGAGTGGCACCAACTGGGCCTCTAACTCACCCACTTCAGGACACAGCAGTAAATGTACCTGAGTGCCAAGAATGTCCTCTCCCTCCTGAGTTGGGGAGATGCAAGCAACCTGGGAGCTGGCCTGGGTTGTTCAGCTACCTGGGAAGGGACAAGTAGAGACCCAGCTGGACACAGGCTACTTCAGGCTCTGGTTCTTTGGAAGTTTCCAGATTAACTACTGTTTAGAGGGCAAATCTAGTCTTGCCACTGCCCCTGGCACTCCTCCAAGCAGAACCCCCAAAATGTTTCATTTTATGGCAAACTGGCACATTTGCCATGTGAGGTTGGTAGGGCCCCAGAGAGGAGACCCTTTCTCAGGGCCTTGTTAGGAAAAAGATAGCATTTGGTTTGTGGGGCTGGGGTCAGAGTGGGAGCCTTTTCCATATGGAGGTCAGGAGTTTCTTTGTCCTGGCTTTCTCATCATGCACATTTCCTGGTTGCTGGCCACAAGCTCCACCTGGATTCGGATGGGCACAGCAAACTGACAGCTGGGTAAAGTTGCTATGCCCTAGTCAAGGTGAAGGGCACAGCTGGAGCTGCCAGAAACGAGCCAGCCAGCTGTGGGTGTGCCCTTATTTTTCCTCCCACACTCCAGGCAGTACAGAGGCTCATTCATTCATGCAGGGCAGGGCATGGCTCATGTGAATGTCACACTCTGTGCCTGCAGAAAGGGCAGAGGCTTTCTTCCCTCACAAAGACAACAGTCCTTCCTGAGTCCTGGGTCAGGAGGGCAGGCCGGGTACACAGTAAGGCCCTGGTCTGTGGCCAACTACTTAGGCATGATGGTACTTTGGGTTTTCTTTTTTTTTGTTTGTTTGATAGGGTCTCCTGTGTCCTAGGCTGGTCTTGAACTTGCTATGTAATTGAGGATGACTGATTCTTCTGCCACCATCTCCTAAGTACCAGCATGCCTGATGCAGTGATTGAACCTATGGTTTCATGCTTATTAGGTAAACACACTCCAACTTAGTCACACTTCCTGCCTCGACATTCCTCTTTTGACAGAATCTGGCTGTGCTGCTGAGGCTGGTCTAGAGTTCATGAGCTCAAATGATCCTCCTGCTTCAGCCTCTGGCTTAGTTAAGGCTGTAGGTGCAGACAAGGTCTGTGGATGCCACTTTTCTAAATGTTAACCCATTTTTGTGTAGTGATGGGGTTACCAAGCCATTGGATGATGGGCTAGCATGACAATGTTGGGTGTGAACACAAGCTTAGGAGGGGCTCAGATACCTAGTTGTGAGCAGTAAGGAGTTGTCTGGTAAGGCTGGATCTGGGTTTCTCTCTTCTTGGGCCTTGAGGGAAGGGCGGGACTGCCTAGGAGGAAGGGCCTGCCTGTCAAGATTCAGACTGGGGTCAGACCTGGCCTGATCCTGGCTTGCAGCTAGTTGATCAGGAACAGTCACTCTTTCTGAGGCTACATGTTCCTTGCCATGGGAGGTGTGGCTATGTCTGCATGGCTCAGCATAGGCAGGCCTAACACTGCTATGCTTTGATCATGGCAACCACACACAGACATTCTCCATACTTCAAAACTAAATCACAATTCTGTACATACCCACATGCAGCCTCTTTAATCACCCCAGGCAAACCAAGTCCAAGGTCTCAAATGCTGCAGACCTTTATCCAGTGGTGAACTCTTATTACAATATCCAAAACCGTCCTGAAGGAATGCTAGTGAGAAGATGTGGCTATTCACACCACACACGCAGATAAGCACAAAAAGAAACAAAACATAAAAAGTTAACTGCCCCTAATACCGTAAACTAGAGTGATCTGGATGTAAAACATCTTATCATACTGCAGCAGTTCAGGGTGGATAGTTAGGAAAGAAGATGGGACCAGCAGAGGGGGAGAGGGTCGAAGGTGAGGACCACAAATATAATCAAAGTGCATGATACATGCATGAGGACGTTGTAACTAGACCCATTATTTGGACGTGAACACACACTAAGGAAAAGAATTGTGGTCATTTTGAATTCTGTTCCCTGCATAGTATAATCACTTTTAGTACTTGTATACTTTTCAGGTGCCACGGTGGCCACAGCAGCTGTGTCTGCTGCAAAAGGCTCACAACAGCCAGCCCGGCCAGGATGGAGATTTTGAGATGCTCACACATCATTCCCCAGAGGCACCACAGGATGAGGAATGGCCAAGGCTTTGAGTCAAGAACATTTACAAGGGGCGTATGCTGCTTCCCAGCCTGTTCTCCAAGAACAGTCCTAACTTTGGGCAGATGCCTGGCTTTAGCCAAGAGCCTCATCCAAGAACATTGTGATCTCAATCCCCACTGGCTACATTCCAGGACCCTGACACTGAGAACCTCCCAGGTCTCAATAGGAGAACACCACATGGCTCTCAACACCAAGACCTTTCTCAGGTCACTCTGGGTATCTGTGTGGTGTGTCCTACCCTAGGTCTGAAGCATTCTTCTTATGACCTCCCAGTCTGTTAATGGGAATGGCTCCTATCTGAGGCGGCAGCAACAGTAAGACTTAGTACTTGCTGGCTGGTGCCTGGTCATGGGATGTAGACAGGGTCTCTGTTGTGCTGCTGTGCACTGGATGGCAGCACTAGGGTATCAGTGTGGCTTTGGGGTCCTCCTGGCTTGGTGCTTTTCCTGTTTGGAGCCAAGACAAGAACCCAACTGTGTGAATAAAGTGAGAGAAACCAGACCAACAGAGTGTGTGTGGTTCTTTATTCAGTGTTTAAACTGTGCTTCTTCAAACTGTGCCTTTTCCAACTCAAGTCCCACAGTATGTACGGTGACCTCTGTGCACACAATCCAGCATCTCCTTCTGAGTGAGAGACTTACAGACTCACACCAACACCCCAGCTTCCTCACTGACTAGATCTCAGGCTCTATAGTTTTCTGCTGGGCAGGCATACCACCATGCTAAAGGGATGCTGGGAAAGACCCAATTCAAATCAAGAGAAAAGAAATGTTTGTAACTGAAATAAAATGAGAGCATGACCTTCTCTGTGTCCCAAGATGCTACAGAAACACATTAAAAATGTTTTTCCTACCTCCTTTAATCAAATAAATAAATAAATCTAGAAAGGCCAAATTCTAAAGGAACCTGTACAATCAGGGAATATTATAAAAATAAACTGACTCCTATGACTGAAGAATGCAGGTAATCAGAGGCTGCATGGAAGCAATACTCCTGATCCTCAGCCAAGAGGCAAAGTGCCCTGCCAGAGAATTCTCTGGGTGCAAAACCCACTAGAGACATTTATACTGGAGAACACACTCCCCTTCCTGCCTCAGGGCGGAGACCTATGTGGCCAAAAACAAGGAAGACAGCAGTCAAGTGCCACGGGAATTCAGGACATGAATATCAGCTAAACAATAGTGTCAGTGCCTGAGAAATGCTGCTTTAAAATTCAGGTCTGAAAACAAATAATGGATTTATTATTCTTTCTATGCCTATTAAAGGGACACAAATGAACACCTAAGTTGGTACAGGAGAGAGTATCTGGAAAGAACATTTTCAGACTTTTTAGCTTCCTTCTCACTGCTGGGCAGTCACAGGGTGACAGTTTCTTACAGAACAAACTCGGCCAGAGAGACGTTGGACATCTAAGCAATCTTTATGCACCAATCACTTCTCCCTCTTCTGACAGCATCCTCCACAAGCGCCAGCCCCATGGTTAGCACCACTATGATCCCACCTCTCCAAACAGTCACCAAGAAGCCCCCTTCCCATGATAACAGATACCAATGTCCCCACATCCACTGACTCTCCTGGGGGCATGGAGAACAGCCACCTGTCTGCAGTCCTCCGGAAACACAGGTGTTTTTGTCCGTGGCCTTTATTGGTCCGCAGCTACTCCCAGGCTGCCATCTGCAGTAGGAATGGGCATGGGCCCTGGGTCAGGCTTGGGACACAATGAGGGACAGTGAGAGAAACTGAGCACTGTCCCTTTGTAAGAAGGGAAGCACTTACTGCTGCTAGGAGGTAACAGGTAGGGAGTAAATTGTACACACACACAACACAGCCCCATCACCTGTCTCTTTAGTGGCTGAAAAAGCCTGTCTAACTAAACACACACAAACAGGGTTGCCTCCCTGTTCTGCCCCAAGGGACACTTGGGCTTCTTCTACTTGGTGGCCTGGGTGACCCAGGATCCAGCTCTGGAGTTACACTTGCTTTTTATCACTGTTTAATATAATGGCTGATTCCACATAAGCAATGACATAAACTTGATTAAAATGAATATATTATTCTAGGTTTTGATTTTTTCCATTCAAATGTTTATATTCCATCTACCTTGAACAATCAAGTGAGAAAACAGGCACCTGCAAAGCCTTCCCAAGAATGGGGGCCGTTGAAACGGCACTCTACACACTGGGCAAAGGAGAGACATGGCTGTCAGGGCAGGGCCGCTCTTCACGGGCCTGCTTTCTTCAAGTCTCGAATCTGTTTAATCAGATAGTTCTTCTCATCAGCGAACTGCTCATCATCTGTCCTTTCTTTCTGGAAGCTGCTCAGAAATTCAATGAGTTTGGGCTGATTTTTTAACAGAATCTCCACGATAGGCTGTGTTTTGTGAGGGCTGGCCACAAACACCTAAAATAGAGAGAAATATTTGAGCAATGTCTTTCTGAAATGATTCACATACAAGTGACAGGAACATGATACATCAATCCTTGCTGCTTGCTTCCTCCATCCAGCCCTGGAGCATCAGCTTCCTCAGCAGGGGCTAAGTAGCACAGGCTCTCCTGAGAATGCTATGGTCCCTGTGGTTCTCACAGCTCGTTATGGAACAGTCTCTAGCACTGCTACCCACAGTAACTCCAGCCCTAGAAGGCGGGGGACCCACACAGGCCAGGAAGAGGGTCCCCAGACTTCCACCCAACAGGTCCAGAACCATAAGGTGGCCAGGATCAGGCCTTGGCCTCCTGGTCACATAGTATCTTAGTCTCTGGAACACAGAAAGCACAGGATGATTAGTAAACCCCTTGAGACAAGTGAGGATGAAAATATGAGAAACAGAACTCAGACAAATCGTGGCTATAAATGCCTCCAGCCAGAAGAAAACTAACTTCACACTTTAAGGAAATAGGGAAAAAGCAGTAAATCAAAGAAATAAACATAGAAGCAGAGACAGAGGAGAGAAAACCACAGAGAATGACTAGCACCAGAAACTGCCTTTTGAGATGACCCACCTTGACAAGCCTTTGGTTATAATGTTAAAGCTGGATTCTGAAAAGCTAAGCTTAAGCACTGCTGTCAACTTTACTGAAACAAAGCTGTGAGTGAAGGTCCAATCCTGATAATGCACCAATTCCAGCTCTGAGTGTGTGGAGGCTGACATGCATAGTCAGGGTGAGAGACACCAAGGCCAGCACTCTGCTCCTTCTCACCCATCACCCAGTCCCTGACTCCAGGCCACCGAAAGACACTGCCTACATTTAGGGTGGGTCTCTATACCTCAAGCAAACTAATTTAGGCAGTCCCTGGCAGATGTGCCCAAAACCTTGTCTCTTCAGTTATTTAGATCCTGTCAAGTGGACAAGCAATATTAGCCACCATAGATTGCTAAGAAAAAATGTTTAAATCCCTCAAGAAATAGAAAATTTCAGCAAACCTATTATAAAAAAAAAAAAAAATCAAGTCTGTAACCAAAACCCATAACAAAGAAAAGCCCAGACTTTCACTGGTAAATTTCCACCTAACATTTAAAGAAAAAAAAAATGCAGTATTTCTCAAATTCTTCAAAGAAAGAGGAGTGTTCCTAGCCCATTCTATGAGGCCAGCAAAAGCTTAACACAAAAGCCAGATAAAATAATGAGAGAGCTCTCAAAGGGCAATATCCCTTATGAATGTAAAGGCAATTAACAGGGTCATATAGAATGACTAAGTGGAACTTGGTTCCTCATAAGACAGAGAATACCAGATGTATTGTGTTCCCCATGCAGGTGCATTTACAGCCTAATCTTCAGCACCTCAAGATGTCATTTTTATGGAAACATGGACTTTACAGATTCATCAGGCTAACATGAGGCCATACTGGATTAAAGGACTCCAATCTAATGACAAGTAACAAGAAACTTCAGATATAGAGGTATATAGGCACGCAGAGGGGAATGTGCACATGAAGACAAGGAATGGAGTGATATGTCCACAAGGAAAGACTGCTGGCAATCACCAGAGTAGGAGAGAGGATACAAGATGCTCCTTAAAGCCTTCAAAAAGAACCAACTCTACTGGCACCTTAGCCTTGGACTTCTGGTCTACAGAACTCAGAGAGAATATACTTCTGTTCTTTAGAGACCTCTGTGGTTCTCTGCCATGGCCCTAGGAAACTGATATCACATTGAGTGAATGGAGGAAAACCACATGGTCATCTCAATTAGTTCAGGATTTGCAAAGTTCAATAATTTTCAGATAAAAAACATTCCATAATGAAGCTGATCTTCACCTCCCATCCTTCACAAAAATCATTAAAAATGAACCAAAGGTCTAAACACAAGAGCTAGTAAGACATTTGGAGCAAACCACTGAGGCCACATTCACACCCTTGCCCATCAGATGAGCTGCACTGCACTGACAGTTAACACTTCTGTATAAAGGATACTGCTAGGAATGTGGAGGAAAATTTGCAAGTCATAGGGTTCACTGACCTCACATCTTGACTATATAAAGAACTCTTAAAACTCAACAACAAGGCATAATCCATCCATGAGGCAAAGGACTTGAGTAAAGCTTTCTCCAAAGAGAAATAAAAGTGACCAGTAATCCATAAAAATAGAGATTTAGGGCAGTGCAGGTCACACTGCAGTAGGATGTCTCACACCACTGGTATAGGCACTGAAATGTAAAAGAGAAAATGTGCCCTGAGCACAGGAGACACTACAAGCTGGAATGCACAGTGGTGTAGCTGCTGTGGAGAAGTCTGGAGTCTACTTGGTCAGCTAAGCAGCAAGTGACCATGTGACCAAAAAATGCTGTCCCCAAACAGGGGAAAGGGTGGTTTAGATAAACACTTGTGCTCCAGTGCTGATAGTAGAAGGAATCACCAGCCCCAAGTGTTACCGGCCTGAGTAACCACCAATGATGTCTACGCCATAGAACTGCCATGGATGTTTCTGGGAACAATGTAAGACGCAGCATGGACTTGACTCCATTTATACAAACTGTCAAAACAGGCAGATCCATCGAGTGAAAAGCAGACTGGAGGCTTCTAGGTGTAACAGAGGAAGGAACCGAGAGACTGCCTAGTGCAAAGGTTTCCTTCGGGGCGCTGGATCGCTCTGACATAACCCATGGGAGAGACAACTGGAAACACTAAGCTCTGCCTTTAAAACAGTCAGCATGTGAATTTTTATAGACATGGCTTTTGCTACAATAAACTAGAAGTGTTACTTACAAAAAAGGTATTCTAGGTTTGTTTACACTGTTACACAAATGCCTGCTGTTCACAGAATACCCGTGAGTATGGTAGGAATCGCCAGTCATGCTCTGGCACTTTTGGTTGACATTTGTTTATAAGAGAGCTGCTAAAGTTCTAACTGCAAATTGCTTGGCGTTTTGTGGTAACTACATAAATAACTCACAAAAGCACTGCTTATAGATGAAAGAGAGACTAGGTACAACCAAGCTTCTTTTAGAAGCCTGGTGGGGTCTGCAGGCTGGCAGTCTAGAGCCCATACCCTACACCAAAACCTAGCAAAACCTTGCAGGTGGTTTGCAGGCCTCAACACATTCCCTTGGTTTTGGTTTGTGGTTCTTGTGCCCTGTGTTCACCAGATTCTCATACTGCCACTGGCTGAGGCTTTACTGTGTGGGGTAGCAGAACCCTGAGCTGACGTGTACTGCTGTTGTCGACCCCCCCTAAAAAAAGTGATTCTTAAAGTACCTCTAAACAAATGTAAACATATGAACACTTCCTGTTGCTTTGAATTGCCTTATTGCCTGCATCCCTCACTTTACATGACAGGTCTCGGAAATGTAATTTATGGAATTTTCAAGCATAGAAAAACAATAGGCAGTAGCCACATTAAAATATTTTAAACTCGGGAAACAAAATATTTTGTTCTTCATTTTAAATTCGAATGCTTGTGATAAAAATTAAATTTTGCATACATCCTCACTGATCTCATCCAAATTCTTTGCATCAGGAAGGATTTGAGTTGATGAAGAACAGGAGGGTTTGCCCCGGCTTTGCTGTCTGCCAGAACACTTTGTATATAGACATGGAGTTACCCATGTACATACAAGTCCATTCCAGAGGAAAAATAAAATAACTATTCTAAAATAACACACACACACACATATGCACACCAATAACTAGTAATCTTAGAGACAGCTAGCTTGCTTCTGTTAAAGAGTGACTGGCCAAGCTCCACAAGGGAGCCCATGCCAGGGCTGGCTGACTCGGCTCCCTCAACACCAAGGCAGGAAGTAAGGGTGGCAGAGGCCAACAGGCTGGAAACTGAAATTCCTCTTAAGGTTCCCAGAGTGCTCACAACAGAGACACTGCTCTCTCATTGAGAAACCAGGGAAATGAGAAGTGAAGAAGAAAGTAGAACAGTGACATGGCTAGAATTTAGCTCAGTGGCGGGGAGCTCGTAAGGCTCCAGGTTCCATCCCAGCACCACAATGCTCCTAACTCAGTCCTCTGAACTTCTCCATTCAGACACATCCACTGAATAACAGCTTATGCAGCCTTCCATCTTACAGAAAGAGAGCTTGGATTTTTTTTTTTTTCTTTCACACTGGTCTGTATTCTGATCTTTCATTCGGCATTTTTGTTGTTACTGTTACTTTGTTTTATTTTTGTGGTATCAGGGGTTCAGCCTAGGGCCTCACACATTAGAGTCAAGCCCTCTACCACTGACCCACACACATGCCAGCCCTCTTTTACTTTTTGGGACTATACTGGTCAGGCTGCTCCTGAAACCATTCTGTAACCCAGGCAGGCCCATGATCTTCCTGGTCAGCTGGAGGAGCTGCTACAACAAGCCATTAGCGCAGACTCTTTGTATATTAGGGCTAGTCTCTACTTGAACAACAGCCAGGGTGGGCTCACTGGGTGCTGGCTAGCTGGTTGATCCAGGCTGTATGTATCCTCTCACCACCAGGGCGGGGAGGGGAGACTGCTTGCTGTGCTCTCTAGGTGAGGCTTACATGGTGGTGTCTTACCAGTGCTGCGCCTCATGCAGGCAGATCATACCTTTGGTTTAAACTGCTTGTTCTTACCCTCGGGCAAAAGCAAGAAGAGGGAAGGTAAGGTCAAAACACTCCTCACCTGCAAAACAGCTTCAACAGTAAATCACAGGTCAAGGGGCGGGGTATGCCTTTGACTTTTCTTCTGAAGGTTTTTTTTTTTTCCTTTCTCAGAATTCTTTATATGGTCCTTGGATTACTCTAACTTACTTAGAGATACAGAATATATGAATTAGACTTATACTAACCAAGCCTTGCAAGTCTGCTGGATTGATATGAAGCTTTCTGATGACTTGTATGGCACTCAGGTTTTAAAGTTTTTAGAACCAATCACCTTGAGATAAAATTCACATATCATGTAGTCTGCATTCAAAAATATATATTCCAACAATTTCTAGTATGTTCATAGAATTGTGTCAACACATTCAACTTTAAGATACTTTTGTCACCCCTCAAAAGTTGATGTGCCCCACACCACCACCATCTATGTCCTATAGCTAGACATTCTGTATCAATGGCATCATGTAACTCAGGCACAGAGTTCTCTTGATGTATTCATACTGTGGCATGCATTAGTTCCTCATACACTCTTACTGTCAAAACATTACTGGGTTTTGAGAAGGATTAGTGAATGCAATTCCTTCTTCTATATTTGGCAGACTCACCCTCACACAGTAATTGTTTACTAATGTAGTAATAATGATATTATACTATTATGATATAATAATGATAATGATCATTATCATGTTTCTTAAGTTATCACCAGTACCACACAGTTGTTTCTCAAATACCTAACGACATACTGAAGCCTAACACCTAGGAGGAGATGAGGTTCAGGCGCAGTGTGCATGCTAATAAATTTGTCCTTGAGTCTCCCAAAGAACAGCTTCCTCAGCTCCACAGTGAGGGTCCTCCACCTGCCTGACGTTAGGAGGGTGAGGGCATGGAGGTCTGCTAGGGAAAGCAACGACAAACACAGAGCGAGGAACGGGCACTGCCCCTGCCTAGGTGTTCTGATACATCCTGGAGATTTCCCACAACAAAGGGACAGGCTTCAGTGCCCAATACCGTAAGTTTTCAATTTAATCACTTCATTTTCAAATAAGGAAGTAGATAGACATGCCCATGCCTGCTGCTGGCAGGGGTGCAGAACCCAGACTGCATCTCCTGACTTTCACCCCTGGATTTGTAGCAGCTGCACTGTCCAGGGCCACAGACTTCCTGAAATGGAGCCACACAAGTGTCCTTGAATTCAGCTAGGTAATGACAGTGATCTTGCTAGCCTGCAAAGGCATTTCCAGGAGCATGTCTCACAGATTCTGCATCTCGACAGAGGGTCCTTTAAAGGGAGGGCAACTCTGCATAAGTAACTGAAAAGGTCTTGCGTTTCTACAGAGCAAAACATTATTTTGGGGGAAGTAAACAAGTCATATTTGAATGGAAAAAAAGCTGAGGTGCAGTGTAGGCCCAGTTTACACACACACACACACATACACACACACACACACACACACACAAGTAAACAGTGATCAAGTATTTTTAAATGTTCCTACTTTGTCCAATGATTAGGGAAAGCAAATTCAGATTGTCTGAGGACAGGAGCAGGTTATTTCTAGTTTGCTATACACTAAATCTTTCTATAACCATGCATTTGTGAACAAAATGAGATGACACTAGATCTCATCTCATATGACAGTGTACACACTCACAGGCACAGAGTGGCAAGGCACACAGCTTTCTGTGCTGTTATTCCTCAGGAGGCAGGGTCTGAGGCAGGTCTGACACTCTGTTTCCTGGCACCACACATTCATTCTTCATTTCATTCTGTTTGTTTACTTTCTTATGAGAGAGTTCTGACACAGAGAAGAATGTGAGGAATAAGATGTCACGCTGCACCTCAGATGCAGATAAGCTGTACATTGCCAGTCTGACCTACTTTTAAGCAGAGGGCGACTGCCGGACACCTCCTCGTCCCCATTCCTTTCCTCTGTGCCTCTCCTGAGGTCACTGTCATCCTGAAATTGTGTCTGTCTCTCAAATATATACTATAAGACCACCACTGCAAATGACAGAGTCAAGTAAATAAAAATAAAAAAGACAAGCTTGACAATTCTGTTAGGATTTCACGTGGAAATAAGTGAAACTTGTAAGTTAATATTTAATTATCCTAGTGGCTTCTTGGAAAATATCTGGTGGCAGAAACACTAAGTTTTTAACTCATCAAAGTAACTATAGTCTTATAAACTGCTATGTTCTCCAACTAAAACACAAAGGTCTCTGTCCCTGAATATAAAGACCAAAAATTACTGGTGCTCACTGAGCTTTTACATCTACTCTAAACACCAACTACAAGGACAAAATCTGAAACTAGCAGAAGATGGCCAGATGCATAGTGTGAGCGGCAACATAGCTTATAGTAGTAAGACACAGAACTGGTTCTCCATAGCTCAGGGCCATTCATACTAGAACAAAAATGCCCAGGGATGAAGTAGGATGCCTACTATTTTAAATTACACATAGCACAAGTGTCTACCTATGGCACAGCGCAGTGTGACAAAGACTAGGATATAAATTATTAGTATGATGTGAATATTGCTGAAGGAAAACTACAAACATGTCCATAGTAGTTACAAGTATGGATTACAAATTAACTTTTACCTTACATCTATATATATTTAAGTCTATTATCTAAAATTTCTGGGAGGTAATTTTATTACTTGGCAGAGAGAAATGTTAGGAAAAAGACCTCCATTTCTTAAGCAGTAACAAACAAACCCTGGGAACTGGGTGCAGTCTCAGGACTTCCCTTGGAGACAGAGAAGAGACTATGAAAGCAGAAGCCAATACTTAGGTCTTTCATTCTAGCTCAATCTCAGAGTAATCTGTGGGGAAAGTAAGCTTTTCTTTTTTAAAGATTGACTTTTATTATTTTTAAATGTGTGTCTTTTTATGGGCATGTGAATATGCTACAGGTGCCTTCAGAGGCCATAGGCATCAAATCTCCTGGGCTGGAATTACAGAGAGTAGTGAGCAACCACATATAGGTGCTGGACTCTGAACTTGGGTGCTCTTAACCTCTGAGCCATCTCTCCAGCCCCATGAAGAAAGCACCAAGGTACTAGTATGGTGGCAGGGCCTCCACAAGCTTGGCCTGATCTTCTTGTCTTCTAGTGAATACTGAAGAGGCCTTTACCAGCCAGGTAAATGGATTTTAATTTAAAAACAACTGCTTATTTTACTCGGTATTGGATTGCAAGCCCTCTGAAGTCAGTACAGCTTGTTGCAGATAACAAACTTCTCTAAATTTATATGGAAAGGCCAGAGGCAAATTTGACCAGTTGTAGCTAGCACTCAAGTAATGCTTTTCTGCAATTAAATTAGTGGGAGAATATAATCTAAGTTTGCAACACAAAAAGACTATTTAATTTTCTCTCAAGTAAAGAAAAGGAAAAATAAGGTACCTTGCCATTGCAAAGTTGGAGAAAAACATACCCAGGTGTCAGCTCTTTACCTTAAAGACATGGAAGGCTTCGAACTGGATGTTGGGGCTTTTGTCTCGAAGCAGGTTCATCATCAGTTTCAGGTTCTCTGGCTTGCTGATGTACTTGGTCATAATGGCGAAGTTGTGACGGTCCAGGATCAGCTCACCTAGTAGCTGCAAGACACAAGCCAGTCATTATTTGAGTCTTCAAATATATCTCATCAAAACAGAAGACTAGTGTGAAGAGTTGTGAGGCATCTTCAAAGAACAGGTGTATGTGAGGTATGGTAGTGCCTGCTGGAGATCCAGCTACTCAGGAGGTTGAGGCAGAAAAATCACTTGGGCCCATGAGCTGCAGACCAGTAAGCACAATGGGACCCCCATCTCAAACAGGCAGGCAGACAGACAGACAAACAAAGAAACAACAACCAACCAGCCAGCTAGGTCTGAAAATGGTATTGTTATTACATTAGGTTTTCGTATGGTTTTGCTAATGTTAAGTCTTGGAGCAGTTTTTCAGCCACTCACTGCTCAGTGTACTAAGAGATAGCCTGATCCACACCTGTGTCCACCACTTTGCCTCCCAGCCATGTACCACTCTAAGAACATCCAAGCAGAACACAAGCAACAAAACTGACTGAATGAACACCCTTTCCGGTTTGCTGGAAAGTTTTCCTATTAAATAAGTCTTATCTTTGACTTAAATTTTTAAAATCATATTTGTTTTATGTGTGTTTTGCTTGCTTGTATGCACATGTACAGTGATTGGTACCTGGAAAGGTCAGAGGAGGGTGCTGAATCTGTCTGCCTCTGCTGGTATTAAAGAGGTGTGCCACCACCACCCAGGGCAATATGTACTTTTAACCACTGACTTTTATTGTAAAACCAGATCTAAGGTCAGAAAAATAAACAAACACCCTGAATCTATATCAAATATGCAGGAAAGTTTTCAAATTACATTACGATGTGTGTGTGTGTGTGTGTGTGTGTGTGTGTGTGTGTGTGTGTGTGTACGCGCATACAAACACAGAGCAGAGAACCTGGTGTCAATCAGTTTTCTTCTTGTACAGTGTTGAGTCCCTGGAATTAATCTTGGGCACAACCTTTGTGGCAGACACCTATACCAGCTGAGCTATCTATGGCCCTAAAGTTTCATGAAAAAGTAAACAACACTAGGGACACAACTTCCAACTAGAGTGCTTACCAAACCTAGCATGTGTGAGAGCCTAGGTTCAATCTCTGACATGGTATTTAAAAAAGTACAATGAAAACAAATCAGTGGTTCTCAAAGGCAGCATCGCTTTGAGAACAGTCGCAGCCTCTCTTGCAGTAAAGCGAATGCACCACTCTTCCCACCACTTCCATCTTCTAGCAACAGGCGCTTCCACCACTAGACAGTTAAGAAATGCTCTTCTTTTTTAAAATTAATTAATTTGTTTCATTTGTTTTACATCCCTCTCCCATTCTGTCCCCTCTGACCCTCTACCTCTGTTTACAAAGGGGCAGGCCTCTCATGGGTGCTAGCAAAGCATGGCATATCAAGTTGAGGTAGGCTCAACCTCCTTTCCTTATATTGAGGATGGGCAAGGCATCCCAGCATTAGGAAAAGGTTGATCCTAAAGAGCCAACCAAACATTAAGGTCAGGCCCCACTCCCACAGACCAAGCCCATGACCATCTCACATAGGCAGAGGGCCCAGGCTCATCCCATGCTGCCTTCCTGGCCACATTGGTAAGCTCCCATGAGCAGGTCAGTTGCTTCTGTGGGTTACCTTGTAATGATCCTGACACTCTCTCCCCCGCCCTATAATACTTCCATCTCCTCAGAAGGATTCCCCAGACCCAGCCTAGGGCTTGTCTGTGGATTTCAGCATCTGTTTCCATCAGTTACTGGATGAAGGTTCTCTTATGACAGCTGTTACCAATCTGGTCACAGGAGAAGGCCAGTTCAGGCCTCCTATCCACTACTGCTGTGAATCTTAGCTGGGGTCATGCTTGTAGATTCATGGGAGTTTCCCTTGTATCATCAGGTTTGTATCTGAGTCCAAAATGTACCCCCTCGATCAGGTCACTTCTCTTATTACTCTCCCCTCCCCCCCCCCCCCAACCCCATCCCCCCCCCCCCACAGAGATCTCTTCTATTTCCCCTTCCTAGGGAAATCCACATGCCACCTTATATGGTGGTTTCTCAGAGAACTGGGAATCCATCTACCTCAAGACCCAGCTATAACACTCTTGGGCATATACTCAAAGGGTGCTCAGTCATACTACAAGTATACTTGCTCAGCCATGTTCATAGCAGCATTATTTGTAGTAGCCAGGACCTGGAAAGAACCTAGAGGCCCCTCAACTGAAGAATGGATAAAGAAAATGCGGTACATCTATACAATGGAGTACTACTCAGCTGTTAAAAACAATGACCTGAGGAAATCTGAAGGCAAATGAATGGAAGTAGAAAAAAAAATCATCTTCAGTGAGAAAGATAAACAAGGTAACTGTAAAGTAAAGCATAACTATGCTACATCCACACCCTTCAACACTCTTCTTACTTTCTGGATTGTTCCTGAAATCCCCCTGGGGGCAGTATACTACACAGCCGGTTACAGAAATCCTGGATGCAAAGGAGAGGCACAGTGAACAGCATCGAGGTCCTTCAGAACAAACAGAATTCTGGGTGTGTACGTGCAGGTGTGCAGAAGGGACATCTTTTATTCTAGAATTAGCCTTTGGCTGTCCTGGTGAGATCAACTGTCCCCGTAACCTCCTGTAACCTTTCCTTGCACTAACACTCCCAGGGTTCTCCAGGAAGCTGCATTTGTTCCTGGTTTCTTACCCCTGCAGCCACTCCTGTGGCTCCCTACCACTGCCCCGATCCTCTGCCCCACATGGTTGCCTACTTGGTTCACTTCCTGCAAACCATCACTGGAGACATCAGTGTTAAAAGTGTTGACAGAATTTCTAGTCAACGCTGACCCACAAGTCTATTTGTTACACAAACCTGCTTGGATGTTGCTGGCTGATTACCTTCACATCTTTAAAAGCCACTTTTCTTTGTTGGTGACATAGAGAGGCTTGTCGGCTCACTTTCTCTTGCTCTTTTCCATAGCAAATTAATTTTCAAGACTTGCTAATTTTCTGGTTTCTAGTGATGCTTGAACATCCAGCTTATCTCTCCTACCAGCTTCCTTATCCAAATACTGCCTCCTTCCCATCTGAATAATTCCACAATCACTATATTTCCCTCGGTCTTTATTAGTTCCACCCACTCTGCAATTAAAATAATCTTCCTAAAAGTCAGCTGTATTTATTATTAATTTTACTTATAAGGAGAATAAAAACGGCCCCATTTTCATGGATTTAGGGTAAGTTAGGATGGTGTTTGAGTCTGCACAGGAAAGCACTCTGCATCTCCCTTCACTTTCTCACTCTCAGGCAGTGGTGTGTCTGCTCAGACTCTGTCCTCTTCTCTTGAATTCTTAGAAACCGCCTTCCCTCCCCTGTCTGATGAACTGCAGCCTTCCTCCCTCCTGCCCAGGTTCCCAGAACAGCTCTGGGCTCCTACATGTTTCTCTTGCCTGTGCCCTTCCCAGATAACCATGTGGTAGGTATCATTGGGGCCATCCAAACAAATAAAATCCCTCTTCACAAAGTGCAGAAAACACATTTTATTGTAGCACAAGTGTAAAACTACGGGGACCTGTGAAAAAGTGACTCTGGACGCTTAAAGCCTACCCCAGGCACACAACTAAGCACTGACCCTCAGTGCAGGGAGACTTTCCCCTTGGGAGAATGCCCAGCACCATCCCCTGTACTTCCTCGTTCATATGGTAACCCAGAGAGCTAGCTGTTTGTCTCAGCAAATTGTCATTATCTAGATATTCAAACTTCGTTTATCTCTTCAAGAAGTTTGGAGAGTTCTCATTCCAAGTACTCCTGGAGAGGAAGACAAGAGTGTTGCCTTCCTGAACTAATTTAGCTCAAAGGGCTCTTTAGCCTTCAAGATAAAGTACCCCAGACTGACTGTAAAGCCAGCAGGGGCTTTTCTGCTCTAAAAATATCTACCTTTCTACTGGCAAACACACAATAAAATAATGTAATACAAACATAACATAAGTAATGAAGGAAATATCTAACTGTGTGGCTTTATTTCTTCATCCTCTATTCAATTCTATGGGTCCATTTATCTGTTTTTATTGTGACAGCTGTGGCAATATATCTTGTGTCTAATAAAGTCTGTCTGAATATCAGACCACAGACCCAGCCACAGAGTTAGCCACAGAGGTCAGGGAGTGGTGACACACACCTTTAATCCTAGCACTGGGAGGCAAAGGCAGAGAACCCCTTGGATCTCTGTGAGTTCAAGGCCAATCAGAGCCAGCCAATGGTAACACACACCTTTAATTCCAACACTTGGAATCCCGTATCTCTGCTGCCAGTACTTGAAAATCACAAGTCTTTAATCCTAGCACAGGAAGTGATATATCAGGGTGGAGGAAGAAATAGGAGGGGAGGCAGCCCTTCTCCTGAGGACAGAGGCATTCAGTCTGGGGATTCGTGAGGAGTGGCTGGGTGAGAGGCAGCTGTGGCTTGTTCCTCTGTCTCTGATCTTTCAGCTTCTCCTCAATATCTGGCTTTGGATTTTTATTATAAGACCAAGTAGAATTTGAGAAATAGATAGCTCTATAGAATAACTTGGCAACTGGCATGGTGATTCCTCTGGCTTCCTTCTTTTTACTCAAGGTTGTTCTGCCTCTCTGAAATCTTTGGTGCTTCTATACAGAGTGTATTTTCCTATTCTGTCCACGATGAAGAAAACATGGTAACATATACAGTGTTTTTTTTTTTTTTTTAACATAGTGTTTTGTGTAGCCCAGGTTGGCTTAGAACTCACTACATAGTTAGGATGACCTTAAAATTCTGATCTACCTCCCCAGTGCTAGGATCACAGGCATGTGTCATTATATCTAGAGTATGTAGTTCTGGTGAGTGAACCCAGAGTTTTGTGTATACTAGGAAAAGATTCTGCCAATTGGGCTACAAATTTTCCCCCTACAGTGGACTTTTATTTAGTCATAAAGAAGAATGAATGTTGTTTGCTAGAAAATGGGTGCAACTGGAGATCTCCACACTAAGTAAAAATAGATCAGAAAGACAAAGATCATCAGTTTTCTCTCACTTATACAGACAAAATCATTTTTATACATATGGCATGAAGATGAAAGCCAAGACTGAATAAATGAGGGGAACAGGAGAGAGAAATGAATATGTTTAAAACATATGATATAATAGTATGTAAATATTTTTATGAAGCCCCCATATTATACACAATAAGTATATTGCAATAAATTTTTATGTAAGATTCTTCAGTAAAGATTTGATGAAGTTAGATTTACAAGTTCAATTCAGATTAAGTCATTCCAATTCTATCTTCTGTTCATACAAGCTTATAACTTTAGCCAGGTGTATGGTACACACTTAAAAATACCAGCTGTGAAGACTTGAAGCAAGTTCAAGGCCAGCCTAAGCTCCACAAGGAAACCTTGTCTTGTAAAATGAAGGGCTGGGAGTATAACTAAGCAGAGGAGCACTTGCCCAGCAATGCTCAAGGCTCTGTGATTCCCAGAATCCTATAGTCTCTCTCCCCTACACAAAATATTCATGACTTTGAGCTCAACGTGTTCCAAAACTGTCACTACTATTGTTCCTAAAAGTAAGCATGTTCAGGAATATCTTTTTTAATTGGGCATGCTCAGTAACACACCACCCCTAAAGTGCTTCCTACATAGGTATTCATAAATATTTATATCTTAAACCTTTTTAATTCAATGAGGGCATTATTTTGGAACAACTCCTGTGTTCTCCTTAGTGCTGCAGGGAATAAATATTTTTCTATTCTTCTATTTTGAGGGCCATGCTTATTCAAGCTTTGTATTAATCAACACGTGAACAGTATGTTTAGCTTTGTAAAGTCCTTTGGCTATTAACTGTTAACTTATTTTAATTAATAGTGACAAGGACAATGGTGAAGCCCTGCAGTGCAACACAAAACATCACAAAGCAGCATTATTCTAAGTAAATGGAACACATCTACATTTTACCTAATCATGTAGCTAGCGTGATTAAGAGGCTCTCCTCTAAAATGTGCTATTTTAATGAAATTGACCAGAGACCCCCCCCCATTCCACCAAGCTTATTTTTAATTACAATCTTTCTTGCTAATAATTAAATGCTGGGCTTCTGAAGAAGATAAGAAATATGTTCCTAAGCTCCAACACATGAGGAAAGTAATCTTTTTCTTAATTACTTTTCATTGGCACCAGGGGTCTAAGCATCCCAAGACCAAAAAAGTCTGGGAAACTTTAGAACATGATTGACAAGGGCAGCAGGAAGCAAATACTTTGGACCCAGAAAATGGCTTAGCACTTCACCCAGTTTATACTGAAGATGTCTGCCCCTGGAACTATCTAACTTCTCATTTGCTACAGCTATGGACACAACAGACAAAACTTGCAGGGTTCATATTTGTAAATGTGGTTGCTGGGACATCACAAGTGAGCTGCGTAGCAGCTGGAAGGTGCACAAACTGTGTGGCTGACACAGGATTACTAGCTGACAAAGTGTTCTGAAAACCCGAGTGTGACCTGGAGAATGGAGGTGAGGCTCTAGCCCACCTGTTCTTGGCATGCCTGTCTCTGAGCAACTTTTTCGAGGGAGGGCAAGCCTTTAGGGCCCGGGGCCATACTATGTTGGACTCCTGAGTATTTCCAGCAGCATTTCATAGGGATATGGCTTCAGACAGCAAATGCCTAATGGTCTTAGGTGCACATTTCCTGTTCAGACTTATTCTATTGTCACACTTAGGCCTCTGCTCACACTGCTGGAGTGTCCTTGCTGCCACTCCTGCTGCTATGACACACACACATCTGGGCCTCAGTCATGGTTCCCTCACAGAGGTGTGATTCTGTTTGTTAGCTCAGACTTTCTTAGTGGGAACATTCCAGTTTGTACTGGAATGCATCTCTCAGTTGCTAACCTTTCCTGTGTCACTTGGAGTACCTGAAAGCCACACAAAGATTATGTGCTCTCCAAAGCAGAGCTCAGGGGCACAACGCTAGCTTGTTGCCACTGCATGTCTTCAAGAGCAGCAGGTCACCATTTGCTGACTGAGTGAACATTCAGCAGTAACCTCCCTCCCACTGCTTTCCACAACACTTCACCCAGAATTTGTGGATAATTAGAAACCACCCCCTTTGTTCTTGTGTGTGGTCATGCGTGGTGTGTGTGTGTGTGTGTGTGTGTGTGTGTGTACCATGGCACCTGTGAAGAGTTCAGAAGATAACCCTGGGTTTGGGTCACAGCTTTTCTCTTTGAGAGAGCATCTCTCTTGCTATTGGCTGCTGAGAACTGAAGTACCACAGCATTTCAACTCTCTAACCACCACATCATATTAAATAGTTGTTTTTACAGTCAAAAATTGTAAAGAGTTTATAATTTACTGAGCATACAACCTTCAGGGGAACTTCATGTTCATTCTGTATCTTACTTGGCGAAGTATACTGAGCTATACCCTAGCCTAGCTGATATTTAAAACACTGCTCTTAGAAAATGACCATTTCTTCTGTTTCTTTGTTATGAATGCAATTTGAGCATGTCCAGCGCAATGACAAAGCTGTGGCTAAATAGGCCTGCCAGAGTGCTTGGGGACTGGGACTGAGCAGTGAAACGTGGCTCACCAACACATTTTAGGAAATATGTTACAACTCGGGAGAAAAATGCTTCTCCTAACATACAAGCCCCCACAACATTTCAGCTCTATGACCTGCATTACAGCTAACGGTTGTTCCCATTCAACAACATTAGCTTTATTATCCTCAAACTCAAAGCTGAGGGCTGTAAACATTGTGTTGTGTGTTGTCCCTGGGAACTGCTGCTTCTTCTCTGAGTGTCTTGCCCAGAAGGAAGAAGAGAGGCTCTGGACTGGTTCATCCTGCCCTTTCTGTTGTAAGGTGCACTGACATGATTTCTAGGGGCCTCACCAGGGCTTCCTGACAGTCACCCCCATCCCAGTCACTCTGACCAGCTTCTCTTCATCTCCAAGAATATTTCCAGGAGAGAACCATGGGGTTCTGTTTAAGTCAGCGTAGGTTTGGTCTTCTTCCTTAGTGAAATATTCCACATCTGACTTTAGCATACACTTACTATTCATGTTGTTGCTTCTAAAAAATGTCTGAGATAGGACACATGTTATTTTGCTGCAAAGCTCAATCAGAGCATAAAACATAGACTTTAAGTTACTTCTCAAACTGAAGAACCCCAAGCTTTCTGTATTTACTTATGTAGAGTAGACACTGTGTGCTAGCGAGATCTGACTAGGACTTAAGGAAACCAGTTCTCGTACCTTTAAGGATTGTCTCTTTGTCACGTAATTCTCCGACTGCAGCAGTTTCTCATAGTCTTCAAAGATCTAAGAAAAATAAAGGAAGTCTGTCAGAGTGGCAGAGTGTCTTCACAGCAGGAGTGCTCCCTCCTCCAGAAGGTCCTCAGTGCCAGCCTAATCACTAGGGCTCACAGGGAGGGCTCAGTTTGCAGTGTACATGTATGCATGTTTGCATGGTGATGGCTGTTGTCTTTGATTGCTCTATATATTGAGACATGGTATTTTTTTGAACCAAGAGTTCCCCAGCTCAGCTAGTGCCTAGTTTGCTTGTTCCAAGGATCATCTGTCTTTGTCTTCTACACACTGGGATTGTTTGGGTTCTTCTGTGCTCACTTGACATTTTAAGTGGGTTCTGGGGACCCAAACTCCAGTCCTCATGTCATACCCACTAATCCATGTCCTCTAACCACAGGGTATGCTTTGAAGGGTACATTTTGTCACTGGACTCTTCCTCTGACTCCTGGCTGCCATAGGGTATCTTTCCTTTGCCACATGCTTTGCACCGTGATGATCTGACTCACAATAGGTCCAGAAACAGAGCCAAGTGACCATGGACTGAAACCATATCCCAAAATAAATCTTTCTTTCTTCTTCTAAGCTATTCCTCTTAGATATTTTGTCACAGCAACAAAAAGATGATCAATACATGCTATTTTATAGTTCCATATATTCATCAGGGAAATTTTGTTAATCTAAAATACAAATACAGTGGACCCGAGTCCTCCAGGTTTTTTTTCCATTTTCCTTCCAGCCTTGTCTTCTAGCCCATCTCCACTCCTTTGTGACACTCACCAACTGCAGAATCATTTTCTACCATAGCCACCTCATGTGGCTTGGACTCAGAGTGGGCAACAGTTGCCAAACACTGGAACACCTACCCTAAAAAGACAATGGATATCCATGCCAGACACACTTCCATCCAAGTGCCAAACAATGGGCAACCTGACCCCAGAGCCAGAGGCATCTAGCCTGGACATCCAGAACTCAAGTTTCTGGCTTCAAAGGACACAGGCCCTTAGTTCTCAGGTCCTGGGACTATGAGCCTCTGAGACTGCCATCTCAGCCTCAAGCTTTCTGCATTTCCCACCCATACGCAGTTCCCATCTAAACAGAGCAAAAGGTCCCCAGCCAGCCACGAGTGACAAGAGGGAGAAAGAAAGGAGTCTTTAAAATGATCCACTTACAGTGTCATAATTTTTCTCTAAGAAGTCCGCTACCAACACTTTATGTCTGGTTAACAAATCCTAAAAAAAAGAATAAGCAGTGAAGAAAATTACTGTAGCTAGTGACCTTTATCAGTAAAATGGAGATTAACCTTTGCTCCTATGGATAAGTAAATCTATTCACTTCAAATGGAATATATATATTCACATCACTATAAAATGTGAAGCCCAAGTTTGTTACAGATTAAAACAATGGCAAAACTCTGAGTGTCAAATCTAGTGTTTTAAATAGTAGAAATAAAACTTAGGTGGTAAACATGACACCTGTGAGGTAACTTTGCAGAATATTTCTACATTGTGAATATAATAAACACCCAAATAAAGTCTGATGATCTATATCGAAGTCCTGTTAACTAGTCATCAACCCCCACACTATGTAGGCTGACCTCTAACTTCTGAGCTCAAGCGATCCTTCTGCTACAGTCTAAGTACAGGGATCACAGACACATGCTATGGTGCCTGGTTATAACTAATCTTCAAACAAGAATTCTGAATGGCATAAAACCTGACCTGAAAAACTAATATAAGACATTTTCAAACATTAAAATCTTTCATTGTTTTCCTAATCACTGAGTGTGTGTGTGTGTGTGTGTGTGCGCATGTGTGTGGTATGCACAAGTGTGTGCTCAAGTGCACCTGCCCATATATGGGTGGGAGTCAGAGGATGATGTTGGATCCTGCTCTGTCTCCACTTTATTCTTTTGAGGCAGGGTCTCTCATTGAACCTGGTGGTCAACAAGCCCCAGGGATACCCTTGTCTTTGTCTTCCATAGCACTGGGGTTAACAGGTAGGTGTGTGGGCACACTCAGATTTTTATGTTGTTAAAACAGCAGACCATTTTCTCAGCCCCAAACCATTTTGGTTATTTATTTATTTTTAAACTTTGTTGTTATTATTGTTGTGTGTATGGTTTGGGGAAGGCATGTATGCCATAGCACTCATGTGGAGTCAGAGGACAGCACTGCAGAGGGGGTTCTCTCCATTGACCTTAAGTGGGCTCTGAGGATTAAACTTAGATCAGGCACCCACAGTACTTGCTGGACATCTTTACTCCCCAACCCCAAATGGAGGTAGCTGAACTCTAGAAGCACAGGAATGACATTTAACACATCATTTCAGCACTGTCTGCATGCTCCCAGGTGAATGGGTCAAAAAAAAAAATATATATATATATATCTCGCAAGTTACTGAGTTACATAATGTGTCCTCTCAGAGTAGAAGAGAATCAATCTTATCTTATCTTTGCAAAAAAACTGCAAAGGACCATGAACAAACAACTTCTGGTTATGTTCAACTCACACCTAAATCATATTACCATTTCAATATTTGAAAAAAAGAAAATCAGCCTCATTTAATCCCTTTTATATACTTGGAGGCTAAATACCCAACTCGGGTATTGTGGAAAATTTAATTTAATACAAGAGTGTTTTAAAATCTTTTCAGAATAAAGTCTAATACTTTAATACAGTTAATTAAAATCCTCCCCCTTACGCACACACAGCAGGTGGGGAAGGGGCATGTGAGTAGAGATGCTTGTGGAAGCCAGAGGAGGATACTGGATCCCCAGAGTTAGAGTTACAGGCTACAGGGAGCTGAGGACAATGTGCTTGCAACTAAACTCAGGTCCTTTGGGAGACAAAAGTAAACTGTTTAAAGCATTTTTCACAATTTTTTAAATGAACTATTTTTAGTTGTAAATACATTTACTATATACAGATGATATCCTGAAGTACTGTACAATGGTTTAATGGTTTGTTATGCTTTGGACCATTTCCTCATGGATCACCCACAGACCTTAGGTTAAATGTCACCAAAAGGTCCCGTGCAATGCTGCTGCCTGAGCTATTGGAAGGGAGGGGAATGGAGTCTCACTATGCTGCTCAGGCACAGACTGGTCTTGAACTCCTGGGTTGGAGTGAGCCTTGTAGCTGGGACTATAGGTCCTATACACAAGAGCTCGGCTAGAAGGAGCAAGGATCTTGAAGGGAACAGCATTCCACCCTCTTTGCTTCTTGGTCTATCCTGAAGTGTGAAGTACTGATGTACCACACCCTTTCTACCACAGGCCCAAAGTACCAGTCAGCTGACCATATTCTGAATTTACGTTGTGTATCTCAAGTATTTTGTTATACATAGCTGTGGAAAAGTAACACATGATTTAGTCAGGTAATTTAACATAAGCATTACTTAATATACTCACCTATTTGCAGTGATAACAAAAATATACTTACTGATTTTCAAAACACAACACACGGCTATTAATAAGCATCAACATGTTCTATAATCAACCAAAATCTATTCATACACCTAACTGAAATCTTGTATCCTTTGACCAGCTCTTACCCCAGGACTATTCTGTTTTCTGCTTCTATGAGTTCAATATCTTTAAATTCCACATAGAAATGATTCCATGATTTGTCTTCCTGTCGTGTCTTATTTACTAACCACAATTCCTTGAGGTTCATCAATGCTGACACAAATGGCAGGATTTCTTTCTCTTTATAGCTAAACAGTATTCCACTGTAGATGTATAACACATTTCTTTTGTGCCTTTGTGTTTGTGTGTATGTGTGTGAATACACATGCACCAATTAACATCAGAGGAAAATTTTGTGGAGTTGCTTCAAAATAGAGCAGTATTCTCTTATTTCTGCTACTGGGCTACATATTCCAAGCTTCTGAGTAAAAAACAAAAACCTCAGGACAGCTAAAACAATCCTGAATGATAAAAGATCTGCTCTAGGTATCAACCATCACCAATCTCAAATTGGTGAGTTATAGTAATAAAAATAGCATAGTATTGGTACAAAAACTGATCCATCAATGGAACCGAATTGAAGACCCAGAAATAAGTCTACCAATGACACCTAATTTTTGCTAAGCTAGACATATCCACTGGAAAAGAGACAGCATCTTCAACAAATGGTGCTGGTCTAACTGGATGGTTGCAAGTAGAGTGCAAATACATCCATCCAAACCTATTGTCTTGCAAAAAAAACCAAACTCCACATGGATTGAATACCTCAAAAATAAGGCCAGACTCACTAAATCTGATAGAAGAGAAAGTGGGGGAACAATTTTAAACATAATTGCAGAGGAAAAGATGGTCTGAACAGAACATCAATAGCACAGATACTAAGAACAACAATTAGTAAATGGTACTTTGTGAAAGTGAAAAGCAGTATGTCAAAGGACACTGTCAGTAGGACAAGGCAGCAGGCTACAGAATGGGAAAAGATTTTCTTCAACTATATATCCAGTAGAAAGTTAATATCTAAAATATATAAAGAACTTAGAAAACTAGACAATAAGAATATAACACAATTTAAAAAAATGGGTACACATTTAAACATGAGAATTCTCAAATGAGGAAACTCAAATGATTGAGGAGCACTTAAAGAAATGTTCAACATCCTTAGTCATTAGGGAAATGTAAATCAAAACTACTCTGAGATTCTATCTTATACCCATCAGAATGGGTAAGGCCAGTAAAACAAATGACAGCTCATGGGGCAAGGATGTGAAGTAAAGGGAACACTGTGGAAATCTGTGGTAGAGTTCCTCAGAAAAGTGGGAATCAATCTACCTCAGCATCCAGCTACACAATCCATCCTACCACAGAGATACTTGTTTCAACCATGTATGTTCATTACTGCTCTATTTATAATGGACAGAAATTGGAAATAACTTAGTGTCTGTGTACGAATGAACAGATAAAGAAAATGAGGTACATTTACATAACAGAATGATATTCAGCCTTTAAAAATCAACCATGGAATTCTCAGGTAAATGGGTGGAAGTAGAAAAAAATTATTCTGAGCAAAGTTACTCAGACCCAGAAAGGTAACTGTTGGTGTTAACTTTTTTTAAACCATTTTTTTTTTTAAGATTTTATTTATTTATTATGCATACAGTTTTACAGAAGAGGGCGCCAGACCTCATCATAGATGGTTGTGAGTCACCATGTGGTTTTGCTGGGAATTGACTCAGGACCTCTGGAAGAACAGTCAGTGCTCTTAACCTCTGAGCCATCTCTCCAGCCCCTGGTGTTAACTTTTAAGTCATTCGTAAGCAAGCTACAATCCCTACAGTCTCAGAGGTTAGGGTGTGTGTAAGGGATTAGGATTTAAGGATGGATCCCCCTAGAAAGGGAAAGTAAAATGGATAATTATGGATAAAGAGGGGACCTGGAACAGGAGGATAAAACTAAAGGAGGAATGCAGCAATCACATGACTGTTAATGACATTCTGGAATACTCACTGATCCAGGCCTTGCTCAGCCATCAGTGAATCTTCACTCCCTAGCAGATGGGTGCAAATACACAAAGCCACAGCCTGACAGTATGCTTTGCCCTTTCAGAGGCTCAGGTGTTGGCTTTGGTCGTAAGCTTTCGAAGGCTCCACACTTGGGACAGTTTGGTCCCAGCCTTTCTTCTCCTTCCTTTTCACTGGTCGTCCTGGTTTTCTTTCTCCACACTGCACTTCTACCTCTAATTTTCACAGTCCCCTTTCCCCAGGATGGACACAACTCAAGATGGCTAGGAAGTTTTAGTTGTTACAGACATCTTTCCTGTCAGGGAACCCTCAGAGGGGAAATCAAACTCTTAAGATAGACAGTCATGCTCTTCCTGCTGGTCACCTGTGCCTGGACTATTTCCTAACTAATGTTTGACATGCTAACAGTTTTTGAGAACGGTCAAGTACATTTCAGTTGGTCACAGCTCACATTTGCACAGCTTCAATTTGAACTCCTTCCTCCTTCCTGGGGTACAAGAACTCTCTCCCTGCTGCCCAAGACTTGCTTCTGTCCATGTGTTTCCAATAAGCTGCAATTTGTGTATCTCTGAGTCTGTCTGCTGTTTTTCGGGTTTGTCATTTCCCACTGATTCTCATACACTAGGCCTGACTTCTTCTGTAATTCTTTGCCCCACATTCTCAGTCTTGCTAGACTTCCTGCTCAGGCAGGCTAGCTGAGATGCCCCAGTGGGCTGAGCCTGCCCTGTCTTCAAGCCCCATGTCATTATTTACTGCAGGCTAGCCTGCAGCTCCTTTCTTCTATAACTCCTGGAGATTAAGCATGGCTAGCAACCTAATTCACTTGTTTGTGACCACCTAATATTTCGTCATCTTTAATCTGTCTTCTTCTGATGGTTCAGTTCAATTTCCATCATCTCATTATATTTCCAGGGATGTCTTGATTGACTTACAAACTGGGTCCCAGGTAGCTGCTCAGACTTGCCTTCTCCTTGAGCATCCTTTGGTTTTGCTCACCAGTCTTCCATGATCACAGCCTATCTATCCCCGGCCTCATTCCTTTCCCTAACCTCCTCTCCTTTAGTCCCCACTTGTGTCTTTTCGTGCCAGTCTGTCGCCATGTCTAGACTTTCTCCATTTTCTAACCCTTTCCCTACTTAGGCTTCATGAGCTAACATACTGCTTTGTTTTTCCTTCAACCATCTCAGAATAGGCTAAGCAGGTTCTGAAGGTGCGGGCAATAGTTCTCAGAACTGAAAACCACTGTTCCCTCGTTTCCCTGCCTCTAAAGAATTATTATAAAAAGAACTGTTTATCACCCAGTCATCCTAACTGTGTAAACTCTAAGTTTATCATGATATACAGAATATGGGACTGAGCAAGTTACTGTTCCAACAGCTGCTTTAGTTGTGTGATGAGTTCCTTACAATAGCAGTTTTATTAAAAAACAAGATAAGAGTATATGTTAATAAGAGAATATAAGTAGTATAAATATTGCTGAAATATATATTTAAGATAATATACAGAAATTAAAAATAATAAGTTAAAAGTTTTCTAAGAGATGTTATGTATGCATACCTTGAAAACATAACAGAAGTACATTTAGAATTATATGAATGATCAAATTGTTGAAGTAATTTTGAAGAAATGATTCAGTCTATAACATCTAAATGTGTTTCAGCTTCTTTCCAAAGCCTAACTTTCCAATGATGCCTTTATACAATTTTGGAATTTTCAGAAATGACCTTCAAAACAAATGTAATAGATAGTGAAGAAAATCACTATATAGTAGTTAGTAAAATATATTTTCTCATTATGATTTCTGTTATTATCCAAGGCAGAAACAGCTGTAGCTTAGAGAATCATTTGCCTTATACTCTAACTTGGATGTCAAATAACTTCTTGTTCTTCAAATTAAAAATTATATATACATACATACATATGTTTACTTATTTATTTTGTGTGTTGGTGCACACACACCCACGCATACTTGTGTAGAGGTCAGAAGACAATACATGACAGTTGGTTTTTCCTTCTATACATGGGTTGCAGGGTCCTCAGACTTGGTGGCACATGTACTTAGCTGCTCAACCATCCTGTCTGCCCATTTCCAAAACTTCTGGCTGTCTTTGAAGGACAGTGGTTTTCCATTATTGAAAAACTGAGTATGTAACTGTCACTGAAACTAACTGCAAATGAATTAAATAATGGCAGGATCATATCCATAAATGAATTGCTTTCCAAAATGAAATCCTTGAAGGTGAATGACTCATTAAATACGTAAGCTCCAGTAGCCTCATTTGCAAATTAGCTATACTATTTTCTGACATGCTTTCTGAACATCATTCTGATGGTAAAGCACATAGAAACAGAAAGTGGAATCCCTGCTGGGGACTGGAGAAAGGAGAAGGGAGGTTAAGTGGGACAGAGTTTTAATACTGTAAGATGAAAAGTTTCTGGAGGACACAGACTTAGCCACATTAAATGTACACAAAGAATGATTAAGAAGGAAATGTGCATTGTATCATGACTAAAACATTTTTAAACTAAAAAAACTAAGGTAGATGAAATATACCCACAAAACATCAAAGGAAACAACAGATGATAAAAACATAGATGATTATACTGTCAAAATATAAAGCATACATAGACTTCAATGACTGATCACATCAAAATACTAATATGTTTACTAATATCCTGCTTACCCCATAAAGCGTGAATGCTACACTGGTATAGTGACCATGGTGCTGCTGACCATCTCCTTCCCTCACACAGGTCTGCCCTGGTGGTAGCTTCTGCTGCTGGTCTCCATAGACCCTTCCAGAGCTACCCTACACATGTGCCTGAAGTAGGGACTTATCACTTTAACATACTGCTAATGTCAGTACTGCTAACACATGGTAACACATTCCTTCCATCTCCTCACTGGGCATGTCAGAAGCCATTCCACTGAGCTTATGTTAAGTACTTTGAATACTCAATTGTGAAATGAGGCAATGTGAAAGGCTGGCCTCACCCCATCCCTAGCTGCCTATATTTAGACCTAAGGAACAGAAGTGCCTCTCTGAAGGTCTGACCACTTGAACCAAATAACCTCTTTGATTTAGGGCGACATGTTTACCTTAAAAGTAGCAAAGGCATCTGAAGCAATATCAAATGTTGACAGTTCCACATACTTGAAGAAATCTCTGAACTGACTAGAAAAGAGGATGATTTTGGCAAGTGGTTCATGTCGAATACATTCTCTTAGCATAATCCCGCAGCGTAAGGCAATCTGTGGGGCTTCATATCTAAAGCACAAACAGGAGAGAAAGCAAAACAGTTACCCACTAACAAAATCTATCAATGGCAACAGAAGATCCAGTTCAGTACTGCTGATAACAGAAACACAGACCCCATTTGTCACAGTTCATTCAAATACCATTCATTCAACCCACTGACTGCTATGTGCTGGGCATGATTCCAGATGTTGGGGACACACAGCAAACAGGGAGGTCACTGTCACTGCAGCCTTAGAATTTTAGTGAGGGTGTTTGTTGGGAGGAAGAGGCAGAATAGAAACACTGTAGAGGTCATTTCCTCCTCTGAAAAGCTGTGAAAATGAAAGGCAGTAAACTGAGCAATCTAGAGCTGACTAGTTATGTGTGTGCCTGTCAGAGTGTGAGGGAGTATTCTTAATTTATACTCAAGGAGAAAGAAAAGGCCTCAAGACAAGAACAAGCTTGGATAGTCAGATGAGAGGAAATATAGCCAGCAAATGTAGAATGGAGGAAGCAGTGAGTAGAAATCACCAGAGGGCAGGGCAGGACCAGATCATATATGCATTTGAAAGCTAAGGTAAGCACTTTGACTTTAAGAGTGATGGAGAATCTAAAGCAAGAAATTAATACATCCTAATTCGTGTTCTAAATACAAGGTTCTGGGGATGGAGTGTAGTTCAGTGATAGAGCAACTGTCTAGCCTGCTGGAGGCCCTGAGTTTGATTCCCAGCACCACCAAAAATAAAAAAAGACCCTGGTTACTTGGGAATACGGAGTAGACTGGGCAGCTAGAGCGGAAGCTGGGGAGTGAGTGAATGTGAAAAGAGATGCCCCAAAGCAGTAATGACAGTTTGGTCTAGTGGCAGTGGTAGGACACAAGACCATAGGTAGATGCTGATGCCGTCTAAAAGAAAAGTCAACAAGATTCAGAGATACTGGATGTGGGGTTGGTGAGGAATAAATCCAAGCTGAAGATTCAAGAATGATTCCTGTGGTTTTGGCTAAAATGAGTGGATGGTGGTACTATGCATAAACTGATTGAGAAATGAGTTAGTGAAGAAGTTAAGAAATTGCCACTGACTATCAACACATTTCAACACATTTGTTTGGAGATGGCTAAAACCTAAGCAGTGATGATCCCCTGTCAGCAGAATACCCATCTTGAATGAAAGAAAAAGACAGGAGAGAATGATATGTGTGTGTATGTGTGTGTATATATATGTATATATGCATATATATATATATGAATGATATGGCCTATCATAAGCAATAGATAAACAGTAGAGGACTGCCTACTGGCTGGTTCACTGACTTCATGAAGTGGAATTATAGCTTATAGAAAAGTACACTAGAGAAAGACTCTATCTACTGTAGATATGACACACCAGATCTGCTCCATCTTAAATTCAGCATCTGAATGAACACAGGACTGAGTTACCTTCCATTGTGTGATAACATTTAAAGGAAATGAATAACTGCCCAAATAAGACAATTCCTGTATTGAATGATACAACAGACAACTGTGTGCTAAGTGCAGGGAGACAGAGCAGAAGCAGCTGCAGCTGTAGAACATGGAGAAACAGAGTCTAATCAAGAAGACTGTACCACGACTCTACCATGGTTTAAACAGACTGATCATTTTTCACTAAGGTCTCTGGTTCCAGGACAGGCCCATGGTAAAGAGTACATCTAAATGTCTGAGTTCTTGAACAGACACGATAGTGCAGTATTCTCTGAGAACAGAATGGTGTCACACCCACAAAGAAGCTGCCTTATCCGTCACGCTTACCATGAGTTATGAAAGGGAATATACAGCCTATTGTTCTTCTAGCTCTGATTTTGCCATGGATGTTTTGGTTTTAGGGGTGGCTTAAGTACATAGTATTATATTTGATACAGAAGTGTAAAATTTAAGGTAAAGCTCCAAAACTTCCATTTTGAATGACAATTCTAACTGTATATAAGCTCATTAAACTGTGTACATTTTGGATCTGTTTTATTTTGGTGTGTGACTTTTTTATTTATTTGCAAGTGTTTTTATAACAAATTTTATTTTTAGAAAATCTAAAAAGAAAAATGCCAACATTTTACTTTTGTGGCAGAAGATCACATTTTCAATAAATAAAATAAAAAACCAAATGTCTGAAAACCAAAATTAAATAAATGTTCAGTAAAACTTTAAGATAGAGACCAAGGAGATGCAGTGGTTAAAAGCACATACTGCACTTGTGGGGGATCTGAGTTTGGACCCAGCATCCCTGTCAAACGACTCAGTCCAGCTCCAGAGGAAATATAACACTTCTGGTGTCCAGGCATTTATACTCATGTGTACAATCCCAGACACAGATGTATATATTTATATAATGATAATTAAATATGAAAACAGCTACAACTTAGTTTATGAAAACTTACCAACCACTCATGATAACATTTTGTTAAGTAATAAGAAACAATATACACTTTTTCATACAACCATATTATTTGTATAAAGTTTAGATACAAAATAAAAATAAAATTCTCTTTTCTACATTTTAGGAAGTGGAATATTTTACAGTATTCAAATTGACAAAAAAACAATAGGGGAAACAGCAAAGAACGTTCAGGGTGTTTTTATCTATTTTCATTTATGCTAAATGATAACTACTATTCAGTACTATTTTAGTACTCCCTTAGTAACTCACAACAGCATAGAATGCCAATATATTCAGATAGACATAATTCTCTTTAGAAAATAAAGAATTCCAATTTATATTAGCAATCTCTTATGAAAGAAATTTGGAAATCAGCCTACTGGAATTTACTGGTGTTAGATATAACATGGGATGTTATTAAAGTTGTAAAGAGGAGCATATTTTCTTAAATGTTAAGGGAAAATCACTACTTACTACAAGTCAGAGTATTAAAGAGGCTAAAATATAAAGGCTAACAACCTTGAGCAATGGTTCTCAATCTTCCTAATGCTGAAACCCTTTAATACAGTTCCTCATGTGGTGGTGACCCCCAACCATAACACTATTTCATTGCTGCTCCATTAACTGTAGTTTTGCTACTGTTATAAACTGTAGGTAAATATCTGATATGCTACTCCAAAAGGGTTGTGACCCACAAGTTGAGAAGCACTGGCCTAAAGAAAGAACATAACTAGATAACCTAGTGTCTAGGACTAATTGTCTCACTGGTAAGATATCTGTGACCTCTCAAGATCAGGCTGGAGGCCAGCAGTTTTACGCCCCATCAGTCCTTGTGTCCTTGGAGGACGGAGCTCTCTCGGATGGAATGCCTGCCCCTCATACACTTGGCACCACTACGGCATCTTTCAGCACTTGGTTCAATGCCCATCTCAAGTCTTTGTTCTCCTCCCATTTGCTCTCCCACATAAGTGTCCCTGACCTCACATCAGCACCCTTCTCATTGTGTAAGTATCATGTCACACTGTACCAAGTCACTACAAGTCAGTCTCCATCACTTCACTTCTGGGATGCGTCTCACTCATCCTGTCACACCTCCTTTCCCTACTCCTCCCAATCCCCATTAGGTGTCTATATCCTACTTACTGTCACTGTCCCCACCTCCCCCGTGAACTCCAGTGCCCAGCATGCTTTTCAGTGCAGGTAATAAACCTGGACTGGAATTCACCAGTACCAGAGAACTCCAATGAGAGTCAAACTCTGGCTTGCACAAAGGCTGAATAATCTCCAGCCAACATCTCTCATTCCTAAACTTAGTTTCCAAGCTAAGACCATCTATAAAAAGTTTCCACTCCAAGTTTTGGGTATAATTAGTTCTATTTTTCCATTTATTTCATGAAGTTTATTGGAACCATCTGTGATGCACTGACGGCTTATTTTGAGAACCTAGAGAACATTTATAAAGTACTCCACTGGGGAGAACACTTATCAATTCATCCCAGCAGTTTGTCCCCAACAGAAAAAAATGTCATTCTCTGACACAGCAACTTCTTAAAGTAAGAAACACAACGGAATGTTTGGGGATTTTCTGATTTTCCTTAATATTCTCTATGGGGTTTACAACTCATATATATCATTTTAACCTAGCAATCCTGGCTTTGTAAGTTATTGCTTACTATATCTATATAAAGAGGGGTCCCAAATGCTAAGCCTGTCTTAAGTTTCAAAATTAATCTTTATCTTACCTAATATGTTCTACTTTTAGATAAGCTTTCTGGTAACAGAGCCTGTGACTAATCACGCCACAATGGCTAGTCTAGGGCAGGTTACTAGTAAGAATTAGTCACTATTTTATAAAACTGAATCACATTTTCTCTTCCATTTATAGTGTAGACAATATAGTCTGACCCCAACCAGTTGAGTCAGTATGGAGAAGGCATGCTACTTGTTCATTAAATGAATGTTCATTAAAACAAATGGCAGCATATCAGAAGATACTTTTAAACTTACTTAAAGCAAAATGTAAGAGCAAATGTTGTTAGAGAAATCAACCTTGACTGACCAGGACACTCTGTATCTGCTGGCTAGCTCACTCCTGGCTACACAGGAGGGTATTCTGAACGCTGCTATAGGAGAAAAGATATCAGTAGTCTCACCCACCACTGGATCCTGGATAATAACAACCTGGCTGAAAAGATGTGCTCATTGGTGAACAGTGGTATGATAGTCATGGGGGTAAAACAAAACAAAACCAAAAAAAAACCCACCTTTTTAAAAATATAAATTAGCTATAGTATGGGGCCTGTTCCATAGGAGAATTGCAATGACTGGTACTGTAAAACTGGTTAAAACTAATGCCTGGGAGAGCATAGTCTCTATGAGGGACACTTACTATTGCTATTAAATGGTCATATTGCTAAACTGCCTTCCAAATGTTTTATATCCACAGAGTTGTGTTGTTTTCAACTTTGCTTAAAGAAGTCACTTTTTGCAGTATAGAACAGTAAATGCAGAGTCTCACACCTGGTCAAGGCTCCAAGTACAAAAAAAAAAAAAAAAAAAAAAAAAAAAAAAAAAAAAAAAAAAAAAAAAAAAAAAAAAAAAAAAAAAAAAAAAAAAAAAAAAAAAAAAAAAAAAAAAAAAGCCAGAAGAGTTCAGCTGTGGCTAAATAATCTATATTAACTTATCAACTCCCATCCAAGGTTAAGGGAACACAGTGAGAGAATGGCCAGAGAGAATGTAAGAGGTGACAGATGAGGAGGACAGCTGGGAAGTACAAACTTCCACACATGACATGGCTATGGCACACATCAATTCACAGGACCTCGGCTATCTGCAAAAGACCTACATCTGATCAAGCCAGCAAACATTTTACTCGGAGGCACCACCCTTGGCAAAGGAGCCAATAGCAATTCATGGTTACTGAAGGAATAGAGTCATTCTCTGTTGGGGAGGCAAACACTGGTAGTTTGCCCAAACCTCAGTGTGCATGGGAACAGCATTAGCTGGACTCAAGGTATGATCTTTTACTTGTATTACAGGGTTATTGATACCAAAAAGGCATTAATGAATAAAAATTCATATAAATATGTAACAATTTTAAAGAATAAAAAGTGTTACTTAAAGAAAAAAGAATAAAAAGAGCAAATGTCTCAACTGGTAATGAGTGCAATGATCATTACATAGAAAGTGCCAAAAAAAGATCTTGTGTAAGAACATCTCAAGAACAAAGACTGTATTATATAAAAGAAAATGACTTGTTGTTACTGTTGGGAACAAACAATGCCATGTGACAGCCATTGGAAAACGTCTCATAGAATGGCATTTACTGAACTTTACCTACTCAAAAGTCAAGAAGATCTGCTCCTAATCTGGAAGCATTTGCATAATTAAAAGATAACGAATTAAAGATGCCCACTGTGAAGGGTGAGGAATGGTAACACTGAATTGTTACCTTCACATTCAGGGTTAGAATTGGGAGTCCAGACTAATGCCTCCAAGAAGTATTCCTCATCAAAAGGACCAGCGTCCAGATCTGTGTCTGGAGATGGGAAGTCGGCTTTGGTAGATCTGCTTGCATCAGGAAGCAAAGAAACTCTTCCAGAATACTTTGGTGAGGTCAAAAGACTGTGTTCAGAAAAGGCCACCGTTAATTGAATGTTAAGAAAAATGTGCACAATGCATGAACTGTGTGGGAATATTTCATCAGTTAGTTAATAAAATACAAGATGGGTATGCTTGTGTGAGAGAGAGGAGATACAGACGCAGACAGGGGGAGAGGAAGGAGAGGAAGAAAAATCACTGGACATCAATGGAAGCTTCTAGGACAATAACTTATCTAAGCTAAAAATGAAAACAGACATTTATTCTCCCCTTCTAATATAAATTCTACTGGAAAATAGCAGTTATAAAGGAAAGAAGTTATTTTTCTTTAAAAAAAAAAAACTAGCCAATGAAGGACTAATTTTGAGAATTATCTGTCTGTGACCCCCTAACAAAATCAGACAATGCCTATCACTGGTTGCTAAAAAGATTCAATGTAAGGATGACAGAAAATCTTATAATTAATTAGATGTTACCATCTGAGCCTAGGACTCAGTTTCAGCATTACTAGAGGGATGTCTACTGATGTGAAGAGAATATTGACCACATAAAACTACCTGTAAAATATTACTGCCAAAATAAAAGTTTGATTTGAATTTAATTAAGTCTTTAAGTAGAAACTCTAGCCTAGAAACAGGTAATGATGGAAAGATTTACTTTTACTGTTATTTTTAAAACTTACTTAATAATGGGAGGGTCAATACATGTGCCATGCATAGAGGCCAAAGAAGAACTTTCAGGACTGGGTTCAAGAGTTTAGCGTCTGTTTGCATAGCAAGCACCTTTACCTGTGGGCCACCCACACGTCAGATTATATAACAGTTTAAATTATCCTTTAAGAAAGCAGTGTGACAACTCCACAACAGTGGCACTGTGCAGGATAACTCACTTTCAACAGACTTGTGGCACAGAAATATGTGGATGGATGATGTGCTGAATGAGAGGGACTTAAAATATTTTGGCTACGAAAAATCACAACCAAATCCAATCAGTACACCTTCTTAGGATACCTATTGCAATATGTGAAGTATAGGGGAAAAGCAATATAAGGAAAAGTTGAGTGTAGGCTGGGTATTGGTTGTCACAGAATTTTTATTAACTTTTAAATATATTGCGGTTAAATGAAATTGTTTCTTTTTGAGATGCTTATGGAAGTGTTTAGGGGTTTGCATTAAAATACCTCAACTATAAAGGGTTGGGTGCTGGGAGGGGGCAGACAATGATGACTGAGTGAAGAGTACATGAGCTCTTGCATTTGTTACTTTTTTACATACTTGAAAATTTTTGCAATGAACTTGAAAAATAAGATTTGGGATGATATGAGTGGCTTTAACATTTCTGTAAATGTAGCTATGATTTCTTTATGGAACACTGAGAGAAGTTTAATGACCTCATTCTCAGCTGGAATGCCATCTCTCTCAGCTAGGAGAGAAAATAACACAGAATGAAATGGTCCTTTAAAAAGTCCTTTTCATAAAATGTGGGCTCTAAATTCCTTATGCATTGCATCCACACGTTTCTTCTTGTCATACAAGTATCAATTTCTGTGTGACATTCCTTGTGGCTGGACTTGTGTTCAGAGTAGCATGTCACCATTGAGCCCCTAAATTATGCCACTGTTTGATGTACAAATGGACCAATAAAATTATAGCCTCAATATTCAAGGACGTTCACAAGAGATAATTTAGTAAAAATGCTGACCTTTAAAAGGCTAAACATGAAGTGCTCCTTCTAACATTGGATGTGCTAGATATTCCAGCCAATGTTTCTCTTTATCTATTTTGTTCTCAGAAGCACCAACAATTAATTCCTCTCCCCCCCCCCCCGACATACACCCTTTACTCTGAATTACCCTAGTGAAGGAAAATTCCAGGAAAGAAAAGGTGTCTGCAGAACTGACTGACTGATGAGAACTGCAGTAGTATAGTGGGCATAGATTGGGATTGGATTTAGCTCCTAAGTAGTCATTTCCTTGGCTATCTCTATGTTACAGCACCTAGTGACTAACAGATAAAAGCCATTTGGAATCCACTAACTTAGTAGACCACTAGCTTCCACCAACTCAAAGGCTAAGAATTATTTGTAACACAGAGGTAAATGTATGATTATTAAAGCTCAGCAAATATAAGACAATGGCTGTCACTGGTCAATGGGACAGAGGAGTAGGGAAGAGGAAGCAAAGAGATCCTGCTTGTTGATGTAGATGATTTTCAAACTGTGTTATGTACCACTTTAGCACAATTAATATTTATCAGTTGCCAAGGGAGAAACACGACACAGGTGAAACGGACTTCATGTGGCCCCACAGCATTGGGAACAAGAATTCTATGCCGTAAAGTGAGCTGTGCTGGCATGAGATTCGGAACAAAAACAAGAGAGAGGCAGCACAGGGGAGGACTGTCACTGCTGTCTGCATGCCTGGCAGCACCTAGAGCACCAATGTCAGGGTTCAGAACAGCCTCCATATGCTCAAGACACATGTGTGAGTAGACTTAAAAAGCAATAACCAGGGATTCTATTTTCTAATTGTAACTCAGTGTTTTGTTTTGTTTTTCTCTTTATGGCTCTGTAGAAACATAGCAAAATCTCTTGCATCCCCACAGAGATAATTTTTCTCCACCTTCACAGTGTTAGCTACAACAAGATGCTTACCCTTATTGTTTGAGTTAGAGAACTAGAATATAAACGTGTGTGTCTGAATGTGTATGAGTGTGTAAAGATGGGACATAACATCATGCAAGCAGAAAATAGTGACTGAGCAGTTAGAAACAGGGAAGATGAGGGAGCAAAAGAAATAAAATAAAATAGAGATACAGACATCCACAAGGCAAGGGAAAGAGAGGCAGGAAGTGGAAACCACACTGAGGAGATGAGAGCACAAAGAAGGACTTCCTGTAAGACCATTTAGAGACACATTTGGAGGGCTGCTCTTCTTACATTGCAGACACTAACCCTGCAGCTCCAAATGGGGCCAAGGAGGCACAATGCATATTTTTTAACAGCTACTTCTAAGGAAGTCAGGTACCTACCCTTTGAGGAGCATAGACAGGATGTGAGGGTGAGAACTGATGTACTCCACAGTAGGACTTCGTGTACCAATCTGTCTTCTCAGGATGTTGTTGAATATTTGAGTCACATCTTTTTTCCCCTGTTAAAGAAACATGTTACTATTAAATGATACACTTTAAACGGATAAACTGAATGACATGTGAGATACAGACACACACTCTCATGAGATAGTAAACCTGTATAAGATACAGAACCAGTGATTTATTCATTTCTTCACAAAGTCCACTATATAGGTGCAACTTTTCACCCATTTTTATGGTGGGAAATTTGGCAAGCTAAAGTCCATCTGCACAACTGGAAATACAAAGGCACAGATAGGTACAAAGTAGCAGCAAGAATTAAATTTTTTATGCTTTTTCTCCTCTTAGCTCTCTCAAGAAGAAAACAGTAACTGATATTTTTAAACCTTCATAAATGAGAAAGAGCAGAAGAAAAACGTAGGAATAAATAAAATATGAGTCAATATTTTTATCTTAACATCTGATTCTGGATAATAGTATCCCTTAACTTTATCTATTCTTTTACGTTGGAACTTTTAAAAAACCCTTTTAAAAATGAGATGTAAGTTTAAACTGCAAGTTTCCCCTCTGTACTATGTAACTTGTATGTATATGTCTTACCTATGGAGCCTAGAAGAGGAGAGGAGACTTTTGGTCCTAACTGCCTGAGTTAGAGGATAATCTTAAACAAGGCTCTTGAATTTTCACACATCTTACAACCTAAGTTGATCTGATTCTATAAAAGAATCCACAAATTGGACACTTGTTTCACATATAAAAAAAAAAGTTATCCTGTTCTTTGTCTTTCAACAAACTACCAAAGGCTCTGACAATTATTGTGTGCCCCTGCAAAGCATCTTCACTCTATAAAAATCAGCTAACAAGAAGTGACACCAGTTCTCCCCTTAAGTTCCTCAGTATCTATCTTCCTTATGCTTAGACAAGCCCAGTTCCTTCTACTCCATAGCTCCTGTCTATTGCTTTGCATTTCTGCACAGGCTCTTCTGCTCCCAATTAACGGTGTGATGTATGCTCACACACAATCCTCAGTGTTCTGCAACTCTGTCTCATGTTCTCCTTGTGTCCTACATGCTGATGATCTACAGTTCATTCTTTAAGACTCAATTCAGGATATTCTATAGTTTAATCACAGTCTTTGCCTACAATAACTGGCCCTTCCTCTACCTCCTGATCAGCAAACCTTTTGTGAGTGCTGAATCTATGCCAGGAACTTATGTCAGGAGCTCGACATGCACTATTCAGTCTCTACAACAATCTTATAAGTGGAATATTGTGAACAAGTAAAGGGAGGGCATAGAATGTGGAACAGCCAGGAGTCTATCCTCACTTGATGGAGTTCAAGGTCTCAGTTCTTAGGCATCATCTTAAACTGATTCCCAACATATAAGATAGTGTATTGAAAGGAATGCATTTTATTTCTAACTCCCTCCTTGTTAGCTCTAAAGAATACAGGGCCCATTTAAAAAAATACATATACAAACATATATACATACACACACATATATAATGGGATGTAGTATGCACTCACTGAGCAATTACTTTAGAAATGTGTCTCAGCCTGGCAGTAGTGGTACATGCCTTTAACCCTAGCACTTGAGAGGCAGAGGCAGATGATCTCTGTGAGCTTGCGGCCATCCTGGTCTACACGGAACACCCATGTATCCCTCACAACAAGCATGAACCTGATTCCTTTCATTTTTAAGTTTGTCACTTTTTAACATAAAAGAGATATTTTTTAAAAAAGAAAAAGAACTAAGACTCCAAAATGAGATCAATAAAATTATTCATTAATAACTCAGTCTTAAAACAGCCCTGTCCTTTCCAGGATCTTGTGTATTACCAGCAGGCCTCTAACATGATGTAGCTAACAATGACTGTAACTGGTGACCACATTCTACCTCCTGAGTGTGAGGATGGAGGGTGTGTGCCACCACATTAGACTGATGCAGTACTGAGATCGAGCTCAGAGTTCTGTGCATGCTGGATAAACACTCCACCATCTGAGTTACATTCCAAGATCCTTTAAAGCTGTTAGTTTTATAAAACACAAACTAAATGCAGATTAAGAAAAGTGAAAGTAGAGTTGGGGAGATAACTCAGAAGTGTAGAGTACTTGCTGCTCTTGCACCCACATAATGGACCACAACCATCTCCAACTCTAGTTCCTGGGGACTCAACATCCTCTTCTGGCCTCTACAGACAGGAGGCACGCACATGATGCATATAAATGCATGAAGGCAAACACTCATACACATAAAATAAAAGCAAATATTTTAAAAGGGAAAGTATAAAGTGAAAAATTCTGAAAGAGTAGCATTTACCTCATGAAATGTAGACCAAGTACAAAGTCTGATCCCTGGCAACCTTCTACAAATACAAATTGAGACTTCTAAAATTAAGATAGGAATCTTTATAAAAATGAAAATCTCCAAGACCTATGATGGATCTTGAGAAATTATGTTCATTATCAAAACCCATTTGAGGTTACACACTATATGGCCCCTTGTACATGAGGTTTTTGAAATAACCAAGTTCTAGAAGAGAGAAGAGTCTCATTTAGAATAGCTACATGTCCAGATGTGGTGGTGGACTGAGAAGTGGTGTCACTAGAAGGAGGCATGTCTGTGGTAATGGAAAAGATCCACATTATATGTTGTCAATGTTGACATCCTAGCTGGTCACAGTTTTGTAGGACTTGACTCTTATGAAAAGCATGTGAGTTCCATGCAGATTTTCTGAACTATTCCTTTCAATTGTCAGTAATCAACAATTATTTCAAAACAAAGAGGTTAAATTTTTAAAAGACATTTTTATTTGTTAATTATTTTTCTAAAGTAACAAAGTTCAGCTCTGCTTTTATACAGGCGCAAAGAACTTTACCCCAGTTCTATAATAAAGAGCAGCAACGGCTGGGTATGGTGGCTCCTAGCCATAATCCTAGCACTCAAGGAGGCTGAGGCAAGAAGACTATCACAATTTCAGGGTTAGCCTGAGCCACACAGTGGGACCCAAATCAGCTTAGGCTCTGTCTCAAGAAACAAAACAACAAAATAAACAAACAATAAAAAAGTTAATAACAATCAGTTGTCTGTCAAGCCTGACAACCTGGGTTCAATCTTGGAGGAAGAACCAAATCCTGCAAATTGTCCTCTGCCCTGATATTCTTGCTGCAGTGTGGAAATGTTCTTGTGGCAATTTACTGAGAGGTATGAAAAACACAGCCTTATGACATTTTGAACACACTACACACACACACACAACAAAAATGTCTAACTAACTAGTAAGAAATTGAAGTATCAAAAAACCCGCAATGATTAAATACTCAAAACAGTTACAGTTGTCCAGTGCCGTCATTTTCTTTCAGAGAGAAATATTAAGAAATTAGGGCAGAAGAGGGAAAAAATGGTGGAAAAATTAAGGTGGGGGCTAGTTAATTTAGAGGACTGAGGAGACAGAAAAATAAAAATTCTGTACTATGAAAGCAAATTATTTCTTCCTTTAAAGTCACCATACCCAAATGCAAATTTTAATAGAAAAAAAGCAGAAAGTCTTGGAAAATTAAAAACAGGAAAATCTTGAGACCCTGTGATGAACCTGGAGGAGGGCGCTTGCTAGGAGTGCACTAGCCCTGTCCCACCCCCACTATAGGAGGGGACACTTCAGAATCAGTTGCTGTTATAATTTTAAAATCTTAGAAACTGTTCATAGTACCCAAATTTCATTTATGAGGATTATTAGTGCTATATTTGTTGTGTGAAAGGGATATATCTGTAAGCATAAATGTAGTTTTAAGTGAAAGTAATTCTGTGGTATGGAAATCTTCCTAGACTCTACAGGGCAATATTGTGGAATAAATACAGCCCTGTTCGAAATGTCGTAAGACTGTGTTTTTCATACCTCCCAGTAAATTGCCACGAGAGCATTTCCACACGGCATTCCAGTGAACAGCAGCAGCGACACTCCATCCAACTTGCACACAGAGCAAAGCCTTCTTCTGGCTCATTAGCAACATGGACAGAAGCAGAGGGAGCCCCTGAGGTAACAGGAACAAGTTCCCCTACCAGGGACCACTTCTCAAACCAGACAGACCAGAGGGTCCAAGTAAAGAGAATTTGAGAACATGGGAATGCAGAAGTGGGTAGAAAAATAGAAAACCACCAAAATGTTGCTGCTTACAAGGAAGCTATATCCAAAAAATGGATCAAAAATTATTGAAGTAATTTAGGATTACATATTAATTAATGGATTTTTAGCCCAAAGAGCACTTGTTAGTTGGCCAATCCATAAAAGGTCAGCAGTTATCTGTTCAATGAATTAATGAATGACATGTAAAGGAATATTGGCTAAAATCAAATTAAAAAAAGAGAAAAGGAATAAATGGTCCTAGGTAACTGCTGGTAAGTGCAGCGACAAGAAACAAGGGTTAGACAATACTTGCTTTAAAATTCTGGGTGCTGACTTATACACAAAATGTACATAAAGAATTCCTGGGACAGCAGGATGGTTGTAAAATGCTTTCTGGGAAGCCCAATGATCCGAGTTAGATCCCTGGAACCTCCATAAATATGGAAAAAAAGAACAGACTCCAGGAAGTTTTGTCTCTACACACATGTTTATGTACATACACATAATGCAAATACACACACAAAATATAAACATATTTTTCAAAAGTCAACTATCAAATAAGAAAGGAACAAAAGACCTTCATAACAGATATGGTGGTAAATAATCACAGGAAAAGAAACCAACTCTGATTAGTTATTAACAAATTGCAAAGTAAACTGGCAGTGAGAGAACACATCTGAACAGATAAAATGAAAAGACAGAACCAAACAGCAACATCTAGCAATCTCACTCATGGGCACTTAGTCTATGTGAAATGAAAATTTGTTTTCATAATTCAAAACAAACTATACACAAATGGATATATGGCCTTACTTTAAAATGATAAAGCTGGAAACATACCAAGTATCCCCGATGTGGGGATGAATGAATGTCCTATGCAACATCCCTACAACGAACCCACCAATAAGAACCAATCTCTTGGTCAAGGAAATGGCTGAGGTGAATCTCAAGTGCATCATACCAAAGGAAAGTGAATTAGCATGACTTTGCAATGAGAAATCACTACACACTTAGAGATTATTAAAGGAAATAGCATATGTCTGCTCTGGCTGATTCTCAAAGAGGAGCCAGTTTCGAATAGAAGATGTTATTAACTTAGCTGCAACTTAGGCTTATGCATTTCTCATATGCTGTATTCCTTAAACCTCTTGGGTGCAGGCCTCAGGCTATACTTTGAACACTTTTTTTAAACAAAGTCATTCTTGGTTCATTTGTTGCTATTTTACTAAGACTTTGTCTCAAAAAAGGAGGGGGATAATAACAATAATGAGAAAGATTGCTAAAATAATTCTAAAAGTGTAAAGAAAAAGATAATTGTAGTCCATATATCAAAACACATAGTATAAAGCATAGGTAAGAGGTGTTTTTTTTTTCCTTTCCTGGGTGGAGGTCACAAGGTGGTGGACCTGGGAAGACTGGAAAATGAGTGTGATCATGGTGCATTATGTGAAAGTATTCCTAAGTAATCAATAAGAATATTACTTTAGATACTTAAGCCAAGACAGAAGACTATATCCTGGCCATCTTGGAAAACAGGAGACAGGAAGGACATGGTTAGACTTGTTAAGTGCATACACCAATGTGGTTCTTCTTGACTTGTTGGCTACTGAGGGTCATCTTGCCTACTGGGCAGAGTTAGTATCCTCCTGGGAAAGTACAGAGGACTTGGTAGACCAGGACTTACTGGTGGTTGTGACCCTGCCAGAGCCCCCCGATCTATCTCTTAGAGAAATGTTCTTTGATATGAGGATAGACCTAACAGCCAAGTGTAAGCCAGGGTTGTCAGCAACCCTAAGAATTTTACTTCCCAGTTTTTAACAAGTCTGGCTAGTGAGCTGCACTACTTATCTTCTAGTTGTTTAGGAGGCAGCACTCCTTAGGCAAATTCTTTGTGTAACTTCAGATTTTCTTTTCTTTTCTTTTTTTTTTTTTTTAGGGGAGAGAGCAAACACAGTCCCCCACTACCACAAATTATGCAGTAGAGTTTCCCGCATTTGGGGAAATCTCAGGGGTCAACATACCCCACGTGCAATAAGTGAGCCCTGCCCTGGGAAAACCACATGCTTGAACATAGTATCTACCCTGCCAGGGAAGTATAACGTCAGATTTTCTAAGCAAGTTTATCAGTCCTTAGAACATTAATTTTACTACTTCAAATTTCTCCTGCATCAACAGAAGTCAGATGTGAAGGGCTGGCTACCCACTGTTTCTGTTTATATGATTTTTCTGTAAAGGTAAAAATGGAGTAGAAAAAAGGGGTTAGGGCTATGTGGCAAACATTACTACTGGAAAGAAGCTGGGGTAGGAAAAGGAGCTAATTAGCCCAGGGTAGATAGAAACTGAGGCGTGTTAGAGCCATTCAGTACTACAGATCAATGCAGTAAAAGGGTGACTGTCACTATAGCTGCTATGGCTTGTTCCCACCAAGCTCATGCTGAAGCTTGTTCAGAAGTAGTGAGTGCTGGGAGGTAGGGACTGACAGGAGGACATCAGCCTTGGGGGTGGGCTAATGATTTCCTTACAGGAAAGGATCAGCCTAGAACTTAGGTCTCCTTTCTCCTCCAGATGAGGCTCTGCCCCCTCTGCTTTCTGGAGAGATTCTATTAGGACACGGTTCTTAATCTCAGCCACTGATTCTTGGACATGCTTTTGAACTTTAGCTAAATAAAGTCCCTTACATGTTATTCAATCATTCATTCAACAAATTACTGGTGAATTATCCAATCTCAAGAATTCTGTTATTCAACAACAAAACAGACTAACAGTGACAGTACTGTGGTACTGTAATTTGTTTGTTTTTGAGACAGGGTTTCTCAGTTTAACAGCCCTGGCTGTCCTGGACCTCTGTCTGCAGATCAGGCTGGCCTTGAACTCAGAGATATACCTGCCTCTGTATCTCAAGTACTGGGATTAAAGGTGTGTACCACATGCCTGGCTGTGATTTTTTTTTTAATGGTTAAAGAGAAATCTTGGTAAAGTGCTCCATGAGGACCCAAGTTCAACCCCCAGAACCCCTGTAAAGGTGGACAGACAGAACTGATTCTACAAAGCTTTCCTCTGACCTTCAAAGGGAAGGCTTGGACCATCAGGTTTTGATGATTTCAGTCTTCAAAGTAATAAAATCAAAAGTAAAAAGGCTTTAAATAGGGCCAGAGAAGAGAGAAATATATTTAGGGACTAAAATTTTTCATAAATTTTGGACTATAAAGCATCTTAAGGAGGTGGTTAGGCATCTGTTTTGTTCCTGCCTTTTCAGGTGGCTATCCTCACCTTGGCCTGAAGCTTCTCAGTGCACTTTTGTTGACAGTAGCTTGTTCCCTGGCACTGCTATGTTGACAGTGGGAAGAAATGATCACTAGACCACGATGCAGCTTTCTGCCACTTTGAGTAGCTCTCTCCTTCAGCCTGAATCCACTTTGCACCCAGCCCTACTTGGCAAGGCACACCTGCCTTTAAAACAAATGCACCAGCCCTGACAAGCAGTACATTTTTAACCCCTTGCTCTTACCACCGTGCATTAGAAAGATAATATGACCTGAAACTATGTTTTAAATAGTAGCCAAAATTCAAAAGACATAGCTCTAAGTTTGAACTTGAGCTGTGCCATTTTAGTCATAAATCCCATGTTTTCTTTTGTAAGACAGGGTCTAACTGTGCTGCCTGGCCTGGTTTAGAACTTTATATATATAGTAGGCTAGGCTCGAACTCACAGAGTTCAGGTGTTTCTTCCTCCTGAATTCTGGAACTAAATAAGTTCCAAAATTGCACTCTTTCCTTGTTTTCAAGAGGATACAATAGAGTTTCTGTTGTCTTTCTTGAGGATCTGGAGCATCACAGGAGGCTGACTTTGCTGCTAGAGGTTGGGGCTCTTGGGGCAATGGCGGGAAGAAGGTGTGGGACTGCTAATGGAAGATTCATGTACTAGAGCTCAGGCATGGTGCCAGTACATCTTTACAATGGTCCTCAGTGAAGGGGCGCGTGCAGTTTCCCCAAAAGAAAGAGCATGCCACAGTCCCCTTGGTGGTACATGGGAGTTCAGCAGCATCACACAGAGGATCTGCAAGGTCACTGTCCTCAAATCTCTACCCCAGGATCCTCTGTAGAACCTCTCCGTCAGTGCAAAACACGGATTCACTCCTTAGTTTCTCAATGCCTTACAGATATTCCAGTCCCAATCCTGTAAGCTTAATCAGTATGTGGCAATTCTTTTCCATGTTCCTCTGATTAAGATGCTGGCAACTGCTCTGGACACCACATAACTCTTCCCTTTCTATTCAAACTGCTTCTCAACCTCCAGACTCCAGAGTCTCAACCTGTCAGACTCAGACAGACTGAGTCCTGTCCTGTTTTCCTCTCCCTTCACTGACCACCTGGGTGTTGCTCAAGCTTACAGTCTGATCAAGGCATTCTCCAGGTTTTATTCCCAGTCACCTCCTGGGATTCCTTCCACTGAACTCCAATGTGGGCTCTGCTCAAATGGGCACAAGCAATGTCTGGGGGAGCTTGAAGGGAAAGCTGTGTCTGTTCCTCTGTCAGTTTCAGTCTTTCTGAACCAATAAAGGTCCGTCCTTTCTCCTCCTCCCTTCCTTCCCCTCCTTTCTTCTTCCCTTACCTCCCTCCCTTGACCTTATAGTATACTTACATGGTTCTTTTCTGCCAGCAAATTTAAGGCTTAAAAGGTTAGATAAGAATTTATGGCTCAGTAATGAGATTTCTTTTTTAAACTCAGATCTGTCTCTTAGCACTTAATGATAGCACAATATCCCCCTCTAGTCCCACTTCCCACCTGTTACTATCGTCTGCATTGTTGAAGGAGAAATGAATCTGTCACAGACTCCTGAGTTGGTCCCTGATGTTTAATATGATTACTTCTCAAAACACCACTGCTATTAGTGTGAGGTCTAAATCTCTGGTTCCTTCCCTGTTTCCAAACGCTGTTAACTATCTTGGTCCAGAAACTGGTATTTTCTTACCACACTGAGTGCAGAAAAACCATTCAATGTCATTCACTCAACATACACCATCCACAGTCTATCTTTATGAAAGGCTTAAGGATAACAAGGGTGAAGCCCAGACCCCGTAGAAACAGCTTCATTCTTCAATTTTCCCATATACTCCTTCCTCTTTGGTGGTGTTCTCAAGTCTTTCTTTTCCAACTTCTCAATTTCCAACCCTATTAGCTTCCTGCTAAAAAAGACAATTCTCTTATTTCTATTCTGTTCTCTGCAAAGGGGCATCTAAGTCCACTGCTATCCTTCCAGTCATTGCCTGTAGACTGTATACAACCTGCCTCACACCTGCCATGGTGCTCTAAACAAAAGTTCATGGTTTTGTTGTCCCCCCTCCCCACCACCACCACCACCACACACACACACACACACACACACACACACACACACACACACACACACAGAATGCTTCCTCCCGTGGGTTATCTGGTGAGAATAGCAGCCCATCCCTAAAACAGTTATTTTTTCTGGATATAAAACCATCAGAAATTCTAGTCAAAACTGTGCTCTCAAAGACACATGAGAAATTTACACTTTGGGAAACTTTTGAATGGATCGCTATTCAAAAGAGCCTGAATTTTCTACTGAATAACTTATTAATTCCTTAAGGAGAATGGCTTAATTCCTTAAGAAGAATGACTTACAGATGTTTCTCCTGTTTTTAAGTAGTTTTAAATTCTAAGTAGCCCCAGCTGGCCTAGAACATCTGATCCTGTCATCCCAGACTTCTTTCTGAATGCAGAGGTTATGGGTATAAACCACGGTGCCTGGCTAGAATGCCTTCTTTTATTCTATCCTACATTCACCCAGCCGACCAACCAACCAAAGGATGGACCTAAGATCAGTCTCATTTTCAGAGGGCTGCTGGAAGGCATATGACTAAGGGCAGGCTCAAACAGCATATTCTAAGTGCTATGTAACACTGAGAAGAGTGTGCCAAAGGAAATTCTAAGTGCCCCACGGCTTTGTTTAGCTATAGCTCAGCTGGAGGAAACAGAGAGACCTTCCTACAGAAGTTTCAAAACAGTAGAGGATTCCCGAATACCACCTATGAACTGAGGAATAAGGTTAGGGGGTTCTGTGTGGTTAGAATAAGTTTTGAACCAGGAAGAATTTTATCAAGCAGTCACTTGCTTGAATTGGTACTCTGGTACCAAGAAGAAAAAGTGTTGCCTACCAGCTGCTGGGCCTTGCCAGAAGTTCAGAGATGTGCAGCACATTTCTGTAAGCAGGCTAGGAAATCTGGGGAGACTGCCTACATCCTCACAGCACTGTGTGCCGTGGATGAGATGCTCAAGAGTCAACTGTCTGCAATTTAAATGTTTTTCATCTATTCATTCAGGAAAGAAATATTTATTAGTGGTCAGGAGGACAGCTGCATGTATGAAGAATCTAATTCATTAATAACTATGTTCTAGGTATTATGTTTTGCCATAGGATACATAAAGTTAAGAACTGTTTACTATTTTTTTTTGTCACAATAATGACAATCTTTTGAGTTTTTTAGACAATGTCTCAATATGCAGCTCAGGTGGGCTAGAACTCACTAGATAGAGATGAGGTCACTCTCAGCAGACATTAGTTGGCTGTATTTCTTTGTCTAGGGGTGAAATTCCCCTTTCATGTTGGCATGCCTCTTGGTGCGGTTCAGAGCCTTTCCTCTTCTTATCCCACACTTAGTGCTTTCAACCTGTTTTATGTCACTGCACCAGATAGTCCATCTTCCCTGACTATTCAGAGCATAACCACCTGTGGGCATGTTTCTTCCAGATATAGTGGGATATAAGATAAGGCTTGTCTCTTAACTAATTGAAGCAGATCAATGGTAACAATAGCTTACAATGTGGCTACTCTCAGGGAATATACAAAACAATAAGAGAGACAGAAATATAATTATAAAAGTTGTCCTCTGATATGTGGACTAGGACAAAAATATTGCACGTGCGCACACACACAACACACACCAATAAATGAATACAGTTTAAAATGGGTTGAATAATGAAGTATTTGTCATAAAGGTAGTCCAAAGAATGAGTTGTGTACTTGAAATTGTACGTTGTACACAAGCAATTGTTATATCTTGTGAACTGTGGGCATTAACCCAGCTGCAGAAAGCTTAACTACAATGCCTTTTTGCCTGCTAAAGAATCTGACTGTAAAGGTTTTATGAAAGCTACTTAATATCATATGTGGACACTAACTGTTTTAAGTCAAGTACAGACTTATTTATTGTTGAGGATCAGGAGGGACATTAGTCATTTTAAGTCAGATATGGACGAACATTCATTATGTACAATCTTGCACAGAGTCCTCACCTCAAAGTCTATGAGCTGCAGGTCGGCTATCAGTGTTACCAGCAGTCCACTGCTGTAGAGCTCCTGTGCCAGCTGAGCCACCACTTCTGTGGGGGGCTCCTTGTCATTTGTACCACAGAGAATTTCCTTCATTGCTTGCAGAGATTTAGACACTTCTTCTGAAGCCTAGTGACAAGAAAGCATGTTAATTGTTAGAAAGAATACCAATTTTATGTTTTAAGGAAGCAAACAGATGCTCACAACATAACACACACACATATAAAAACATACATCACACACACACACACACACACACACTTCTTGGGCCTTGTCTATTTGTAACCAAAGATCATTTTCTGGCTATAAATAAACAATAGCAGCAATAACAACATTAGTGCAAGTATTTCTTTTCAAATCTTAAAAAGTTATTAAAATTTATATGAAAAGATTACTAATATTTCTTCTTAGACAATATACTTAATGCAAACCGTGAGAGGCCAGCTTCCATGATCCACTTCAGAGTAATAAAAGGAATGCCTCTGAGTGCTGAAGGGATTGGATAGGAAACGTTTTTATCTGGGATAATTATGAATAAATCTCTATCTACCTGACTGGTAAAATAAACACACATACATTCTGATGGTAACTTTCTCTTTTACTTCTTAAAAGTGATCTCTGACTCTATCTTCATTCTGCTATGTACCTCTACATAAATGCAGTCTATACACACAACTGTGTATCTTTATATACATATGATCATACATCTCTATACATAGCTACATCTATTTTCACGTCTTCACATCATTCCTTTACATACATTACTCTTCTACATTTCCTTTTATACAGTTTCATCTTCCTTGCCTCCAGTTACAAATCTCCATACAGCCATAGTTATTCATCTCATTTACGTAGCTCTCTCACCATATACCATTTTCCATTGTTCTTACACATTCTCAAAAAGCTCTTTGCATAGTTCCTCTATGTAGCAACAACATTCACATAGCTTTATCTCTCTCACACAATATGCTTTTTCTACATCATTCACTCACCTTTGCTCATTCTCTCTCTATTCATTCTCTCAGGTATCTCTCACTCTCTCTTTAGGCTTCTTCTTCATCTCTCACTCAGCACATACACTTACATTCTGCATAGCTCCATCCCCACATTGCTGCTGCTCTTACACTCTCATTCATACATACTCATTCTTCTTTCTTTCTTCCCCTACATTGCTGCTGCTCCCCTTTCTCTCTTAGCCAAACTATGGACAATTATATGCTACATTTTCAGGGCCCAACCCATTTTCATAACATATGAAGGCATATAGTTTTCCCAGGCTAGAAAGGTCACAAAAACTGGCTAGTGTAAATGCTTGGCCTTGTATGTAAATTTTTCCCTGACAGAGGATGACACTGAAATTCAGGACATAACAATAAAAGTAGCAGGTTGAACCTTGAGTGGTCAGGGTACGTGCAGAGAGTCAACTATTGCAAAGGGGTTATGTATCAAAACAGCCTGGCCTTGATTTAGCAATAAACAACACCTGGGAATTAGTCCCTGTATAGTTTCTGCAAGAGCAGTTTAGTCTGTCTGAATTTGTTCTGAAGTCTAAAATTAGTTGTTTTTGAGACTGAAAATACTCTTACTTTCCTGTGTTGGTAAAGAAGAATATTCTGGTGTTATTTCTATACATCAGACTTGACTATTCAAGCATAAAATCCTAAGTTGTCAAAATTCATAAGCTGTTGACATAGTTATTCTTCCTACACAATTATATTTTTTGTATTTGTAAAACTTAGAGCAGTTTACTACAGTTCAAAAAGAATAAGTGAATCCACAGAGGCAGAATGTAGTTAGTGTCAAGTCTGGGAGTGGGAAGTGAGGAATGACCGCTAATGGGTGTGGGTTTCTTTGGGGAATGATGGAAATGTTCTTGAATTAAATAGTGGTGATGGTTGCACAATCCTGTGCGTTGTAAAAACCCAGAGTTGAGAAATTATATGGTATGATAATTCTATCTCAAAAACCCTCATTAAAGTAGTACAGCTGACAAAAGAAAGACTAATTTAGTTAACAATTTGTGTGTCTATTTTTAAGAAAGTATATTTTGGTTGATTTAACATTGTAGTATCAGTCATCAGAAAATGAGAAGAAAATGAGTGGTGTAATACAAATTATAAAAAATATAAGTTGTCAGCATGGCACTACTTTTTAAAAAGCATTTCTCGAATTCTTTAGCTTATTATAGGCTTAAGGATAATTATAAAGAAAAGTTCTCGGCTATCATGAATCCAAGTCAGGAAACCATAGTTTCAGCAACCCGTCACTTTGTGTATCTTTTTTACCTTTATGTATTTTATGGAATAACAATAATATGGACCTGGGGCTGGAGAGATGGCTCAGCGGTTAAGAGCACTGACTCTTCTTCCAGGCGACCTGAGTTTGATTCCCAGCATCCACATGGCAGCTGACAACTGCCTGTAATTCCAAGATCTGACATCCTTACACAGTTATACAGGCAGGCAAAACACCAATTCACATAAAATAAAAATAAATGTTATTTTTTAAAAAAAAAAAAAACCAATAATATGGACCTTAAATGTTTCCCAGGAGTCCATGTGTTCAGTGTGGTAATCCTGGAGGTGGTAGGGCCTAAGGGGAGGTCTCTCCTAGCCATTGGGAATATGCTTTTGAATGGGATTATGGAATGGATCACATAATCCCTTTTTTTGTTCCTTTTCTATCCCAGCTACAAGCTGTGTCATGTCTATATTTTCCACATGTTGTGCTGTCCCTACTAGAATCCCCAAAGCAATGAAGCTAACTGACCATAGACTGAAGTTTCTACAACTCTGAGGACAAATAAACTTTACCTTTCTATAAGTTGGGAATCTCAGCTGCTCTGTTATGATGTCAACTAACTTCCACAGTAATGACTGCCGTACTGTCCTTTTCTTACCTTGGGTTGCATAGCTGTAGCTGCTCTAACTTAAACTGAAGGAAGACTTGCACCTATCCACGCCTTACTCCATACACTGGCTTTCCACTGGTGGAACCCGTGTCTGGGGCAGCTGTCCATCGTGTGCCACCATCTCCACTCCTCCACGTGGGGGTGGGTGTGCTGCAGCGTCTCCTTGGCCCTACTGTTTGTGAATTTGGGGCCTTTCTCAAAGAATTTCTGAGAAGCTGTGGACTATAATACAGTATATATTCTGACACATTTCTCCTAGTGTGCTGTTGTGGAGTACTATTTTAACTAGAAAAAGATGCATTACATTTGTTTATGCTGCAGAAAATTTACAGAATATTACTTAAACTGTATAAAGGTGTGTTACTTTTGTTTCTGCTGCATTTGTTTAATTATGTAAAGATGTGTTGCATTTGCTTCGCTTTGACTGCTTAAGGCACCTGATTGGTCTAATAAAGAGCTAAACAGTCAATAGTGAGCGAGGCAGGAGATAGAATATAGGTGGGGCTGGTGGGCAGAGAGAATAAGTAGGAGAAATGTAGGCTCAAGAAAGAGAATGAGCAAGAGGTCTGGGGCCAGAAGCCAAGCAGCCACCAGCCAGCCAATAGGAGAAGCAGTGAAAGCAAGATATATAAAAGGAAGAAAGGTAAAAAGCCCCAAGACAAAAGGCAGACAAAGAAAAAGGTTAATTTAAGCTAAGGGAGTTATTGAAAAAGGAGCCTAAGCTAAGCCAAGCATTCAAAACTAATAGTGTTTCCGTGTAATGATTTGAGAGATGGTTAGTGACCTAAGTGTGCATATTCAAAAATATACTCAAGGAATGTGTTCAGGTACCATTAGTAGGATGGTAAGAGCTTAGCAATGTACATTTCCTACTCATCAGCTATTACTGAATATGTTTGCAAAGTTGAGATGTATGTGCTCTGTCACTTGTAGTGGGCAGAAGTGGTCCTGCTCTTAATCTGCCTCAGCACTGGTGCGAATTGAATGAGTTGTAGGCTTAATTGGCCCTTTCTCATTAATAATGAAAACCAGGAGATTATTTTTTCTTTTTGTTTATACATACTTTATTTTTTTATAATTTATTTTTTATTAATAAAGTCATATTTTTTTATCTGTGTATATCCTTGTTCGAGTTCCCTTCCCCCTCACATCCCTTCTAGTCACTCTCTCTTCTCCACATCTCTTTATCTCCTCCCCAGCAAGGGCAGGAGGTCCCAAGGTCCAAATATGGCTTAGGTCAACATGCACTCCTGGCAGATCCACTTTCCTCACCCCAACATCGAGACTGGGTCAGGTGTTCCTCTGGAGGGAGTGGGATCCAAGGTGCCAGTCCAAGGTGTTTTAGATTCCAAGCTGTTTAGTGGTTGTGCTTTGCAGCTTGAACATGTTTTGCTTTTTGCTTTTTTGTTTAGAGTCCACTAATGAGTAAGAACATCCTCCCCTGCTTATCTTTCTGGGTTTGTGATACCTCGCTCAGGAGGATATCTCCAAATCCATCCATTTGCCTGCAAATTTTAGGATATCATTTTTTTCTTACTGCTGAGTAGTATTCCATTGTGTAGATGTACCACAGTTTGTTTATCCATTCTTCAGTTGAGGAGCATCTAGGTTGTTTCCAGGTTCTTGCTATTATGAATAATACTGCTATGAACATAGTTAAGCTAATACCTTTGGAGTGTGACTGTGTGTCTTTAGGGTATACATCCAGAAGTGGTATTGCTGGGACCTTGGGGAGACTGATTCTCAGTTTTCTGAGAAACCACCATATTGCATTCCAGAGTGGCTGAACAAGCTTACAGTCCCACCAACAATGGAGGAGTGTTCTCCTTGTTCCACATCCTCTCCAGCATAGGCTGTCATCTGTGTCTTTTATCTTAGCCAATCTGACATGTGTAAGGTGGTATCTCAAAGTTGTTTTGATTTATAAAGGTTAGTTTTAGTTTCTACTTTAACCAAAATTTGGCTCAATATCTCAAGAAATATTAGAATTAGAACAAGATTATTTCTTCAAATCCTTAGATGGCTTAAGGTTTTATCACACACTGAGACAGAAGCACATTATGAACCTAAGGTCTTTTATTTTAGAACAGATTGTCTTGAATCTATTCATTGCAGAGAGAACCCATTATATAGAGTTTAAAATTTCTTCAAAAGTATGAATAGAGCCCTATACGGAAATCCCCCTTGGTTAGACCTCAAACCAAAGTGAAAGAAATGTGGCAGCTCTCCCCCTCAGTTCACCATAGCAAACACAACTATACAGCTCTGATGTCTACAGAGCCGTGCTCAGAGGCTCGGGACAGTGCACCAAAGATCCAGGCCAACAGACCCAACAATTAGTAGCTGCATAAAGAAGTGTAACGATCTAGGAGTGCAACAGGACAACAATTAGTTCTTCAGGAAGCTTTACATGGGCTTGGCCTTCAAACACACACATTTCAATAATGCTTTGGTTTTGTATCATACCTTGTCTGTCTTTTTGTCTTGCTTTTCCAAAATGGCCAGGTTGTCTTTCAGGATTTTCACAATTTCTGCTGGATTTTTGTGTGATTTACTAAACAACGGCATTTTTTTCATGTCTAAAAATATCTTCTTCCAATATGGAATGCTAAACAAACAAACAAAAACAAGCCAAGTCAAAACATGCTAACTTTTAGTCCCTAGCATGCCCATATCTCTGCATATTAGCCATCTCTATCCACTCTTAGCCTGGATATCTCCCTATGGGCCACACTTATACTCTGAGCACTGCCTGACATGTGTCTAGCTCACTCACTCACACTTAAAAAGAGCCAACTGTGAGTCAGAACCATTTGTTACATAAATAAAAGCTCAGGCTAGCATGTGGCTCAGTTACCTCACATGTACAAGGCACCTATGTTCTATGCCCAGTACTGGGAAAACAACACTCTCGATGAATGAACTAGATTCATTAGTTAATATTCTAGACTGTCATTTTTTCTATTTTAAAATAAAAAGGCTTTTAAAATGAGCTAGGAAAAGTTAAACAATAACAATGATAACATTTCAAAACCTAAAATGATAGATAAGAATATTAAATGTGCATATATTATTATATTTGTGTGGGTACCTTATAGCAATATGAAGAAAATACAATGTTATCCCATAAGATACAACAGTAGAGAGGGTAATGGAGAAAGTCAGTAACAAGAAAAGGAAACAAGGAGCAGAATCACAACAGCAAAAGATGTAATGGCTTATGCCTTATATGAAGAAAAAATATCTAAACTACCACTTAAAAGACTCTTCTAGTCAAGATAGAAACTTAAGTTGGCCCTTGTGGCTTTTAAAAGAAACAAATAATAATCTTCCTCCCAAGCACATTCCAAGAGAATGGCCTTTTAAGAAAACAGCAATGAGGAAAACAACAACAACAACAACAACAACAAAACCATGGGCTTTGGACTGGCCAGTCCCATGCATTCTCACAGAGCCACGAGAAAATAAGTAGCATGGGTATGGGAGGAAAAGTGTATAGCCTCACAATTAAACCTCTAACTAACATAAAACTTCTGCATATACAGATTATATATGTCTACAAATATAATGCTGAAAGGATTAAAGAGAAGCAAGCCCACAAATGACTCAACAAAATGAATGCTAAAAGTCAGAAATGATTCTTGAAAGGAAGCCTTTATATAGCTGGCAGGACAAGTAGGGGGTGTGAATCTACAATTATAATTCATTTGCATGGGAATAACAATAAAAAGAATTTAAAAAATTAAAAAGAAAACCACCCCAAATATCTCCAAGAAAAGAATAGAAACAGTGACAGAAGTGGAAAGAACTGAATTGGAGATGAGGAAACAAATTCCCTGTTTTGGTACCATCTGCCTTGTGCTGCACCACAACCATGGAGGGAGGGACAGTAACCTGAACAGTCTCAGAGCATGTACTACCCCAGGTTCCACCATTAGGTCTCAAATAGACTGACACAAGCTAATTAAAATACAAAAAGACAAAACATAACAAGTGTTAGTGAGAACATGGACAAAAGGGAACTAACTCCTGTGTGCTGGTGATGGAGATGTAAATTGGTACATTTTTGCTAGGACATGAAAAAGTGTGGAAGTCCTCAAATAATTCCTGGCAGAACCACCAAGTAGTTGGTCAATGTTTTTATTTCAGGAGACACATCCAAAGGGACTAAATTCAATGTGTGAAGGGATATTTGCATCCTGTGATCATCGCAGCATTATTATCACAGATAACATACACAATTAACTTATGTCCAAGAATGGATGAATAAAGACAGATGGCACAGAATGCTATTCAACCTTAAAAACAGGGGACATCAGGCCAGTGAGATGGCTCAGTGGGTAAAGCACTTGCTAGCAAGCCTGACAACCTGAGTTCAATACCTAGAGCCTCTGTGTGTGTGTGTGTGTGTGTGTGTGTGTGTGTGTGTGACAAACAGTGGGTCATTGCCACAGTGGGTCAGAGCAAGATAAACAAACAACTCAAACAAAAACTAGAAATTCAATGTTATTATAAATATACTACAAATACAAAAATTTTGAATTTCTATACATAACTAAAACTTTAGGGAAACTAGAGAATTTGGTGCTAGAGATTCTAAAGAGAATTGATTAGCATCACTCCAAAGGAAGAACTTAGCCAGGTTGAAAACTATGGTATAGGTTGAGGTGGGTCATAAGTTCAAGGCCAGCCTGAGAGTCATGATAAGACCCTGTAAATTAACCAGTTAAAACTGAAAATCTCAACAGTTGGAGGCTGGGTGGCCATGTAAGTTACCCTGTTTTAGTAGCAGCTGGAGGAGCCCCTCACAGCCTAACTGTAGTCCTGACTGCTAGGGAGTGTGAAAACCTAGAAGAAATGGACAGCTTTCTGGACAGGTACCATTTACCAAAATTAAATGAAAAACAGATTAATTACCTAAACAGGCCTATACCCTTTAGGAAATTGAAGCTGTCATTAAAAACCTCCCCCAAAAATAAAAGCCCAGGTCCAGATGGTTTCAGTGCAGAATTCTACCATACATTCAAAGAATTACTACCATTACTCCTCAAACTATTTCACACAGTAGAAACTGAAGGAATATTGCCAAATTCCTTTTATGAGGCCACAATTACCCTAATACCCAAGGCACTCAAAGACACAAAAAAGAAGGACAATTACAGACCAATTTCTCTCATGAATATTGATGCTAAAATTCTCAATAAAATTTTGGCAAACCATATACAACAATATATAAAAAATATCATCCACCACAACCAAGTAGGCTTCATCCCAGAAATGCAGGGTTGGTTTAACATATGAAAAACCATAAACGTTATCCATCATATAAACAAACTAAAGGAACAAAACCACATATCCTTAGATGGGGAAAATGTCTTTGACAAAATCCAACACTCCTTTATGATAAAAGCTCTGGAAGGATCAGGAATACAGGGAGAATATCTCAATATAATAAAGGCGATCTACAAAAAGCTGACAGCCAGCATCATACTTAATGGAGAAATCAAAGCAATCCCACTAAAATCAGGAACTAGACAAGGATGTCCTCTCTCCCCTTATCTATTCAATATAGTTCTCAAAGTTTTAGCTAAAGCAATAAGAGAACAAAAAGAGATTAAGGGAATTCAAATTGGAAAAGAAGAAGTGAAACTATCCCTATTTGCAGATGATATGATTGTATACATAAATGACCCACAAAATTCTTCCAAGGAACTTCTACAGCTGATAAGCATCGTCAGCAATGTAGCAGGATACAAGATTAACTCAAAGAAATCAGTAGCCCTCCTATACACTAAAGATAAAAGGGCTGAAAAAGAAATAAGGGAAATATCACTCTTTATAACAGCTGCAAATAGTATTAAATACCTTGGAGTAACTATAACCAAAGATGTAGCAGACCTATTTGACAAAACTTTTAAATAACTGAAGAAAAAAATTGAAGAGGATATCAGAAAATGGAAAGCTCTCTCATGTTCCTGGATAGGTAGGATTAACATAGTAAAAATGGCAATTCTTTCAAAAGCAATCTACAGATTCAATGCACTGCCCATCAAAATTCCAACACAATATTTTTTGGACCTTGAAAGAACAATACTCAATTTCATTTGGAATAATAGGAAAGCCAGGATTGCCAAAACAATTTGGCTCAACAAAAAAACCTCAGGAGGCTTCACCATCCCTGACTTCAAGTTATACTATAGAGCTACAGTAATAAAAACAGCCTGGTACTGGCATAAAAAACAGACTTGTGGATCAATGGAGTAAAATTAAGGATTCAGACATTAACCCATAAATCTATGAATACCTGATCTTCGACAAAGAGGCCCAAAATATTCAATGGAAAAAAGATACTATATTTAACAAATGATGTTAGCATAGCTGGATGGTAGTGTGTAGAAAAATGCAAATAGATCCAAGCCTGTCAACCTGCACAAAACTCAAATCCAAGTGGATCAAAGACCTTAACATAAACCCAGGCACTTTAAACTTGATAGAAAAGAAAGTAGTAAATACACTTCTACGAATTGGCACAGGCGACCACTTCCTAAATATAACACCAGTGGCACAGACACTAAGACCAACAATCAATAAGTGGGATCTCCTGATGCTGAGAAGCTTCTGTAAAGCCAAGGACACTGTCAATAGGACCAAACGACAGCCTACAGAATGGGAAAAGATTTTCACCAACCCTACAAGTGATAGAGGACTAATCTCTAAGATATATAAAGAGCTCAAGAATCTAGAGCCCAAAACCTTGAATAACCCAATCAAAAAAATTGGGTTCAGAACTAAAAAGGGAATTCTCAGCAGAGGAATTACGAATGGCTGAAAGGCACTTCAAAAAGTGCTCATCATCTTTAGCCATCAGAGAAATGCAAATCAAAACAACTTTGAGATACCACCTGACACCTGTCAGATTGGCTAAGATAAAAGACACAGATGACAGCCCATGCTGGAGAGGTTGTAGAGCAAGGAGAACACTCCTCCATTGTTGGTGGGAGTGTAAGCTTGTTCAGTCACTCTGGAATGCAGTATGGCAGTTTCTCAGAAAACTGAGAATCAATCTCCCCAAGGACCCAGCAATAGCACTTCTGGGTGTATACGCTAAAGACACACAGTCACACTCCAATGGCATTAGCTCAACTATGTTCATAGCAGCATTATTTGTAATAGCAAGAACTTGGAAACAACCTAGATGCTCCACAACTGAAGAATGGATTAACAAACTGTGGTACATCTACACAATGGAGTACTACTCAGCAATAAGAAAAGAATGATATCCTAAAATTTGCAGGCAAATGGATGAATTTGGAGAATATCCTCCTGAGCAAGGTACCACAAACCCAGAAAGATAAGCCAGGAATGTTCTCACTCATTAGTGGACTCTAAACCAAAAAAAGAAAAAAGAAAAAGAAAGAAAGAAAGAAAAAGCATAGCATACCCAAGCTGCAAAGGACAACCACTACAGCTTGGGATCTGAAACAGCGTGGACTGACACCTTGGATCCCACTCTCACTAAAGGAACACCTGACTCAGTCTTGATGTTGTGGGGAGAAAATGGATCTGCCAGGATTGAAGGCTGAACTAAGCCATATTGGGACCTTGGGACCACCGGTCCATGGTGGGGGATGGGGAGATGTGGAGAAGAGAGAATGATCTGATGTGGTGGGAGGGGAAAAGAACCTTGAATAAGGATATATAAGGATAGAAAATGTGACTTCTTTATTCATAGTAATGAATAAAGGAAAAAAAAAAAAGAGAAAAGCGTAAAAAAAAAAACCTGAAAATCTCTTTGAGAAGAAAAAAAAAATTCATCAGAGAAATAACATGCAGATAACAGGAAAACACAGAATATAGTTAACAAATACATAGTAAACATTTAACAACTCTCTTTAAGACTGAAAACTCAAAGTTAAAAATTATTTTCCCAGTTAAACAATAAAGAGAGTTTTGGTTTTGTTTCATTATGCTTGAGACAGTGTCTTATGCAATGTAAGCAGGCTTTATACAGGCTATATAGCTGAAGATGGCCTTGAACTCCTGATTCTTTTGTCTCTATCTTCAAAATCCTGGAATTACACAGGTGCAGCACTATACCTGGCTAACAATGAGGCCTTTTCTTATTATGTTGACAAAACTCTAACTGAATGACAGTGCAATGCAACTGACTCTCATTACTAACAGCTGAGGGCTAAATTTGCACAATAATTTGGCCTTATGGTTCTCGAATATTAGATACAACCTCTGACTTAGGCATAAACTCATTTCTGACAACCTAAGAAGAATCTAAATGTCTCAAAAAGCAAATAAGTAAATAACTATATAACCAGTCTATATACTAGTAGTGAATGTAGAAACTTTTCCAACTGGAAAAAAAAATTCTAAATACTAACACCTCCAAAAACTAGGTGTGTCTCTTGATTGGTTAATAGTGCTTCACACTAACTGGCAGGATCACCCCCTCCCCCTTTTAGTGACAGATAAATTAGTCATGTTCTTTACCACCAAGAGCTTCTTAAATTTGATGAAACATGGTTTATGACTATGATAATGTTTCTAAACAATGTAAAATAGAATGAAAATGTAATTTTGGAAACATTTTCATATCCACATTACAGGGCACAACTGTAACTATATAAAATAAACAGAAAAACCAGCAGAGCCCATGCACAATACAAATACTTTTTTAAAAAAGCTAATAGTTTGATTTGGTTCTGTTTACAAAGTGCTTGTTGCACTAGAATGAGGAAACACATTCAGTCTCTAGACATGACCTAAAAGCTGGGTGAGGTGGGATGCTATTGGAACTTGGAATACTGGGATAGTAGAGATAGGAGGATCTCAGGGGTTGCTGATCAGCCAGTCTAGTCTAAATTTGAGTCCAGGTCCAAGAGAGAGACCTGTGTCAACAAGGTTGACAACCCTCTTGAGGTATACCGCAAGCTGTCTTTTGATTTCCAAACATATGTGTGTATGTTAAACAGCCCCCCAAACACACACACACACACACACACACACACACTTATACAGTCAATAATAGCAACCTCTGGGTAGCACAACTATTTAACAGAAAGCAAATGCATTCATCATGGGAATACTTGACCCTCCCCATCTTTTCAAGCCATTAGTTAAATATAATTTCTTAAGTTTCATGAAGAGTGGTACTTGGCTCAGGTTCTAGAGAGAAAGCCAGAAAGATCATTTAGCTCTGTGCCCAGAGAAGACAGGCAGGAAGGTTGTGTAGTAGATTCTGGCGGCACTCCAAACTTGTGTGTAAGAGCCACTAAAGATGGCCCAACGTCAGTCATTTGAACACTTGAAATGGAGAGGTGTTCTTGGAAAGGGTGTGTGTGAGGCATTGCATGTTCTTGATACTATTTCACTTCAAATATTTCAAAGGGGTATAAGTGTCTATCCTGGGTGGTTAGTGAATATTTTTAGACCTTTTCCCCTCACTTCCAACTGTGAATAATAGCTCAATGTTCAATAATAGTTCTGAATTCCAAAGTGTCACCAGGATTTTGAAGGGAGTGGTAAATCTATCACTGAAGTAAAGGAAACCTCAGAAATTGAACAAGCACAAAAGCAACTGTATGACCTCAGCTGCCAATCTGGTATTTTAAAAAAGCTCAACTCAGAATTAACTTTCTTTTCCAATTGACAGAAAGAAGTTCAGGCCATATCCAAGATTCCCAGAGCTTGTAAGTAAAATCATGTGTATGTGTGTGTACTTGTGTGTGTACATGTGCATGGGAACTGAGCATGAGGTCTTCTGTATGTTAGACAAGTGCTCTACTATTGACTATACCCACAGCCCCAAACAAATCCAAGTTACTATTCCTGTTGCTTTTGCAGTGCTGGTGATGGAGTCCTGGCCTGGCTTCCCAATCCCTTCCTACTGAGCTACATCTGGGTCTGTCAAATGTATCTTTCTTAAACATCCTCAATATACCCACCAGTCATCACATTAAGAAACATTCAGAAAGTTCCAAGATTTGGCATTCTTTCATCTGTATTCCAAAAAGACCACAGTCAGAAATAAATGTAACAAAAATACACCAATAGCAAATAACTAGGCATATAATATGTATTTTTTAAACTCAATGGCAAGGAATTATATCTTGTACAATACTGATTAAATTGTACTTTTAAAATGGGTTAATTTGATTAGATGTAAAATTTAAAACTGAGAGGTATGGCTAGAAGCTCTATATTTGTGTCCAAAGACACTCCTACCAAAATAAAAATTGAGAATTGCTGTCACAGGTAAATTACAAATACATCACTATAGTTAAGATATGTGACAACACCGGCTATTGTATATGGTAAAGTACCTTCCAACCTTATTTTAACTTTTAAATATGCACCCAAATGTTATTTGAAACCACAACTGAATTTTGACAGATGTAAGTGAAAATCAACAGACTACTATTAAAGTACAAAAAATGATTTCACAGGTAACTTTTTACTCCAGAGCAGTGGTTTTCAACCTTCCTAATGCTGCAAACCCTTTAATACAGTTCATCATGTTGTGGTGACCTCCTAATCATAAAATTATGTTTCTTGTTACTGCATAACTGTAATTAGCTTCTGTTATAAATTGTAATGTAAATATCTTTGTTTTCTGATGATCTTAGGCGACCCCATGAAAGTTATTTAACCCCCAATGGGATCACAATGCACAGGTTGAGAACCACTGCTTTAGAAGTTCAAATTCATCTGAATGACCTCCTTCTTCCTCTGACCTCTTTAGTGCAGATTACATGTGTGCACTACCAGGCCTGGCTTAATTTAGTTTCTATGTGGTTTATTTTGTTAACAGTGTCTGCGGGGGAGAAATGCTTTCTAAAAATAAATTTACACAGAAATAGAATACTTGTGAGAAATGTCTTATGAATTCGCATAATCTAGATACCTAGATCTGACTTACATGAGAATAAAAACTCTTTTGTAAAAGAGATTCACGTTTTTAGTAACTATGCTTTATTTTTATTTCACTACATAAATTTTAAAAAAGAATTAATATATGAGGTTATAAAAACATAAAACTACTAACATATTTATTGTGAGTTTAGGAACTTGCTACTGCTCCAGAAAAAGCCAGAAATTTCATTAGGTTCATAGGACCATTTCTGCTGACAGCTTCAGTCATTTACAAGAGTGAAAATGTTCTACTTTTATTAATGATAAATTACTATTAATGAGTGATATTTTATATTAGAGTTTCACAATCTTAATTTACAGCAGCAATTTGTAGTTAGATCAGCATTCTCCTAAACCAGTAGCCATAATGAAAGCCTTCAAGCTCACTAAAATCCCCAATGGTTTTCTTTACATCAGAATAACCAAGGGCTGCTGAGATGGGTCAGAGGGAAATTGCTGCTGAGCTTGATGAGGTGAGTTCAGTCTCTGAAACCCACGTGGTGGAAGGAAAGAACCATTAGCCTCAAGATATTCTCTGGCCTCCACACTCACGCCACAGCACATGAGCAAGTGCGTGTGCCACATAACGTGCATGAACACACACACACTTAGTAAATATAAAAAATTATAGTAATCAAGAGACTGATATTCCAATATTTTTCAGTCTTCCCTGAAAGCACTACATAGCATACGTGACACTGAATTTTGATTAGATTCCATTCTTGACATTAATCTGGATTACAGGTAAACTGAAAACAACTACTTCATACTATGAGTAAGCTCTGCACTTGTCTATTGTCAGTTTATAAAAATATTACCAAAGAATATAGATGTGAAAGTGATTCAGCTGAAGCTTCTTACTCAGTATTCACCCACAGCAGATTTAGCTTTTTCTGGCTGATATATTAATAATTCTTTGTCTTTCCAAAGTTGGAAGAAGTTAGATGAGTCTCTGTGGAAAACTTTAGTCACCAAGTTAGAGTATGTTTGCTTACTTATAGACAGTAAAAATTTCTGTTTAAGCAATTATTTTAACTACCAATGAAAGAGTATGACCATAAGTAATATGTATGTCAACATGGTTACAATCATTTTTTCCTTCTAAAGGAAATGAGTTAGTTTTTCCAAGTGGCAATATAAATATGTATGTATGTCCATACAATAAAAAATGTACCAGTATATGCCACTTAAGACAACTCAAAATCACTACTTTTAAATTATTCTGGAATGGAAAGAAGAAAGGGTGATTCCAGGTCAGCGCAGCCTACAACTAGTTATTGTCTCACTAAACATGTCAACAGCACTGCTAACTTTATATTTTATGCATCTTGTGTATGAACACTTAAAAGAAAATCTCAGGACCAATCTAACTGAACTGAATAGATAAACTTTAAGAGTTAATCTGGATTTTTCAAATAGACCACATTTCTTCATGTTGTTCCTAGGATACATTATGAGATAGATAATCCCTTTGAGTTGACACCTGACTTCAGACTTCAAATGCTTCGTGTATTCAAGATACTTAACACATACTCTGGCCTCTTCTCATCACCAAGTCCACTCACTCAGGATTGCCATCTAGATGTGTCATGGTCTCTTCTTTTCCTTCTATAAGTTAGGACCACTCTGTCCTATTTTACTCTGTCCATATCTCATAATTCAATCAATTCACTTAAGGCCACCTCTTACTTATAATGGAAAATGTGTACTCTTAAGCTCCTATACTTTATTGGATACTCTGGGAAAGCTATGTCTCTCTCTCCTCCCTCCCTCTTGTGGTGGTGGGGAAAGTGTGTGTGTTGTTCATATATGTATATGTACCTGTGAATGGGTATGCATGCTAATGGAGGCCAGAAGTTAATGTTGAATGTCTTCCTCTAATTCTCTCCCTCTTATTTTACTGAGACAGGGTCTCTCATTGAGTCTGGAGCTCAGCAATTCAGTAAGACTAGCTGGCCCAAAAGCTCTGGAATCCTGTCTTCACCTCTCAGTACTAATATCATGGAAGTATACTAGCACACCTGGATTTGTAAAAGGATGTTGGGGTGGCAAGCCCTGTACTAAGCCGTCTCACTAGCCTATCCACTCTATTTATGTAGATCAAAGAAGCAGGCCAGTCCTCTTATCAGGTACCTACTGTGTGCTACTCACAGTACTAGACTCCACGACTACAACACAGAAAAGGCTAGAAAGTTTCCTATATCAAGAGAAATCTGACAGCAATGTTAGTTTGGGCACTATAAAAACTAAAATTGTGGAAGTATCTAAGAATTCCATTTATGCATCCTTCCAAATGTACTAACTTTGCATTACACTTGCCTTTCTTAAGCATTGAGATGTCAGAAATAAAGTACCTCTCTATGGTAGTTTCACATTTGGTTTTGGCACTCAAACTAATTTTTTAGTCTCTTGAAAGGTGATAATAGTCTTTCTGTAGTGTGAATAAGTTATATTCTCAGCCTATAGTAAAAGCCTAACCAGGTGGTGGTGGTGCACACCATTAATCCCAGTATTTGAGAGGCAGAGGCAGGTGGATCTCTGGTTCTCAGGCCAGCCTGGTCTACAGAGCAAGTTCTAGGACAGCCACGGCTACACTGTGAAACCCTGGCTCGAAAAACCAAGGGGTGGGGGAGTCAACAGCCATCTGATAACTGATTTCTTAGGGAAATGGGTTCTCACACTCATCAGTCTGCTCACAAGTGAATGCCTGAAATAAGCATTTGTAAACTGGGATGACATACTCTTTTTTTTTTTTCTTTAATTACATTACTGTGGGCTTGAGAGATGATGTCCTCACTAGATGACACTAGCAAATTACTAGAGCAATTTCTCCCCAGAAGACTGTCAAGCTTAATGTAAATTTTATCCAAGAATGGAGTATTGATATTATGTAAAGAGGTAAAAGTATTGACTTTAAGTGTATGACAGTTTGTTCAGAAGTTTCCACAGACCAACTGAGTTGGTTCTTATACATTAGATCAACAAACTGGGGAAAAAATAAGCCACAAAAGAAAACCTGTTCTACAGGCTTCTGTACACGTAGAACAGAGGAGCTACTGGAAAAAGCAAGCCATTTTATGTCCAGGCTCTAAGCCTGCCACATACTCACTGGCTCTTTACAGGAGTCTTTGTTTTAATTAACTTTTTTTGCCTTAAGAGAGACTCACTTGAATCAGTAACTGAAAGCACATATTTCCTGAGGCTAGGACAGGGTAGAATAAAAACTTTGCTCAAAATATCTGTCTGTATGTAATGAGTCAATTTAATAGTTAACAATATATACTTCCTTCTACAGGAGAATAATTACACACTTTATATGCATGCCTTCTTATATATTTATACCTGTATATCATATGCAACCATAGAGAATATACAATATCCTATTAAAGATCATACAAATGAAAGCTTTATTGAAATATAAAATATGTAGTAAGGAGTTACTTTCTTTGCTCGTTTATACATATATATACTTCTAGTTATTCTCTGCAAGAGCTACGTGGGAACTTAGCATCACTAAAGAAAATAACTGCTTAACTCTTTTAACTCAAAATGTATTATTCATTCATCTTACATTAATGATAAGTTAAATTATAAGCAAATTATCTCCTTTTTATTTTTCTTACAGAACTTTGGAGAAACCAGGTGTTACTTTTAATTTCATAGTAGGATTTATCATTTAAATTATATTCACTTTCAATTAGTGCTAGCAATACTTTAAACTAAAGTATGTGGAATAATATAATTCATAATAACTTACAATATCAAACACCATAACAATAGCTTTAAATTTACTGACAATATACAGATAGACTAACTTCTAAATTTTCAAGCACTTAATAAAAAAAAAATCCGAATAACAGAACACTGTAACTTTTATTTTTAGAAACTGTAAATAAAAAATCATTTCTAAAATAAGATATTTGGAGGACACAGAAAAGTTGGTAAGAATTCAAGTGCCTTAGGCAACAGAGAAGTATTGTTTTGTAGTTGTTTTTTTTTTTTTTTTCCAGACCTCTCCTAGTAACAGCAGTTCACCGTGCAGAGAGACAAGGAACAGTCTAATTTAACATGAACATATAAGCACAACTCTAGAATGCAATTATGCCTTATTAACTCTTTTTCCTCAACCCAAACCAATACAGACAACCTTGCTGATACTCACCAAGGGCTATAGAAACTCCTCAGCTTGTCTAAGCAACAAAAAGCAGACCCATGGTGAGGTGCTGAAGACAGCTCTTTTCTGGGGCTCAAAGCACTTTAGATGAAGTAGTCTTTCTCTTCCATTTAATAAAGGATGCCTCCCCTTAAGCGTGGTGGAGAAAGACTGCACAATTCAGTCTCGACTTTCTGACTCTCAGAAGAGTAACAGTTACCACCGGAAAACGTTAGCAGAAAATGATCACTTGAACACTCAGAGAGCCGCAGTAAATTTCCACTCTGCTTGCTCTCAGATTCCAAGCCTTGCTTGTCTCTTAATCTGTCATAGGCAGTTCTGTTTCTGGTCAAACCAGCTTGCTTATTCGTCCTCTCCGTCTCTGGGACGGGGTTGGAGATACACACCACACAGTCGCAGCTCCATTTTTTTTCTCCCTCCCTCTCCCATTGTGTAACATTACAAGAATGTCTGTAAAGCAATTAAGCAGAGGCAAAATTAATTCTCAGGCAAAAAGAAAGTCTGAAGATAAATACAAGAAAAAATTGCCATTTTTTTTCTCCCTTTAAGTCTCTAACCAATTCCTGTGTAGGATTTTGTCAAATGATTAGGCTGGCTTGACCATTTTGCTTAAAAATATAAATAAGGATTCCCAATACTGCTTATTGACAGTAATAATAGTAGACCTGACTGCTAATGTGTCAGCTCGTCAGGGAGGATGCTCTCCGCCGTGATGCGAACGTGCAGGGGAGAGATATGCAGACGCTACCAACTGAACCAGAAAGCAAGGAGACTGCAGTGTTTATAATTTAATTTTAACAGTGTGATTTTATAAAAGTGCAATTAACTTTTTAGTACATTATGTTCTCAAATGCAGACTAACACTTTCAGTTATAAAGAGAAAATTATAAGACCACAGAAAAATACAGACATCAGAAATCTGACTAGAGCCTCTTAATGTTTTATTGCAAACTAGATGCAACTATTTCAATAGAAAGTTTTCTAAGCATTTGTGGTCAAGCTCCACCAAACCTCTTCAGTGAAAGTTAGAAAAGCCACAGAAGACATTTAAAAAATTCTCACAACCTTAATTGTGTAGTAAAATACCTTAAACTCTTTCTGCAGAGCTTGGGAAGCAGGCTTTGGGAAGGTAGAGTGGAAAGGTGACTTGGCTGGTATTTTCAGGATTACCTAGAATTGGGATTGCCAGCCCTGTACGGAAGCCAGTTGCAGCTGCTTTGGAGTTACATTCCAGCCCTCAGCCTCTGAAAAGCAATAGTCCTTGTCAGGTTTTTCGCCTGACAGCACTCCCTCCCAGTTATGGATCTAACAACAGTAGTAAGACCTATTATTACTCATCTACTGATCCTTCTTGACAGAACTAATGCATCTGTCTAAGAGTGCAAGCTCAATTAAAGTGTAAATAGCTCTAAATAGCTGTTTAAACACCTGAAGAAAAATAAGTTCAGTCTCCAGGACCCTCAGGGCAGAAGGAGGGAACTGACAACTGTAAGCTGTCCCCTGACCTGATGGACAGAGTGGCACATGGGCACACATACACACAATACATACATGTAATATATGCATTATGAAAGTCATTAAAGCAGTGAAACTGGGGGTAGTAGGTTTTGTTTTATAGGCCTGGGAATCAATTCTGAAGGCTTGTGAATGCTGTGCTTTATCATTGAGTTATATCCTCAGCTAAAACAGAGTTTTGAACTTTAAATATACTATACATAATTATTTAGATATTTCTTAACTTCTAAGAATAGGAAGCATATTTGTCTAGAGGTTAGCCAAAAAATTATTCTTTCAATCAATTTGAGAAAAAAAAAAATCAATCATATGCCCCAGTCTGTAATCTTTCTTCTTTTTATTTTTATTTTTTCCTTTCAAAACAGTGCCTTAAAGTTTAAGTCAAATTTGATCTTGAACTCCTATCGGACTCCCAAGTGCTGGGTTAACAGACATGCCCAGTTCTTGATGTCAAATGCAAATTATTCTAAATTTATAAGGGTCATTAAGTGCCTCATACCTTGAAAATATTCAAGAGTCCTAGCACAATCAAAGAAATTCAGACTTTTTAAGTGTGGTTCTTAAAACAGAAAACCCACAAGGTAAATGTTTTAAATTCTCTTTAAAATCAAAAGACCTCATATGAATAAACAATGGATTCAAAACTCACCACAGAAAGAAAGATCCACAGGGGATAAGGATTTTGCTCAATGGCAGAGCACTTAGCTAATCTATGCATTATGTACAAACGCCTAGGGTTGTACCCCAGGCGTCACTGCTCACTCATACGCAGAAACACACACACACAATTAATAAGAAGGCTATTAGACCATAAAACATGTATTTTACTTTTTCTAAAAGAAGAAATAGATAAACCTCCTTCTCTGACAATAGCAATAAAAACAGAAGGTATAGCCAGGAGCCACTGGCCCCACTCAGATTTGAATTGGTGGTGGACACAGATGGCCTCCCCCAGACTTTTGGGTCTACAAGGATAACAATCAACCAGGAGCCTGCCCAGCGCCAGGTATCATCATAGTAGATACTGCCCGAGGTCTCTAGGCCTGAGCATAGGAGAGAGGAAAGACAACAGATCCATGCTATCCCTTGTGGCTGGGGTGGGCAATACTCAGCCAAGTGCCACCTATGACCCAACCAAGAGCCCTGGCACTGGGCAGTCAAGCATCATTGTGATGAGAAAGTAGGGTAGAGAGGTGGAAGAGAGGAAGAGGCTGAATGGTTTGTGGATGGGGAAAGAGGAAGATCTAAGGAGGTGAGGGTGGTATGGAAATGGATGTCCTGAATGGCTAGTTGGCCACCCAATTCCAGGGAGATGTCTGGTCTGAGCTATGACCTAGGTCTTGATCTGTGGCATGGAGCAGCTGAGTGAGACTGTGTTAATATCTGTGCTCCTGTCCTGGCTGGGAGCCCTGAAAGAGCCTGTAGTCTTGGCTGCCACCTTTGGCCACATTGATGTCTGAGGGCTATGCTGCTGCAGGGGCCATGAGGATATGGGTAGCCTGCACACCCACCTGGGGCCAAGGTGACAACCTGGCCCAGTCAGCTGCCAAGAACCATGCTTGGGTCCATAGACCTACCGCAGATGAGGTCTGTGTTTATATCCCTGGCCCATGTTAGTGTCAGGACCCACATGGATGCCTGAGGTCTGAGCCACAACCTGTGGTGATGTTAGTGACCAAAGGAAGGTTGTGCTGCTGCCAGGACCAGGCTGATTTGGGTGACTAAGGCTGTCAACTGGGGCCATTGTATCATCCTGACCAGGGCTGTGTCTGAGGGCCACATTTGAGTCTGTGACCCTGCTGCAACCAGGGTCTGTGTTAATATCTGTGGTTCCTGAGACCATCCAAGACTATGCCCATGCAGAGAGTATGGGTTGCCACCTGGGCATGCTGGTATCTAAGAGTCATGATGCTGGCAAGGATCATGCCAGTCTGGGTGGCCTGTGCTACCATATGGGACCATGGTGACATTAGGGCTCGGGCTGCTGCCTAGGATCATGTTTGTATCCATGGTCTTATCAGAGCCAGGATCTATATTGATGCCTATAGCTTATGTTGCCACCAAAGGCCACACAGATGCTCGGAGTCTGGGCTGTAACCTGTGGCCATGAGGGTGTCCAAGGGCCATGCTGCCACCAGGAACACCTTGATATGAGTGGCCAGTGCTGCCAACTGGGGTCATGGTATTCAGGCATAGGCTGCTGCCTAGGGCTGTGTCTGGTTCTGTGGCTGGCCCTTTGGTGTCCAGAGTCTGGGGTGGTGTCCATGGCTCTAGCTGCTACTGAGGACTCTGTAGATACCAGGGATCTGGCCAACCACCTGTGACTATATTGGGCACCCTGGGGCTATGCCTGTAGACAAGCGCCTTTACCTACTGAGCAACCTTGTTAGTGACGAAACTAAACTATAAACACACAAATTCAAGTACAAAAATCACCAAATTGAAGAAACAAGAAGAAAACAATACCAATGTATGCTATAATCAAATCACTTAAGATCAACCTTAAAGTACTTTAAAAAAAAAAAAAAACAGTCCCATTACATGCAAAGAAACAAATAAGAGCAAACATCAAAATCCTGGCACATGAAAAGGCAGCGGAGCAAAGATGTCAAGGAACTGAAAGGAAACAACTGGCTATCAATTTCTTTAACAAATGAAGATGTGATAATTACCAAGCCCAGAACTATAATAAATGGCAAAGGAGAGTTTGGAGTGGTGGTACATAACACTTTAATCACAGCACTTAGAAGGCAGAGGCAGACAGATCTCTTTGAGTTCCAGGCAGACTAGTCCATGTAGTGAGTTCCAGTATGGCCAGAGTTACACAACAGACCCTGTACCCAAAATAAACAAACAAACTAGGGTCCCTTCTGAAGGCAGAAAAAAGAAAACAACATCACAATTTCAAGAAGTCTGCACGAAGCAATCAAAAATACCAGAAAAAATAAAGCCTATTTTATCTTAGTTAAACATGGTTTTCAGAGCCAACAAGATGGTTGAACAGGTGAAAGTGCTTGCTGTCAAACCTAATGAGCTGAGATTGACCCGCAGGACCAATACAGTGAAAGAAGAAAACCAATTTCTAAAGTTGCTTTCTAACTGGGCACAAACCTCTGCCCCCTGACCAATACACACACCAAGTTAAAATGCAAAACAAAACAGAAACATTTAATTTTGATAATGTGCTTTTGAAGGAAAAATAATACTCTGGAAGAAAATTACTAAAGCAATAAACTAAGGCCTGTAGATAGACAATATGTGACCATGACTGAAGGCTAACTGTGTCATTAAACAGTATACCCTGCAATAAAAAGTAACCACTAAAAATCTATCTTGCCACTGGATATGTATGCTAATTATTTGAAGCTAAACACAATTGTTTAGAATCTCACTCCCTCCCCTACCCCCCACTTTGGAAACTGATTCTTTATCAAAAAATAAAGTATAGTCAAGTATCACATAAACCTTGAGAACATTTTGCTGGTGGTATCATTTAACCTGTTCCTCTATTCTATGTGTGTCCTATAAACAAGAAGCTAGATATAAAAAGTGTAGTAAAATTAAATGGTTTTGACAGGATAGCCTCATTAGTCCACCAAGGATTTGATGATATTTGGTAATAATGTGTCCAGATGTTTTTGATTGTTATAGCTAGTATCTACAGAAAAAAGGCCAGGGGTAGTGGTAATCATCTTATTATCAGAGAGCATACATCCCCAAAGGATGATCCAGACAAAAATGTCAGCAGCAATAAAGATGAGAACGCTGGATTAAAAGCTGACTCAGCTCAAGCTTCCTGTGTCACTGAGTTTATCACTTTTCTGCATTCCTATCTCCTCAACTTCCTCATTCATAGCTGTGCTCTCTCCACATGCTGGTGGTTCTGACCGACCCTTTGTCATAAATAATTCAAAAAGCCTCTTCATAACTTTATCAAGCTTTGAAACAGGACCCTGGTCTTAACCATGGAAGAGCCTGGCTCCTAGGTATACCTGAGAGGTATGAGATTGAGACTCCTACAAGGTAAGAGCAGGATACAAGGGGAGTCTTCCATTAATGAGCCCTACAGACTGAGAAAAGAACAAATTAAAGTCTTCTACCAGCTTCCTGTCAGGCATTAAGTGCACCAGCAGGCAAGATTATATGTACCGTGCGTGATTTAAGTGCAAAGAATGTACAGCTGGCACACTCACCCAGACTACCATTCCAGACAATCCAGTTGCCAAGCATCCATTCCTATCCTTCCTTACACCTATACTTTCAAGAACAGTCCTAGATAACAGTAGGCAAGTTTTCCCAGTACACTCACCCTAATCTGCTGCCCTGCTATACCTAGATATAAAATTGCCACCCACCCACACAATGAGAGGAATTGAAAGGTGTGACCTTGGTGGAGGAAGATATATAACTGAAGGTGGGCTTTGAGGTTTCAGAAGCCCATGCCAAGCTCAGAGTCTCTCCTTTGCTGCTGCCTGTTGATCCAGTTGTAGGATTCCCAGCTACCATCCTCTTATTGCTGCTTGTGGATTCAGATAATACTCCACAATATACAGTGTCCTCCACTGTGAGGACAGAACAGAGTATACTACAATGTCTCTGTGGCTATGGAGGATAAAACAGAGAGTATACTACAATATCACTGTGGCTATGGAGGATAAAACAGAGAATATACTACAATGTCACTATGAGGACAGAATAAAGTATACTACAATGTCTCTGTGGCTATGGAGGATAAAACAGAGAGTATACGAGAGTATATGACAATGTCACTATGAGGACAGAACAGAGAATATACTACAATGTTACTGTGTTGAAGAAGAGACCTTCAACAAAAGGAAGTGCTTAACACTGATCACCAAGAACACTGATGACTTTGGTCTAGCCTGAAATCTAAAATCCAGTGTTTGTTTTTAACTGCCACTAGGCCATGGTATTAGGGGAAAAGGTGCCTTGAGAGACTCACTCAAGAAAGGGGACTTCCTAGGAAGTCATGGTCTCTAAATTCCTGAGAACACAAGCTCTCTCTATGTATCCCAGATCTGCTTGAACTCTAGAGCTATTTACTCCTGCCTCAGCCTCCTGAGGTTGGAGTTAACAGGTGTGTAGCACCATGTCTGCCCTGTGTGCATGTGTCTCTGCAACTTCATTTTAATGAGAAGTGTCAATACAGATATCACCCAGGTTTTTGTTTTTCTGAAAAGTAGAACCCAGATCATGAAATAGAATGAACTTAAGAAAAGCTGTTTTTCTCAAAACAAGAAACAAAACACATGCGCGCGCACGCGCGCACACACACACACACACACACACACACACACACACACACACACGCGCATAATATAATTCCTGTATGGCATATACTAAATTTAACAGTTACAATTTTAAACAATACCACAACACTAAGTGAAATACATCCTTGGTTTTCCATTAACTTCTTAGTTTCAGAAATAACACAGCAGCATGGGCTCAGTGGTAAAATCAGATCACAGTAACAACATTTATTACCCTTTGTGCTCCTTGACCTATTTTCTTCAGTTGCTGGGGTAAGAATACAAAATATATTTTAATAAAAGAGTATGAGGGCAGGCCAAACCTATAAAATACCCTTTAATAAAAAACAAAGAGGCTATAGAAGAGATGACTCAATGGTCAAGATCATTCCTGTTTTTTCAAAGAACCCAACTTTGGGTCTCAGCAGGGCTTACAGCTACCTGCAACTCCAGTTCTGGGGGATCCAACTTCCTTTTCTGGCCTTGACCTCCATGGGCACCTGCATTTCTGCAAGCACATACATACCCATACTTACATATAATAAAAACAAACCTTAAAACTAGAAATAAAAGAATAAGTCCTATCCTGTGGACAACATACCTTTTCTTTTATAAGGTACATAATACTAATTTTCTAAGTTCACTTTTCTAAAAATCACTGACCTACAATATTCTTTTCACTGGACAATCATATTAATATTGTAATAATTCTGGTGCTCTAAAGGCCAATTGAATGTAATAAAAATACAGAGGAAAAAACCCCATACAGAAATACAAAGCAATGAGAGAAAGAGGAGGCTGAAGAAAAGGTCAGAAAACCTTGAGTTAAAACTCGACTGGAAATGTCAAGGGAAACCAACCTCAGAGTGTCTCCTCAGAGAACTTGTGAGTAATGGGAAAACTTTACATAACATTTTGTTTGCCATGTGAAAAAAGTCACAAAAAACACACAGTATTTGAATAAAATATACTCAGAATTCACTGAACACAAGCCCTCTATGAAAAGAGAACAGTCATAATGGACTTCAGTCTTTAGTATGTGGCATTAGGCTCAAAACAGGCTCTCACCCAGGAAGGGTGGGTGAGTGCTGCTAAACTAGACCCCCAGCCCTTCTTTACCATCAAAGGCACATTACCCTCAGCTCTGGTAAACTAGGGTGTTATAAGGGTAGTGCTTGGCTGTTTATTTTCATTTTAATTGTTTTTTGAAAATCAATATCAAACTTTATATAAAAAAGCAAAACATTCAGGATAGCTAAAAAAAAAAAAAACCCATACAGTAATAAATCTTCTATTTTCTTTAAAATACATGAAACATAAAAGATAAAATGTAAGGCTCCTCAAGCAAGGTTAGGCTCAGCTACAGATGAAGAAAGCACAGTGGGTCACAGCTAATGCCCACTGATGTACTATGGACACAACAAATTTCTGCTAAGCAACCCTTCTACAGTCAAACCAGAAGTTTTGTTTTGTTTTGATGGTATTTGTGTGTGTTAAATCACTTTAGTCACCCATCATCTTTGAATGAAATAAGAATGTTTCTGCTTAAAGTCCACTAATGAGTGAGTACATCCCCTGCTTATCCTTCTGAGTTTATGAGACCTCGCTCAGGAAGATATTCTCTAAATCCATCCACTTGCCTGCAAATCATTTTTTCGTACTGCTGAGTAGTACTCCATTGTATAGATGTACCACAGTTTGTTAATCCATTCCTCAGTTGAGGGACATCTAGGTTCTTACTATTATGAATAATGCTGCTATGAACACAGTTGAGCTAATGCTTTGGGGGTGTGAATGTGCATCTTTAGGGTATATGCTCAATAGTGGTATTGTTGGATCCTTGGGGAGATTGATCCCTAACTTTCTGAGAGATTGCCATACTGTACTCCAAAATGACAGAACCAGTTTACACTCCTATCAACAATGGAGGACTGTTCCCCTTGCTCCGCATTCTTTCCAGCATAGGCTGTCATCTGTGTTTTTAATCTTAGCCATTCTGACAGGTGTAAGGTGGTATCACAAAATTGTTTTGATTTGCATTTCTCTGATGGCTAAAGATGTTGAGAACTTTTTCATGTGCCTTTCAGCCATTTGTAATCTTCTGCTGAGAATTCTTTTTTTAATTCTGAACCCCATTTTTTAGTTGTGTTATTTAGGGCTTTGGGCTCTAGTTTCTTGAGTTCTCTATATATTTTAGAGATCAGTCCTTTGTCACTTGTAGGGTTGATGAAAATCTTTTCCATTCTGTAGGCTGTCATTTTGTCTTATTGACAGTGTTCTTGGCTTTACAGAAGCTTCTCAGTTTCAGGAGGTTCCACTTATTGATTGTTGTTCTTAGTTTCTGTGCTACTGGTGATATATTTAGGAAGTGGTCACCTGTGCCAATGTGTTGGAGGGTATTTCCCACTTTCTTTTCTATCAAGTTCAGTGTAACTGGGTTTATGTTGAAGTCTTTGATCCACTTTGACTTGTTTTGTGCAAGGTGATAGGTTTGGATCTATTTGCATTTTTATACATACTACCATCCAGTTTGTAGAAGATACTACCTTTCTCCACTGAATATTTTTGGCATCTTTGTCAAAAATCAGGTGTTCATAGGTGTGTGAGTTAATGCCTGGGTCTTCAATTCAATTCCATTGATCCACAAGTCTGTTTTTATGCCAGTACCAAGCTGTTTTTATTACTGTAGTTCTATAGTATACCTTGAAGTTGGGGGTGGTGATGCCTCCTGAGGTTCTTTTGTTGAGCAAATTTGTTTTGGCAATCCTGGCTTTCCTGTTACTCCAAATGAAATTGAATCTTGTTCTTTCAAGGTCTGTAAAAAGTTGTGTTGGGATTTTGATGGAAATTGCATTGAATCTATAGATCGCTTTTGGTAGAATTGCCATTTTTACTATGTTGATCCTACCTATCCAGGAGCATGGGAGATCATTCCATTTTCTGATATCCTCTTCAATTTCTTTTTCAGTGATGTAAAGTTTTTGTCAAACAGATCTGTTACTTCTTTGGTTATTGCTACACCGAGGTATTTAATGCTATTTGTAGCTATTATAAAGGGTGATGTTTCCCTTATTTCTTTTTCAGCCTGTTTGTCTTTAGTGTATAGGAGGGCTACTGATTTTTTTGAGAATCTTGCATCCTGCTACATTGCTGAAGATGTTTGCCAGCTGTAGAAATTCCCTGGTAGAATTTTGTGAGGCACTTATGTATACAATCATATCATATGCAAATAGATAGTTTCACTTCTTCTTTTCAATTTGCATCCCTTTAATCTCCTTTCGTTCTCTTATTGCTTTGGCTAAAACTTCGAGAACTATATTGAATAGATAAGGGGAGAGAGGACATCCTTGTCTAGTTCCTGATTTTAGTGGGATTGCTTGGAGTTTTTCTCCATTAAGTTTGATGCTGGCTGTTGGGTTCTTGTAGATTGCCTTTATTATACTGAGATATTGTCCCTGCATTCCTGATCACTCCAGGACTTTTATCATAAAGGAGTGTTGGGCTTTGTCAAAGGCTTTTTCAGCATCTGGGAAGATGATCATGTGGTTTTCTTCCTTCAGTTTGTTTATATTATGGATGACATTTACAGTTTTCCATATGTTGAGCCATCCCTGCATTTCTGGGATGAAGCCTACTTGATTGTGGTGAATGACATTTTTTATATGTTGTAATCGGTTTGCCAGAATTTTGTTGAGTATTTTTGCATCAATGTTCAAGATGGAGATTGGTCTGTAGTTCTCTTTCTTAGTTCATCTTTGAGTGGCTTGGGTGTCAGGATGATTGTGGCTTCATAAAAAGAGTTTGGCAGCATTCCTTCAGTTTCCACTGTATGGAAGTTTGTTGAGTATTGGTATTAGTTCTTCTTTGAATGTCTGGTAGAATTCTGTAGTAAAACTATCTGGTCATGGGGTTACTTAACAGCTTCAATTTCCTTTGGTATTAAAGGTCTATTTAGGTCTTTAATCTGTTCTTGATTTAATTTTGGCAATTGGTACTTGTCTTGAAAGCTGTCCATTTCCTTTAGGTTTTCCAATTTAGTAGAGTATAGATTTTCAAAATATGACCTGATAATTCTCTGGATTTCCTGGGTGTCTGTTGTTATGTCTCCCTTTTCATTTCTGAGTCTGTTAATTTGAATACTCTCCCTCTGTCTTTTGGTTAGTTTGGATAAGAGTTTGTCTATCTTGTTGACTTTCTCAAAGAACCAATTCTTTGATTCATCGATTCTTTTTATTGTTCTCTTTGTTTCTATTGTACTAATTTCAGCCCCAAGTTTGATTATTTCTGTCTACTCCTTCTGGTGAATTGACTTCTAATTGTTCTAAAGCCTTCAGCTGACTTGTTAGGTCTCTTGTGTGAGATTTCTCTTGGTTTTTCATATAGGTACCTAGTGCTTAAATTTTCCTCTTAACACTGCTTTCATTGTGCCCCATAAGTTTGGTTATGTTGTGGATTAATTTTCATTAAATTCTAGAAAGTCTTTGATTTCCTTCTTAACTTCTTCCCTCATTCAGAGGTGGTTCAATGTAGAGATGTTCAGTTTCCATGAGTTTGTAGGATTTCTGTAATTTTTGTTGTTGTTGTTGAATTCTAACTTTAGGCTATGGTGGTCTGATATGATACAATGAGCTATTCCCATTTTTTTGTATGTATTGATATCTGCCTTATGACCAAGTATGTGATCAATTTTAGAGAAAGTTCCATAGGGTGCTGAGAAATATGTGTATTCCTTTGTGTTTGGATGGAAGCTTCTGTAAATATCTATTAAATCCATTTGCATCATAACATGTGTTAAACCCTTTATTTCTTTGTTGAGTCTTTGTCTGGTTGACCTATCCAAGGGTGAAAGTGGGGTATTGAAGTCTCCCACTATTAGAGTGTGACATTTGATATGAGGTTTAATGTTTATTTGCTTTTTTGTGACAGAATCTCCCTCTGTAGCCCAGGTTGGACTGGAACTCATTTCCAGTCCTCCAGCTTTGACTTCCCAAGAGCTAGAATTGTGGTCAGGAACTACTGCCCACAATTTCTTTTCACAACTATTAACCACAGGAAACATCTTTTCTAGCTGCAGCAATCAGAACATCTTGTTCCACAACTCAAACACAAAATAAAAGTTCTTCCTAGTTAATTGATTTGAAAAGTATCTTCTGCATTTTAATTCCAAAATATATGTTCCTTAAGAACTACACTCTAGGGCTGGAGAGATAGCTCAGCAGTTAAAAGCACTGACTGTTCTTCTGGAGGACCTGAGTTCGATTCCCAGCATCCACATGGCTGCTAACAACTGTCTGTAATTCCAAGATCTGACATCCTTACACAGTTATACATGCAGGCAAAACACCAATTCACATAAAATAAAAATAAATATTTAAAAAAATAAAAAAGAACTACACTCTATTTGACAACCACCCCTCTACTGTTTGCAAATGCCTTGCTTTCTTCTCTATTACACTCCAATTACCCACAAGAAACAGCTGCTCTTTGTCCCAAGACCTTTTCCTTAGGCAAACACACATACATGCTTTGTTTGAATTCATAAGGAGACAAGTCTTCAAAGCCAAACACACTGCTTTATAACTTACTTTTGTTTCCTTATAGATCTTGGATTTCTTCACACAGTAGATTTGCTAGATCTTCACTCTCTTTAAAGCACAGCATGGTGTTCACTATTGAATCTCGACTATTTCTTTAAGTTGAGACATTGAGGTTTATTTTCCTAATTTATAATATATTCACTTTCCAGTTATAAGAAATGATCATTTAAGAGAAATGAATATTTTCTTCTAGGTGATGTGGGCTCCTGAAAGCTGATAGAAAAAAACCAACTCTCCACTGTTTTCAATGTAATTGTATCAAGAATTCCGAAAACTTACACATAGAACTGATTCTCAAATTAGCTCCACACAAAGCCTTCTGAAATGCACAGCACAGCCAGTGTGATTTGAGAACTGAATTGCATTACTTCTCTACTACTGTTCCATCACACTGAATTATTTTGCAGTATTTTTGTAAGCCTACTATGGCACAGTGTTCTCTGAAGAGTCTCAGTGAGCAGCTTATGGATGGAAGGATTCATCTTCGTTTGTGGTTTGAGGCGATCCAATCCTTCACAACAGGAGAGGCTGGTGACAGGACTGTGAGACAGTGGGTCACACATCTGTAGTCAGAAGTCACAGAGAAAGGAATACTAACACTCAGCTGGCTTTCTTGTTTCCTTTTTCATCAGTCTAGGACCCAAGTCATGGGGAGGTCTCCCTGCTCTGTTCCTCAGACATGCAGGTGATTCTAACTATAGCTGAGTTGACAATGAGGATTAGCCATCACAGCCATGGTATCTTATGTACGTGTTTTATTTAGTGAGGCTGAAGGTTTATGTTTCTATTATTACTTCATCCTAGAAAGGGTCCTATTGGGAGCTAAAAGCTGATGTCAATGACCCTAGAATATAAGCTGTGTGAGGGCTGGCTCTGCCTGTTTTGTTTACTGCTCCATTTTCAAAATCTAGAAACATAGTAAGCGCAAGCAAACATTTGTTTTAAATGTTCAACTTGAAAAAAAATTGCTGGGGCTGGAGAGATGGCTCAGCGGTTAAGAGCACCGTCTGCTCTTCCAGAGGACCCGGGTTCGATTCCCAGCACCCACATGGCAGCTCACAACTGTCTGTAGTTCCAGTTCCAGGCAAACACCAAGGCAAATAAATAAAATAAATAAAGGTTTGTTTTTTTTAAAAAAAAAAAAAATTGTTACATTTATAAGTGTGTGAGCGTGCGTGCGTGCGTGCGTGCGTGCGTGCGTGCGTGTGTGTGTGTGTGTGTGTGTGTGTGTGTGTGTGTGTGTGTGTATGTATGTTAGATGCATGCCATGGCAGGCAGGTGAAGATCAGAAACTTCATATATACTTGGTGCATGGACATACATACAGACAAGATACTTAAATACATAAATAATTAAAATAATTTTTTAAAGATAAAGACATACTTCATACTTTCAAAAAGGTAAGTACTTTCTGAAAAGAACTATAGTGGGTCAGGAAACAATAGCAAGTACTGACAAGTGGGACTGAGATGGACATAAAATATCACAAAGATAGCCATAATCTTCTAAACTGACTAAATGAAACAATGGAAAAAATACATAAGAAAATTTCTGAAATGGCTAAAAGAAAACAAGTTACCTTGAAAGAAACTGATTCTTGAAGTAAAATACAAACTTAGATATTTGAAAACATCAAATTTTCTATATAATCAATAAAGTAAAAAAGACAGAATGAATTATAAGACTATACCCCATGACTCCAAACTGATGTGGAATGGCTTTCTATATGCTGTGAATACCACTTGTTAATAAAAAGGCTGTTTTGGCCTATGGCAAGTGGGAAATCCAAGCATAGGTAAAGGGGAAGAAGTTACATAAGATGCCAGCAGATGCAGAGAAAAGAAGACAAGAATGCTGCTCTGAGAAAGGTACCAAGCCACATGGCCAAACAAGATAAGAATCATGGGTTAGTTTAAGAGGAGGAGTTAGCAAGTAATATGCCTGAGCCATAGGCCAAACAGCTTGTAATTAATATAAGACTTTCTGTGATTTTTGGGGATTAAGAGACTATGGGTCTGGACCTTGGGCCTTGGATGGGTCAGAAACTTCTTACTACACCAAATATCGCTGTATAAAAATACATTCATGTGTAAAAGCTACAAACACATATGCTTATATATATATATGAATGTGAATATAAAAATTCAATTATGTTGCATCAAGAGAATAATTTCTAAGTAGGAATACAACAAGTGAACCAAGACACAGAAAAACCTGTTGTAGGCACGTTAGCTAAATGACCTGGTAAATTCCCAGGGCAGGCAAATATACAACAGTAGTCCCCCATTATGTAAGGAGAGAATAATTTCCAAGACACCTAGTGGATATTTGACTGCTCAGATAGCAATGAACACTATCTATTTTGGTTTTCTCCTATAAGTACACATTTGTGGTAAGGTTTAATTTATAGACTAAGACTCCATTCTGCCTCAACTAGAAATAGCTCCCTATAGATAAGGTCATCCATCATCTATGTTAGCACATGCTGAACTGCTTCACCAGCTACATACTACTTATGTAAGTCCGGGAGGAGAAACATCTTTGCATTTTGTACCCTGTGCACCCCTTAAGTTCAAGGTGGCATGAATCCAAAACAGTTTTCTTAAAACTTTCCAGGTCTCTTAAGAGTCTCATTTTTTTTAATGTTAATCTTGAAATTCTGTTGAAATGACTGAAATGAGGATCATTTCCCTAAGATTCTTAGAAGCCTTATTATTTATTAAATGAAGTAACCAGAAACACTATTAGCCTGTAAGGCAATAGAGCTCAAAGGAAACTCAAGGGAATCTGAAAATATATCTGACTGGAAAGTCCTCTGGGATAGCACCTTTCTTAAGTAGCAACAAAGGATTTTACAACCAAACTCTCAGCTCAGTCTCAGAACTTGTTTTCCTGACAGTTACTTGGACTAGAAACAGCTTCTCTCTACCATATCTCTGTTGGAGATGGAACCAGAAACTTAGGCATGCTGGGAAATTCTCTGCTACTATGCTAAATTGCCACCCAGAAAGCAGACACTTCTTAAATGTTATATCATTTACTGAGTGATATTCTTCATGTTTACTGATCATTTTGTTTTTCCCTGAGTTTGGTTCTAACAATGTAGTCCTAGTACTCACCACATAGGTCAGCTGGCCTTAAAATGGTAGCAATCTTTTTGCCTCTGCCTTCTGAGTGCTGGGTTACAGGCATTCACCAACCCTACCCATCAGTATCTTCTTTACATACTTCTCTCACATTCTACTGTGAGAAGCAAGAATAAACTAGGCAATACTTTCAACTCCGCATGGCAAATTGCTTATCCATATCACTTATTCATTATGTACCTTTTCTAGTTTGAACATAACTAGGGTGACAGTGCTATAATGATCCTCTTCCCTCAGTTTTTAATTAGATTCCCCAGAGTTTTCTTTCAGCCCTAATTGGCGACCTCATCAAAGAACATGAGTCTACATTTTCCTTGAAAATAGAACTTTATGCTTTCACTCAAGTGGATCTGCAAAACCCACTCACCAATCATCCGCTCCTGACCTCAAAGGCACATCTACTTCAAAACTATTTGTTCTGAGGTGGGAGAGCTGGCTCAATGGTTAAGAACACTGACTGCTCTTTCAGAGAACACAGTTCAATTCCTAGCACCCACATGGCAGCTCACAACCTTCTGCAATTGTAGTCTTTGGAGGAACTTATGTCCTCTTCTGGCCCCTGCAGGAATTGCATGCACTTGAGGCACAGACATACATGTAAGCAAAACAGCCATAGACATAAAATAAAATAAACTCCTTTTTCTAGCAGCATCTACGTCTGCTCAAGCTGCTACAATGGATATTTCTATCCATTGTATTTCCATCACAGTTCTGAAGGCTGGAAAGTGTGAGATCAAGGACACAGCAGATCCACTGAGTGAAGGGTCTACTTCCTAGTTCACAGAAGTCAATTTGATCTTCCTTCTATTTTCACACAGTAGAAAGTTAAGTAGGTTCCTGCAGGACTTGTTAAAGCCTTAAGATTTATCACTTCAAATACCATCTCACTGAGGTTTAGGTTTCAACATAGGAATTTAGGAGTATATACTTATCTATTGTATCACTCAACTTAGTTGCAAATAATAGTATCATTCTATTGCATAACAATTGTCCTCATTTATAAAATGAAATTACAGATGTTAAGTTTATTATCTCCCATGGTTTCTAAAAACCAGGAATTCCAAAGTGTGGGTGGAGTTATTCTGACTAAAGTGCCAGCCTGGGGCCATTTCTCAAATCATAAAGCACTAAAATTCTGGTTGCATTTGGATATAAAATATCCCCCAAACAGGCTTGGTTTTCTGGATGGGGATCTAATTACAGAGAAGTAATTGGATCCTGGGGGCTCTGATCTAAGCAATGGATTAGTTCCTTGTGGTTTTATAACGTGATGGCATTACTGAGAAGTATTAGAAAGTAGGAAGTGAGTTCTAGTTATAAGAAGTTATAGTTATAGTCCTAGTCACTAGAGGAATGTGCCCTGGAAAGATGCCTTTGACCTTTTCTTTCTTGTTTCTCTGTTTTCTGGCCACCAGGGACCAGAATTTCTGAAAATGTAAGCCAAATAAGTCAATCATTCTTCCTTTGTTTCTTCAGGTTTCTGTCACAACTAAAAACCCCTAATCAAAAAGGCCTCTACACAGGAATGCTCACAACATGCTAACTCATGCTTAATCACTGTCAGAGTCAGAGATTTAAAAAGTAAGACAAAAAGAGAAACCAAGGTATCTTTCATAAACTACTCTTGGAAGCAATATTCTACTGTTTTCTCTCTGGTGTGCACAGGGCAAACACAAGAGTATATAAACATCAGACCCTACGAAGGACCATCCTAGAAGACGGCACTTCTGAAAATATTACAATTGCAGGTAAAGTCTCATTTATAGCACCTAGCACAGAGAGAGTAAGTATCAACAGGGATAATGGACTTTAAATATTGTTAACAGGAGAAAAACAAAACAAAGTATTGTTCAGGAAGTCCTCAACAAATGTTGATATCTCACTGTCCCGAACAATGTCGTTACTCCTAAGTGAAAGGAGTAGAGAAAAATGAGTTTAAAGCATAACCATTGAAAGTAGCCAGGAGAAACAAGATTCAGTGTGGTTCTTGTACACCAGCTGCCTGTTAGAAATGTTAACCATGAAACACGGCAAAAATACGCGAATTAGTATTCATAACTACACATTCTAAATGAATATTACTAAATTCCAAAAAAATAAGTAGGTTACCTCTAAGATGCTGAACCTGCTTCCCAGACAAAAGGACATGAATCAAATTATCATCACAGCGGGAAGGAAAATAACTCAGGGAAGCTGAACCAGTTAAATCTATAGTATGCTACTGTCAAGGTCAAGACCAAAAGAAGCTATCAGTAGCAGTCACTTGGTTGTACATAAAGTCATGAGTGAATTCCCTCCAGAGGAACATCTAACCCAGTCTTAACATTAGGATGAGGAAATCGAACCTGCCTGGAGTGGATGCTGAGCTGATACACCTTGGGACTTCTTGCTCTTTGTGGGGAGGGGATGGGGAAATGGGGAGGAGGGAAGCTGAAGGCTGAAGGCTGACTGGGAGAGATTGGGAGGGGCAAGACAGGGGATATTCAAGTGGATACATGGGGAAAAAGAAGAACTTTATTTTATAAAAAAAATAAAAAAATAATGTTTGATTGATTATAATTTTCTATACTTAAAAACTTAAAAAGAGATTACCTTGCAAAACATGCAACAAAAGATACTCTCTGAATAAATGACTTTCTGAACACTTTTTATTTCATTTTTACTGGTATTTATTTAGTCAGTTACCACAATAAGAATTTTGGCATAAGTACTGCTTTGAGATATGTTTTTTAAGATTTATTTTTATTTTACGTGCATGGGTATTTGCGTGTGTGTATGTGTGTGAACTATATGTGCACAGTGCCTTCAGAGGCCCACAGGGGCTGTCAGATCTTCCAGAACTAGAGTTACAAGTGATGGTTAGCTGGGAATTGAACCTGGATCCTCCTCAAGATCCTAAGTGCTCTTAACTGCTGGGCCAGTTCTCAAGCTCTTCACCTAAGAGAATTTTAATAACTATTTCTCTCATAAAATGTTCGTTAGTCAATAAATTCGCTGTCTATATGTGATTCTGAACATTGATAAACTCTACATTCATAAAACAACAGTCTCAGTCATTACAATATAGATGTACTTTTTCTTAAATTTTATTTTCTTTCTTTGTTTCTTAGCACTGCTTTTACCAAACTGGTACAACTAACAATGTAGGAAGAAAGCAATGGTGATGTGAATAATGGTCCCCAGACGCTCATATAAGTCACTGGGGAGTAAGATCGTTGGAAAGAATTGGAAGGATTAGAAGTTGTCACCGTGTTGAAAGAAGTGTGTCACTGGCAGTGGGCTCTGAGATTTCAAAACTCTACAACATGCCCTGTGTCCTCTCTGCCTATATATCGGACTATAGTTCACAGCTACTACTGCAGCATCTGTCTGCTGCCATGCTCCCGATAATGATGATAATGGAATCAGTGCCTGAAACTGTTAGTAAGCCCTTAATTAAATGCTTTCTTTTATAAGAGATGCCTTGGTCATGGAGTCTCTTTTCAACAACAGAACAAGCTACTGAGATAGAAGTCTTGGACATTTCATCAGAAACGCCAATATTCCATATATTTTCCTTCACAAATTGTTTCTATTTATACATACATGATAAAGCAGTATCTTATAATGCTCCTATATCCTTTTTTATAAATATAAACAAGTGAGCATACTAAATAAGCCATAAATTGTGACTGTCAAATACATGAAAATTTTAAAAATACATTTAAATAATAAAAATACCCTAAGCACTAGTTGTGAATGTTCATGTAATAAAACAGAAAAATTTCATGAATATATTGTCTATATAACCAGGAGAAAAATTTTACCTAAAGTAACAATTGCTAAGTGATCTCTACATCCCAGGTCCCATGCTAGGTGCTTTCAGCTAAGTTATTAATTCTCATCAATGTTGAAAGACACAATTCTACTACTCAGGAAATGCACCTGTTAAATCTGTTACTGTTTAGGTGGAAGCCCCACCCCTCTCTCTCCCTTCAGAAAGCCTGCCAAGGGCCAGCCCTCCCCAGGAGCTGCTCAAGACCACTCTTACAGGCTATTTAAGGCTTGGTTACCAGACCTGCCATGTGCTCTCCCTCCTACCTTCTAGAGGGTCACTCAGGAGATGCTTTGCTGTTTATTAAACCTGGACTTACTAATTCGGCTTCACTGATTTACTGTATTGGTGAAGGATACTCAATAACTAGGGATTCAACACTTATCAGTTACCAACTGAATGGTAGCTAAGATCCACCTGACAAATGTAACATGATCTCATGAGGCTGACCTTATAAAAGTCTTTAGGTTGTTTCTTTTTATCATAAATAATCTTACATAAATCCTGTAAATAAATCTTTGTTCATATTTAAATTTTCTTTAACATTCATGCATGAATTTGGCTTGGAAGTCATTTTTCCACATAGCTATTAAGGAACCTGTCTGACTCTATTTTGAAGGCAGGAACCATTATGGTGTATTGTTAAAAATAAGCTTCTATTTACTATTCCTGGAACCTGACCTTCCTCAACCCATGACCTTGACCTGTTTTTGAGAATGTCCTTACTTCCCTGACCTTCCCTAATCTCATGGTGACCTCATGATGTGAGGTTTTTCTTTTTTTTTTTTTAATTTCTTTATTGTCTCATTGTCTCTAAAACTCCTCCCAATTCAGCAACTTTAAAGGGGTGCAAGAAATGGATTCACTGCTGATTTCTTTAACCAGACTTAGGAGGTAGTCATTTGCTTCAAATTTGGCTCAAATTGGTCTGATTCTTGCTACTGTGATTAACACTATTCATTCTCTTCCTTTCATATCTTTGATTTAGGGCACTCTTAATTGACTCACATTCTTTACCACCCCGAGCCCTCTCCCTACCTCTTACATTAGTTCATAGCTCAGTTTTCAATGCTTCTCTCTGCCTACACTGCAGGGTCTTTCTGTCCTATCTTTATCCAACAAACTGTAACATCTGCCCCAGGGTGTCTCCTTACCTCAACTTCTTGACTTTCAGAGTGCCTAGACAAACAGTATGTAAATACAAGATTCATTACTATTAATTAATTAATGTATTTACTTCAATGCTAATTCAACAGAAAGGCAGTTTCAAGTACCAGCAAGGTAGCTCTGAAGGTAAAGGTGCTTCTGCCAAGCCTGCAGGTCTGAGTCTCATGCCTAGAGCTATGTGTCAGAAAGAGAACCCATTGACCTCTACACAAGTATACAGTTCACCACACCTAAATACACACATACACAATAAAGAAATGTGGCAAAACATTTTTAAAAGCCAGTTTCAAGTTTAAAAATGTGATGTGATATGTAACTCTAGTTCTAAATTACATAGTAGAAAGCAAAAATTATATGAAAAATATTTATGTAAAAACCAAAACTGTTAATAAGGAAACATTATAAGCATCCTTAAAATTATATACATATATGCATATACATATGTGTTTATATGTATGTATAAAATATGTATTTTAATGGAGTTAACATCACTTGGGGTGGGATGCTCCTTTTAAGAGCTATGCACTATCTAACAAAACCCCCTGTGCTAGGTACAGAAGACTTTCCCTGGAGTTGTTGGTTAGAAAATGAAAGTATTCCAAAGCAATATAAAGTCTTCCACTGGCCGTGGTTCCTTCCACACCTTGAAGGTAAGACTCCATTGCTGAGGACACTACACACTTAGGACACAGGACTTGGAGGATATGAGCTAGAACTGACCTCCAAGCCTTCCTTCTCCCTGTAGACTAATTCTCATGATATCAGGTAGTATGTAAGCAGCCCAGGGAGAGGAACAAGTGGTAGGTCTCACCCAGCTGTAAAAATCTATGACCCACAGCAATATCTGGACTGGCAAACTATCTCCAATCATTCAAGAGAGGCACTTTTAGCTTGCAGGCAAACAACAGCTGTCTAGCTACACTAAAGCTCATTCATTTAATTATATCATTATAATTATTATAATAACAATACCAACTGACACCCTATTGTGAGCAAGGAATTTTTACAGGTCCTACTTCTAGGTCAAATTCTACAGGTGAGCAAATGGCAGCTAAGGGAGAATCAGTTTCCTCCAGATACCAGTTCCTTCATAGGCTGTCCAATCTCAAATCAGGTGTGGACACATGTACATACTAGCAAAGCTACATGGACATAGTAGATTATATATATATGCATATATATATATATATATGCAAGCACATGCATGTGTGTGTGTACATAAAAACCTAAGGCATATACATGCAACAACAATAAAGAGGTCATGAATTTGAGGAGGGACATGGAAGGAGTCAGAGTAAGGAGAGATGGCAAGAATGAGGTAGAGGACAGTTCTCATGTACAAAGTTCTCAAAAAAGTTAAAATAAAAACAAAAGTAGATAAAACAGGGCTATGATTGAGGACGCAGCTCAGAGATAAAGAACCTGCATATCACAGGTGGGGTCCTAGGATCTACCTTCACCTCAGGGAAGAGGAAGGGGGAGAAGGTTGAGAGGTAAAGAGGGAAAGGAGGGGGGAGAGCTGGAGAAGGGAGGAGAGAAGCTTGGAGAGAGGGGAGGGTTCCGGACTAAGCAAGCTCAGCACCAGCAGTTCTCACTCTCAAAAGCATAACTTCAAAGTCTGTAATACAAATATGCTCACACTGCATACATACATGTACATGCATCATTACACACACACACAAAGATAGACACACACTTAGAGGCACATACATTTACATACACACACATAATCACATACTTACATGCAGATACTCAAACACATACACATGTATACACATACTTACAGACATACACACACAAGTCACATACTAGTCAAAATATTGCTAAAACTCAGGAAAAAGTCTGAATTTCACCTATCAGACAATTTGCATGATTAAAACATCTGTACATAAATACCTTTGTCTCTATAACCCTATGAACTACAGCTTTCAATAAACTTTTGAACATAGGATAATTGATAGAATCAATCTCAATACCATTCTCCCATAAGGAGAATGTATCATACAGTATATTAACATGAATTCTTTTTTGTTCATTTGTACCTTAGATTGAAGCCAGTACCTCACACATGGTAAACACTTGCTCTACATACACTAAACTATATGCTCAGTCCTAAAATGTATTTCGTCCTGTGCATCTCACTATTTTAAGTAGTCCTGATGCCCTAGACCATCACACGTGCTGACAATGTATCAGTCTATCACTAGGCTATATTCTCAGTCCTAGAAACATTTCTTAACATAAAAACATCAAGGACATTTATATCACAGTAATTACTCTAATAACTAAAAACACCTCAGTGACAACAGGAGACTCCAAAAGAGGCATTTAGTCACATTACATGACTAGTGATAACATATGAGGAAAAATTTTAAGCAAACACCAACATCCAATAAATTTACAAATTATAGCACCTACCCCAGTCAAATCAATGACTTCCACTTGTGAGCAACACAGTGATTTCATTTCGAAACATGTAAATACCTGAGGATTAATTTTAACTGAGAGCCTTAATTAATTCTAAGAAAATTGCATCTTGTATATCCAAGCCACTAAGCATTCATTAAATTATTTTTAAGATAGATATTTTTCTATTTGAAAATTCATTTCTATAAACTCAGGAACAGTAACATACAATCTTACAATCTTCCAGCCTATTAAAACCAAACTGGTTTTTTTTTTTTTTTTTTTTGGTTTTTAATTTAGGTATTTCTTACAACTTTAAAATATAAATGCCTGTTTCACATTATATGAATATTATCAAATTTATTTAGTAGTCCCACTAATCATGTAAACCACTAAACAAATTGTTTACACAGCAATTTAGAAACATTATCTATTTGACAGCACATCCCAAGCCAATGGTAATTTCCTAATGTTCCCCTTTCATTTTGGCTTTGTTAACATCATTTATACAAAAACTGTTTTATAATCCCTAAAATGCTGTTCAGGTTTGTGGATTTTTGTTAGATATTTAATAAATACTGAAATACCAGAGGCAGAACACAGTCAAATCCAAGGTAGATAGCTCAGGAAATTCTTGATCCTTGAATACAAGGATAAACACACACACCTTTAATCCCAGCTCAGGGAAAGCCAGGAGTGGTGACCTATATCCTCAACCCCATAAATTGAGAAACAGAACTTCTGTTTCTGTGAGTTCAAGGCTACATACCTTTAATCCCAACCTGGATGGGATAGGGTATATAAGGGCTGTAGAAACCCAGAGGACAGAAGCGACTGGCAGAAGCAACAGGCAGAAGTGACCAGGAGTGAGGCTTAGGAAGTTGTAAGATAGGTGGGTGAGAACTGACTGTGGTGCTTCCTCTCTCTGATAATTTCAGCCTTCCCCAGATATTTGGCTCTGAGTCTCATTTAATACAACCCAAATTCATCCAACTGCACAGGCTTTTGTTGTTACTTTTTATTGAAAAGCTATGAGTTACCCAAGAAGTTGATAAATAACCTACTAACTTAAATTAGCTAAAAATCAGCAAGAAGACATTTTTTTTTCTATGCACAGATGCAGGATAAACAAACAGTGGTGTATCTGTGAAGCAGTATCTCTTTCAGCAATGAAAGGAAGAATAAGAGTGAGGACAGGCAGCAACTGAAGCTCCTGAACCAGTGCAGGGGCACGCACCCACTTTCCCGCTCTACTCCTTGACCTTCCCCGACCCCTTTCTCTTTCCTGTGGAGACGACAGATTCTAGGACTCCACTTGTGATGTGCAGGTTCTTTCTAGCTGTCCTAAAACAAAACCCCAAATAAGTACCTGGTGTTCAGCAGTAGAGTATATGCTTAGCGAATGTTAAATCTGGAGATCAATACTTAGCATCAAAAGAATGAATGAATAAATATGTTGCCTTCTTTTAAGGTGCTGTTTTTCTCCTCACTTCTGGCTTGCAAAGAAACATTTTGTCTTCTTTTAGTTACCACATTTGAAATAAGTGTTTATCTTTCGTTAATATAGTACATGGACCGCAAATACTACAATTCCCATCCCTGTCTACTAACGTACATGGCACTGAAGGTTAAGACAATATATTAGCTTCCCCTTGCCTGTCGTCTCCTCCTCCCAGTGTGGGCTTCACTCCCTTATCTTTCTCCTTTTCTTCGCTCAAAGTTCCTTCTTTAGCTCCACATGGCCCTTTCTGGACCATTTCCCTCCGCTGTAAACCTAGAATGGCCTGCTAGACTCTATATTTGGCATTCCAAAGCTTCACACATATAGAAATCCCTGGGCTCTTTAAATCTAAAAATTTGTGCCTTTCATTAGTTCTGGTAAATGCCAATAATTAGCATAAATTTTTTCATACATAGTCCATGTTTTTAATATTTATTTTTGTCTTCCATGAGGATGTGAACAGCTTTTAATTAGCCTTATATACTAAGCTAATCTACCACTTATTTTTTTAAGTTGTTACAATTTTCATTTCTGGTGCAATTGATTCCTGTTTAAATGTGCCTGGTTGTGGTGATACATTGCACATTTAACAAAAATAATCTGGAATATCAGAGGATAGACTCACCCATAGAGCCAAGCCATGAAGGTCAGGGAATGGTGACCCATACCTTTAACCTCATCTCCCTCCCAACCCCCAGCCCCCTCCCCCACCCCTGTGAATTCAAGGCCTAACAGAGCCAGGTGGTGGTGGTGCACACTTTAATATTGGGTCTAAGAAAACTGAACCAGGAAGTGAGCTAGCTGGGCAGAGGAGAGAAGGGAGGAGTTCAGCTTCCCAGGCCACTTCCCCTGTTGGCTGAGGACAGAGGTTGGAGTCAGAGTATTCAAGTGGAGACAGGCCTAAGGGGTTGGCTGGGTGAGAAGTGGCTGTGGTTTGTCTCTGTCTCTCAGATATTCCAGCTTTTCCCCAATATCTGGCTTCAGGTTTTTATTATAATACCAATTCATGCATACCTAGTCACTTTCATGGTCTCTCACTTTATAAAAACACTTATTACTGGATATTCCTAACAGTTGAAATCTTAAAGGTTGTGGTTTTTGTTGTTTGTGCTGACTCCTGCTCATAGGGACCTTGCTTCTGGCCCTTACATTTTGTGATTTTCTTTAAAAAAAAAAAAATAAGCATTTGTTTGAGTCATAACTATAATTATCTTCTGATGGCATATGTCCTTCCACAGAGAGTCTGTGATTCTTTCTACCTAGTATCTAAGAGTATTAGAGAACTATCTCCACTTTTGATTGAATGTCTCCATTTGTAGGAAATATTACAAATCAAAGTTCTAAAGTTAAGAGTTCTGCTGATATCCTTGGCTCACAGCCAAGGATATCAGCAGAACTCTTGGTTCACTTAGACCTGAAGCTTCTTCAGATGGCCTCTGACTATTCTCCCCCTTCACTGTAGGACATGGGAGCTTTTCTTTAGGTCCCGGCCATCATGTACAGAACATTTGTGCCAACAGAAAGGTGTTCAAGGAAAACCCCATTCTAGATTTACAGCAGGAGGGAAATGGTCCTGAAAGGGCCATGAGGAGTAAAGAACACACTGTGCGCAAAGAAAAGGGGGTACAAGGGAGGAAAGTCCACACTGGGAGGAAGAGCCAATGACAGACAAGGAGAAGCTAACATACTGTATTAACTGTCAGTGCCAACCCCTACCCAACTACTCCAATAGGAAGCTGAATCTGAAAAGTGCCTTCAACACAGAAGGCAGTGGGGATGCGAAGGACCAGCTCCAAGAGGGGAACTCAGATCTCTGTAATCTCCACCAGCATCTGAACCCAACATCAGGAAAGAAAACTCATTTCAGTCTATACCTTTTCTTCTATAAAAGGACAAGGAAAGCCTTTGCTGGTGTGAGAACACTCTTTCTGTTGCACTATGAGGAGTCCTCAAAGTACTCAATCACCTCAGCACCCATTTACCTTATACAATATGCTTATTTTGGTCCTACCTCCAAAAGCGTTTGTTTGTTTGTTTATTTGTTTATTTTACAAGTCCATCCATTTGTTTTAAAGGGCATTTTGCATGTTTGGTGTGTATGTGGGAACAGCTCTTGTCTGCACAGTACTACAAATGGAATTCTATCACTTCTGAAATAGTTTTGTAAAATATCAGATTGGGATGGTATACTTTTTCTTGCTAAATGCTTAATGATCACTATAGTTAGCAAAATGTCAAGAAAAATGATAATCCAGATTTTGGATTGCTAGTATCTCACCTTAAAAGCTTGTTTCTTCTGTAAATCTCTTCCAAAGCTTGCAGCTTTAAATCACTGGTCAGCACAGTTCTGACAACCAGAAAAGGCTCAGAATTAATTCTATAAACCATACAGAAAAGACTTTATAGCAAATCTAACAGTTTCTCATATTTTTCAGCTATAGAGAATTACAAATTATATTCCCTAGCATAATCAAATATAGACAAAATCAAAACAACAACAAAAAAACCCTACCCAACTACTCCAATAGGAAGCTGAATTTAAAAAGTGCCTTCTCAACAAGGAAGGCAGTGGGAATGTGAAGAACCAGCTTGGGGAGGGACACTCATCTCTGTAATCTCCACCAGCCCCTGAATACAAGGAAACAAAACGCATTTCAGCTGAGATCCCTCATCTTCTACAAAAGGATGTGGACAGTCTGCTAGTGTGAGGATATTTTCCTCTTATAACAGCCTGGTAAATTTAGCTCTATCATTTCACAGCAAAACAAAACCAACCAACCAAACAAACAAAAAACCAACACCATCAACAACAACAACAAAAAACAACAAAAAGCATGACTCTGAAATGCCATAAAGAACATCTGGGTTTTGCTTTTGACAACATCATTAAAAACTGTACGTACAGAGCTGGAGAGATGGCTCAGCGGTTAAGAGCACCGTCTGCTCTTTCAGAGGACCCGGGTTTGATTCCCAGCACCCACATGGCAGCTCACAACTGTCTGTAGTTTCAGTTCCAGGCAAAACACCAAGGCAAATAAATAAGAATAAAAGTGTTTTTTTGTTTTTTTTTTTTTTAAAAAAAATCTGTACTAGGGTTTGCTCTTTTCTTTCTTAATATTAATATTTGTATGTGTGCAAGATGGGGAGAGATTGTGTCCCAGGGTATATATATGGAGTTCAGAGGACAACAATGAAGCTAGTTCTCTTTCCATGTTTCTGTGGTTCCAAGGACCAAGCTCACCTTGCCAGTATTCTATGGTAAGCACGCTACATGATCAACCTACATGACAACCAAGTTTTGTTCTTTTCGACTTCACCAAATGTTAATTCAACCCTTTTTATTCAGCCATTCGGGACAATTTAGTACTTATCTCCACATAAATAACAGTTTGTGTCTACACCCCTGTGCTGGCCAGTGTTATGACAAACTGGACACATAACTAGAGTCCCTGGAAAGGAGGGAATCTCAATTGAGAAATTGCCTCTATGAGATCTATCTGGAAGGCATTTCCTAAATTAGTGATCGATAGGGAAAGGCCCAGCCCACTGTAGGTGTGGCCTTCTCTGGGATGGTGGTCCTGGTTCTCTAAGAAAGCAGGCTGAACAAGCCAGTCAGCAGCACTACTCCATGGCCTCTGCATCAGCTCCTGCTTCCAGGATCCTGCCCCATTTAAAGTCCTTCAACACCTTAAGACCCCAGTAGATGTTCCTGCCTCCAGGTTCCTGTCTTGCTTGAGTTCCTGTCCTGAGTTCCTTCAATGACGAACAATGAGGGGAAAGTGTAAGTCAAACAAACCCTTTCTTCCCCATGGTGTTTGGTCATGGTGTTTTATTGCAGTTACAGCAACCCCTACCAGAAATTAGAAAAACTTACACCTCTCTCCTTTAGTACACTGCTGTTACATGAAGAACATATAAACCACCAATGTGGACTCCACATCTTCATTTTCCAATCAGCCACTACAGGTTTAAACTGAATCTTAGTTCCTGATGTTCTTTCTTCTTCAAGGTGGTTGTTTATCCTGCAGTAATTTAGAATGAAAACAACAATAATAAGCAATTTAGGCTTGGGAATCACATGGACCTGGGTTTAGATCTCAAGTTTCCTACTTAATACCTGTATAAACTGAATCAAATTACCTGGAAAACACCTAACCAATAAAAAAACAAAAACCATAGGCTGCAATTTATAAATCAAATGGCACAACTGCAGTATAAGCTGTCATGCGCACCACCCCATTTTCGTCCTTACTCTTCTCCTGCCTCTGTCACCCACTCCTCCTCCTGTCTCAACAGGTTCTTGCTCTGTAACCAGGAAGGCCACAAGGCCACCATTTGCCCTCCACCACCTCACCAGTGTTGGGACTGCAAATGTGCAAGGGCACATCTGACTTGGGACTACTATTGTGTTTGGTGCTCTGTATGTAACTTTTACTTCATTCAATCTGTCCAAATGGTCTTTCCAGAGTAAATGTTCTTAAGTCATAGACTTCATAAACTTACTTAGAATGATTATCAATATTCACATAAAATACACCTAGTAATGTATATACCACTCTCCAAAGGCAACACACCCAAATCCTACTGTCAAACATACCACACAACACTGTGCAGTTCAAATCTATGTCCAAAAACCACTAGAAAGTTCTTTTTATTGTGTGGTGATGTTCCCAAAGTATAAAAATTCTTTTAGTTCTTTTTCAGGCTTTTTCTTTCATTCTATCTTTTTATTTAATTTTAAGGTTGAATATGTAAATATACATGATTCTGCGTCAAAATATAAGCAAGTTATCTTAAGAGAAAGCTCTCTTTTATTGATGGCATCTTTTCCTGCCATAAAACTAGGGTATTTTATGTATTGTTCTCTGGAGAAAGGGGGTGATTTGGAAGAGCAACACCTACCTAGAGAGTGTCCTATTATTTATTGTCTGTCTGCACTACAATCCAGTCTATCTAGTCAGTCTCCTATAAATGGTCACTAATTTTTTATTAGTTTCTAATAAATGTTTTAAATGTTTCTAATTTTTTTAATTAAGTGTGATGATTAATATTAAATATCAACTTGGTGAGTGAGATACTGAGTCAACTAAGCGACATGACTCATCAGTTCTGTGAGGGGAGAAAATTCTCCCTCAGAATGAGTCCACTGTCCCACAATTGGCTCCAATATAGGGAGCAGAGGAAAAGGAGTGTGGCAGGCCTGCCTTTCTTCTTTGCTGGTGATTATGGCTGTGGCTGCTTCTGGTAGCATCACATTTCAGAGTTCAGACTCCTACTCCTCCTTTGGCCTTCTAGGCCTTGAACATCAAATTAGGACAGAGGCATCCAGTTCCATAGATCAAACACCTACTGGGTTCTTAGCCTCTCTAGCATACAGCCAGCCATTTTTGGACTACCTACCTGCTAACAAATAAGTCACTTGAATGAACCTTTTAAAATCTATGTTCACTTTACTGATTCTGTTATACCAGGGCACCCTAAAAAAGCAGTGCTCAGTGACCAACAGTACAGAACTGTGAGAGTATGTTCTTAGTGTTTTTAGAATAGATTACTAGAATAATGCCTATGTTAAAGGATACACACATATGATTTCACTGGACACTGCAGGGTTCCTTCCCAGATACTTCATATCCACATTTACCAACAATGTACCCATGTGCCTATTTTCCCACAGCTAAATAGTATAACTTTTAGATTTTGCTGAGAAATAAGCAGCTTAAGAGTAGCTTTAATTTTGCATGTGTATATACATCTGTAGGTACATGTATATGTAGGCAAGAAGTTCATTTTATGCCCTCCTCTCTCACTCCAAGCCCCAAGATTTTTTTGGGACAGGATTGTTCCCTGATCCCAGAGTTCACCCACCGGCTATGCAGGCTGGCTGGTTTGCTTCAAGGATGCTCCTATCTCTACTATCGGAGCCCCTCACTCCTCCCACTGCTGGAGATGCACAAACAAGCTGCTCATCGTGGCTTTTATGTGGTCCTGGGGTCCAGGCCTAGGCGCTGATGCTTGCAGTGTGCTTCTCTGCCCTCAGTGGTCCTTGCTCTTCAGCAAAGTTTCAATTGTAACTTCTTTGTGTGACTGAAGCGGGGACCTCTTTCACCCTGCTTTCATCTGATTTCTCTTCCCGTGAGCTTTTTTTTTTTTTCAAATCTTTGGTCCTTGACTTGCCTAGACTTTCAGAAACTGGTTTTAATTAACATTATTTTCATACATTTTCCCCATTGTGTCATTTGTCTTTGCTTGTATTTTTCACCATGTAGATACTTTTTTCAACACACTGGGATTTATCCTGATTTCCCCTCCTGCCAGTGAGTCACAGTTATAAAAACCTTGGCTTGTGCTTTCACACTTTAGCCAGGTTGTACCACAGCTGTTTTGCTCAGTGTTGCTATTGAGATGTCTGTTGCTAGCCTCTTCTCTTCTTGGAAACCCAAGGGAAATTTTCTTCATTGTCTTGAAAGTTTCACTAAGCTATAGCTAGAAGCTGATCGCTTTGGACCAACATTCCTAGTACACAGGCTCTCTCTCTTAAAATGGGAGGAGGGGAGGCACGGATGCAGTGTTGGTCATGTTAGGCACCACTGAGTCTGACACCTCCAGTCTGAAGGCGTTTTTAGTATGAACACTCTATTTAAAGAAAGCTTCCATGGATTAATAATATTTAATCAGTCCTATTATTGCTTTTCTCCTTAGAAATTTAAATCTTTCATTTTATATCTTAATCAACTCTTAGATACTTGTGATGTGACTTTGAAGCAGAACATTCATTCCTAAAATGTAAGGCCCTACGTTCCATCCTTAGCATAATACACATCTGTCTCTGCAGTCTGTGCACACACAGCTGTGTAACGTTCTATTCCCATTTTCATGTTTTTTTGTAGCGGGGAGGCTGTCTTCACTTCTGTCAGTGTGATCTTTTCTCCCTGAGGTACTTCCGAGTTTAGCTTCACTTAAAAAGATATATTTTCTTAGTTCTGAAAATTCATCTTCACATCTCTTTTTTCTTTGAGGGTTATGAATTTGGATGTGCATGACTGCAATGCTTTTCATCCAGGAAAGAGTACTGCACCGTAGTTTTCTTTAGCTCTGCTACTGAATGTTCTAAGTGGCTTTATTGGCAGGGGAACTGTTTTGACTCCCTGCTGGCTTTCTGCTTAAGTAACCTTACATGAATGTTGGCTGCCATCTTCTGTTCATTTTGAAGTGTTTCTCCTAAACCAGATGCAGATGGTGCATACAGGCAGGAAGGAGAGATGTGAATGGCAGACTGATTTCTTAGTTTAATGGTCCTTAATTAACTGGTTCTGTGTTTACTTTCACCAATGAGTCCTCTTTGGGTGAGGCAGGCTTACCCACCTTCTCCTCAGCTTCACCAGATCCTTGACCATCTTCACTCCCTGGAGGCTCCATGCTCCCTCCTTCAAGTTCCCCTCTTTCCTCAGAATCAGTACATTTCTCAGACTGCCTCTTGAGTACACATACTTTTAGGCCCTTTTGCTCAACGGGTCTCACGTATCTCACTGTTTCCTTGGGTCTTCTATACTGCACGGCAAACATTTTGCCCACAGAATCAGCTTCTTGACCCCTCCCTTTTTAACATCTTCTATAGTTTTCTTCATGAAACTGGACCCCCTTTTTTACATCTTTTGTAGTTTTCTTTATGGCAGCTGTTTGTGCCCTTGAGTAGCATACATTTTAAAAATTCTTTACTATGAATTCAAGTCATATAATCTCTGTCATCTAACAACTTTTCAGACTACCTTCTACCTTGTCTTACTCTTTTTAGGAGGTTGGGGGCACTGTTAGGAATTGAACTAAAGCTTTACAACATATTTGGGAAGTGTTCTATCACTGAACCACATCTCAAACCCCTCCCTTCATTTTCTGCTAACATTTGAAACATTTACACTTATTGAGTGCACCCTCCTATTCTATTATTAACTATTTATACTATCATTGCTCTGTCTTCTACTACTCATACTTATGCTACACTTCCTTTATGTAACAATTTGAAATTCCTTTATGGACAATCTTGATGCACATCTAAACACTTGCATGTGAGATACCAACTACATGGACTTCTCCCTACATTAGGCAATTGTCCAAGTCTCTGTACATCACTGGGTGTCCTAGGCTTCCGTTATGAGATTGCTCACTTAAGAGACTGCACAGGTTAAGGACTGTCACTTACTTTAAACTCCAGTTATAGAATCTAGGTTGTAACTTCTGAGCAACCAGTTAGGAATTTGAAGTTTGAACAACACACCCACTTGGGGCCAATAATTTGCTAGAACTCACTGAACTTGAGAAAGTGTCTTTGTACTGTAATACAGGAAATAACACATAAAGGTAAAACAGTCCACCTCAAAAGCCCCCATCCCAGGAAAAAAAACTACAACCATAACCAAATCTACAGATTTGCCTTCCTGGTCCTTGTCTCATTGTTTCTATAACTTATGGCACTGCTAGGGCAAGGAAGGGGCAAATTGGGAATTTCTATTTTACCAAGTTCAGCCAAAATTGTAAATGAATTCACATTCCCATAAACTTACATGTATAAATGCCTTTTTTTTCTCCTAATGGGGGGAGGAGGTTAGAGCAAGTCTTAAAACCCAAAGTCAAGCTTCACGGCAGAAAATTCCAGTAACACTACCACCAATATATTCTAATGTCTCTGGTTCAGAAATAAGAATGAAGGACAAAGCTTCCATGTCCTGCTGAGATTCATCACCATTCTAGCACTTTCATGTACTATCCAGGAACACCATCACTTAGGAGCTCTATGGGGGTTCAGGTATATAGGCAGGAGTTGATTAAATAATAGCCATCAGGGACTAAATTCAATGCTCCTTTCCCTTCCAGGAAGGGAAGGGAGGTGAATCCTGCAAGTTCCATTAGTGTGTTTGTGCTAGTGCACTACTGTACACACGGAGGCTAAAGGACAGTGCCTCAGTTACTGTGCATTTTGTTTTTGAGAAGACAGGGTCTCTCAATGGCTAGGGCTCACAAGTAGGCTAGGCTGCTGGCAAAGGGCCCCAGGAATCCACCATATTTGTCTCCATAGCAGTGGGATTGCATGTTGGAGTCACCAAATCTAGCTTTTTGACTTGGGTTCTGGGGACTGAATCCTTACCTTCACACTTACAAGGCAACCACTTTCTAACTGAACCATCTCCGCAGCCCCAGAAGTTCATATTATTTGATGGCATAGTTGGTTCATCAGGGCAACGAGCCCCAATCTTACAACCTTCTTTCCTGATGGCTACCTTACAGGTGCTGGAAGATGCCATGTAGACTGCTGAAGGGTTAAAGTCATCAAGTCTTACCTACTGGTATAACCTGTGAGCTATAACATCTGGCCTGGAAGGTGTGTCCATTGGTGCAACAGTAGTACGAATGTTATGGGGTTAGTCAACAACATTCTACATGGACTTATGGCCCATTTCACAGCAGAAATTTCATGTCTGGTACTTTTAAACTAGGCAAGAACACGTGGCTATGAAGGTTATAAGCCTACCACTATTATTTTGCTAAGGGAACATGGCACCAAACTGCCTCCTGCATATTTATCCTTATACCCAAAGACCATTGCAACTCTCACCCCTTATTACTTTATGTAGCGGATGGAAATCAAAGACTCACAACTGGTCAAGTGCAGAGAATAACTGTGGAGTGCTCAGGCGTAAATGAGACTTCTATATCACACCTCTTACCACCATCCCTCAAGACTCAGGAAACACTGCAGAAAAGGAAGCAAAAAAGTTTTAAGAGTCAGAGGTCTGGGGGACTGCTCTGAAATGGTATCTTTTGAACATAAACTCACGGCAGCTGTAGTTGTGGGCATACGATATGCAGAAGTTCAAGCTACTCAACACTCTAGCATGAAAAGGAGATGAATGAGGCCCCTCCTCCTAGCCAAGGTGCTATGGATAGTAGACAGCTTCTGGGAGAGGAAGAAGCCTTCTTAGTAGTGTGGCACAGGGCAGGCCACCTATATGCCAGTGGATAGTAACCTATACCCATACACATACGGGCAGTACTAAAAGAACTTAGTGGGGAAAAGAGAGAAAAAAAAGACCCACAAAGTAGGAAGGGGGATGGGGTCTGGGATGAGTTAGAGGAGGTAGTGGGGATGGATATGATCTAACTCTATTACACTGTATTTATGTATGAAATTATCAAAGAATAAAACAATTCAAATTGATTTATGACTTTGACTATAAACTTCATGCAATGTCTTATGTATTGATCAGAATAATTTGCATCCATGTTCCTAAGACATGGCTATTCATATTCAGCTTAGGCACAGTACTTTTTATTTCCTAAAAGTAACATATCTTTTTCTATATTGTCAGATCACATAACTCTAAAACTATTATTCTCATCTTTTAATATTGGAGCTACCACAAAATATATTTAATGCTTACAACTTGACTTTACGTTGAACATTTTTTTGAATCACTCACTGTTTGAAATTTGTTTTCTAGTATCTCTTGAGGGAGCATTGAAACAATAACCCTTAAATTATTTTGTGATTGACCTTTTTGGTACATCATATTGGCCAGTAACTTACTATTTAACAGAGGATGACTTTGAACTCTGATTCCTCTACCTCAGGTCCCTAAGTGCTAAGATTATAGGTATACCACCATACCCAGCAATGTCCTAAAATTCTTAAAGAACAGCCTGGTGATATGAATTTCTTCATTTCCTTTAATAGTTTTAAAACTGCTGCTTTATTATCTAGAATGAAATGTTGCTGCCCAAAACACCAAATCCATGTCATATATTTTTCCAAGTCATCTGGTGTTTTTTCCATGACTACAGTCTTAAAATCCAACCATTTTACTACATCTCAGTGTTACATGTTCTGGGCTGAGTTCCAGGTTTGGGGGCTTTTCAGCAGAGCCAGCTTTTATGCTTCTTCAGTGTTACCTGCTCAGGAACTGTAGCCCTGACAGCTGCTGTCGTCCAGTGCTCTGTTTTACAGGCTTAATTATGACAAAATGAGCACAGAGCTTACCATTTAAACCACCTACTGGCATTAAGTAGGCAGTGTTATACACCACCACTGGACTTTGGTTCACATGAGAGAAACTCCATTTGGCTGCCTGTCCTGTCGTTTTTAAAGAATGAAGTCCTTTACTTGCTTGAAACTTATAGAGAGATTTACCTGCCTCTGGATCTCAGGCTCTGGGATTAAAGTTCTATACTACCATGTTAGCTTTTGTCTTTTAAAAAGATATTGAGTTCTTACTTACTCTTTTCTCTTATTGTGTCTTCTGTGGTACATAACTATCATTTCTAACTATCATTAAAAATGCCTCCTTTTCTCAAATATTCTCTGAGTTCTATCAGTCCTCGCTTGTTATCCTTGTAAGGTATAGCTATATTACCTCTGAGATTTCTTTCTTCTTTATTTACATGGTTCTTTAAAGGAGGTCATAGTGGCTCACACCTGTAATTCTAGCCTTATGGAGATATAGGCAGGAGGACCAAGTCCAGACAGCCTCAGCTACAAAACATACAAATCAAAGAACAGCAAAAAGATTTCCCTTCACTACAATTTCTCTAACTGAAATACTTAAGATTACCATTTTTCTCTGCCTTGGGGCCACAGTTCGATGGTAACTTAGTATAATGTATGATGTTACATATTTACATATTTTCCTGGATAAAAAAGAGCTCCTGTATTATTTTTGTGCATGAGTTGGAGCTTTTGAAACTGTATTGTTCAATTGACCCCTGAATTATTTCCAGTTTTGGTGGTGGTGACAAACAAAATTGCTATAAATATCTACAGAGAAATAGAGGTTTTCATTTCTTCATCAGAAGAACATTATCATCACAAGAGAGATACAGATTAAATCCACTGTAAGAGATAATGATCTCTTCTTTTTTTAAAAAAAAAATATTTTTTTAACTTTATTTATTTGCCTTGGTGTTTGCCTGGAACTGGGAACTGGAACTACAGACAGTTGTTAGCTGCCATGTGGGTGCTGGGAATTGAACCCTGGTCCTCTGGAAGAGCAGTCAGTACTTTTAACCGCTGAGCCATCTTTCCAGCCCCTTTAACAGCAGAAATAAATAACAAACAAAACTCCAAACAAGGACAGTGGCAAATGTTGGCTGCAGCTTTCTATAGGGTGCAGACCCACTTCACCCAGGAGCTGATGGCTGTAATGCTTGCATTATACGATGGCAATAGTAGTCTTGAACTTGCTATGCATTCTTTTTCATTATCATAGGTTGTTTCTCTAATTGTCCATACTTTTTTCATTAGACATAAAATAGTTATCCCTAAAAGCCCTTTCAAAAAGTCAAAACTTAACTCATCATGATGGTCAGATTCAATGTACAGACCATTCTGATATCTCCAATTTTTCTCAAGGATATAGTTATAGGAGAGCATAAAATTTGGATTTAATTCCTCAGGACTCTCCAAAACAGACTTCTTTTGTTGATGCATTTTGGCAAAGTGCTTCCTAAAAAATGATGCAAACCTACCTGAACCACTTACTAAGGATTTTTATCTACTTATATCCCAAAGGTATTTATCCTGGAAATTAAAGAAAATAATTTCACTGATTCCATATGTCCTTCATTTTACAAGTTTGGGTTCTTTTCTTTCAAAATAGCTGTTTTTCTTTGTATTTTTGTGCTTTTTTCTATCTGTTATAGCCACTGTTATTTACTTGCAAGAAAAAAAAATATGAAAATACAGACTTTCTGTACCAGTGTGTCCAGCCTTTCAACATGGCAATACAATGTTGTCAACTACAAACTCCATCAAACCCACCATAAGTTACAACAGCTCTCCTGGGCCTCAGTTTGGACACCTAACTGCAAGACTTAGAAGTCTTCATCATAACTCTCCATCAGTTTTTAATTGAGATATACGATAAATAAGTAAACATTTATCACACATAACATTCATCATCACTCTCAGTAAAAGTTATTTCCTTTCAAGGAATCCTCGCTGGCTTAATCAACTGAATGAACCCTGTCTATACTTTCAGGAGGCTGAGCCTGGTGCTATAACCCAAGGATGTATAAGCTCTCCAGCTTTATTTGTTTTAGTTGACTTTTAAACAAAGCAAAACCCTACTAATTCTGGTCAGATTTGTTGGTTTAGGCCCTAATCCCAGCATATGTCAGGTGGAGACTCTTAAATCCCAACCTAACCTAGACTGCAGCAAGACCCAGTCTCAAAAACAAAACAAGCAAAAAGTCTCTGATGGTGATACACATCGATAATGCCAGCACTCGGGAAGGGTGATACACATCAATAATGCCAGCACTCGGGAAGCTGCCAACCTAGGCTACATATAGTAAGATTCTGTTTAATCAGTCTCCCACTAGGTCAACTACCTAATAGGCTCAAACTGTTATGCCTTGCTATTTTCCTCCAGCTCTCTATTGTTGTTTTAAGTCATCCATGTCCCAAGTAGGCCTGACCTTGTGATATTCATGCCTCAGCCCAGGATTACAAGCATGGGCAAACATGCCTGGGTGGCTGGTAGCTCAGTGATTAACTGCAAGGTTAGCTATTCTTAGGCAAAGAAACTAAGTACCTACAGACATCTTTTTTTCTGAAGTATGTGTATATCCATGCGTGTGGAGGTCAGGAGGAAACCTGTGGCATCTGGTTCTCTCTTTCCACCATGTGGGTCTCAGACTGAACTCAGGTTCTTAGGCTTGGCAGGAGGCACCTTAATCCACTTAAGGCCAGGGCCTTAAAACTTATTTTTTCCTATATTTACAGAACTCAGCATATCTGTCTTTGGATAGTATTAAAGTATAGATCGAGAATTTGCTAATCTTATTTTCTAACTAAAAATAAATTATCTTTAGCTGGCTCTGAAATCATGAGTTTTTACCTAAATTATTATAAGGACTAGCCTAGGAGACAAAAGTTGATTGGTGCCTCAAGGCTAATCTGGAAGAGAAAACAAAATACAGGCGAGCCCCCACCCAGCATAAGATTTCCACCCAAATTCTTCTCTAAATGGTCTTTGCTGGTGGCAGTTTCTCATCTTTTGTTTCTGTCTCTCTAAATCTTTTCCTGCCTGAATCACTGAGGAGCAGTGAGGAAGCAGCCAGACTGGGATCAAGTAACAGCATCAATTACTTCCAAAAGAATGTACTTGTTATTATTGGGAAGCACTGCTGCAAAAACAAAGGAAAAGTGCAAAGTAAGTTCTATATGGACAGGTAACTAAGAGGCCATACACATGGTATTTGAGAGGGACAAATTCCACCTACCTCGTCTCACAGAATCATCATCAATGGTACCAAAAGGGATGAAATTATTACATGAATCTATAACCATATAAAGACGATTTGAAATAAATGAAGGCACAAAATTCAACTATTACCACTTGCAATTACTTGTTCTCTAACAAAATAGATTTTAATCCTTCCATTTAGTAATGTTGTGTATAAACAGGGTACAAAGCAGCCACACTGGTTTATAAGGTCAAGCTGAATGGTCTGAGCGGCAAAGGGTGGGAGTATGGTTCCCTGACAGCTGTGTGCAACATGAGCACCTGAATAGCTAAGATTTTTTTTTTTTAGAAACTTTATTTATTTATTTATTTGCCTTGGTGTTTGCCTGGAACTGGAACTACAGACAGTTGTTAGCTGCCATGTGGGTGCTGGGAATCGAACCTGGGTCCTCTGGAAGAGCAGACAGTGCTCTTAACCGCTGAGCCATCTCTCCAGCCCCAAGATTTTTAAATAGTAAAGAGATAAGGTTCATTCTCAAAAATCACATCTACTTTTTTAATATTTCTATCATGATAGCCAATACTATCTAAGTTAAAATAAATACCAAGCTAAATATCATGAATGCAGTGGCATAGAAGTAGTTTTGTTTTACCAAGACAGACTCTCACTCACTATAAAGGCTAGACAAGCCTCAACACTGGGATCTTCTTGCCCCAGTCACCTTGAGAATTAAGGCCTGCACTGCCACTCCCAAGAATAAAATACTGAATTTAGAGTGAAGGAGAGCAGAAAGACAAAAGAAAAGCCATTAGAGGAATTGCAGCTATAGACCGGTTATTAAGTGGGACAGAATGAGGAATATGATTTTAAATCTGAGCCACAGGAAGATAGGTGCACACATTAATGATCAAGACAATACAGGAAACATTAGGGAAGAAGTATGTATATATTAAGATTTGTCAAGACTATAAGAAATATGCTTTTAGTGCTCAAACAAAAATTTGACATATAGGTCTCTATTGCACTAAAATGTTATTTTAAGCAAGAGGAACAAATGAGATTGTGAATACAGCAGTTAAAGGTTGACCAGGAAAGGATTCCTCTATCCTTTAAGAAAAACAAAGCAACAAAGACAACAAAGACTTCCCAGGAAGCCTTACATTTACTCCCCAGTATCTAGAGACAAAACCCAAATAGAGCTAGGCTGTAGATGAGAGATCCAAGTGCCCCATGCACTGGGCCCTGAGGTTGATCTAAGTACTATGAGGAGGAGGAACAATAGGTCAAATATATAACACTCTCAAACTTTAAGTTAAACAGTTTGAATATCCCACTAAGTTTTAGCACACTGGTTTGCAGAAATTCTTGTGACTTTTATGATTTGGGTACTGAATATAGAAGTCAGGATCTCTTGCATGCTAAGTACAGTCTATCAATAAGACATACGCTCAACCCCTCAAAATTACTCTTCAAGTGCTAGAAATACCTTAGTATGAATTGATCGTATGAACTACCATTTCGGGAACAGTTTACAGAAATATCTGTATGTTTATTTTAATTTAGAACGTTTAGGTATCAATTTTCTGGTTTCAATCAATAAATTCCATTATGGGGATAAACAATGCAAATAAATAGAATTCTAAAGGTCAAAATGATCAATGCAATTTGTGGCAGTCATCTAATCAATGAATCTACATGTTAAAGACCTTTCTCATAGCTCAGTTTTCACATGTTCCAGCCTTTGTCCTGAAAGTTTCTGCAAATGAAGATGGCCACTGGCATAGCAAGGAGGAATTTGGACTTTGCTCCCATCACTACCCACAACCAACCTATATATACACTTGTCCTTTACCAAGTTGTTTCATAACTCTTTTAAAAACAGAAAAAGTGGACAGTGGATTTATGAACCAGTAATAGTAATACTTACTTTGATCATCAACTTAAACTTTTTTTTCAAGAAAAATTTAGTATGGATAGTGGCTTTTAAAAGTAAATTAAGAAATTGAAGGTCTTCTTGTTCCTGCTTTTGCTTGGTTATTTCTGTCACAGAATACCCACCTCCTGTACTCAGCTGCACCACCAGGTAACCTTGAATGACCAAACACTAAAGGGAAGGCCTCTCTGTGTATCAAAACTTCTAAAGTTAATCACAAAATATTTGTCTCTAACTGGCTAGATTTTCAGATCTGGCAGTTTCTTTCAAATGAAATACAACGAATGCTTTCAACTTCACAAGAGGAGGGAGGGGGGAGTCTTAATTTTTTTCTAGAGTAGAAGAATGGGACAGAGGAAAGTGCAGTCTTGCTCATCCCAGCCCCACAGCAAACTCAGACATTCTCCTTAAAAAAAGTCTGCTCCATGATGAAACCACCAGGCATAGCAATGGCAGGTCCAGAAATTTACAAATCTGTTGTGGATTTTTTTTTGTTTTGGCTAAGCGCATATAACATTCAAAATGTGTAAATTCATGTGAAACTTCACAACTTCCCTTCTGAATGCAAATTTTAATACTAAAATTCATCGAGTTGTACTGATTTGGGGTTTGGTTGATTTTTGTGTGTGATGTTTTTAAGTTTTTTAATAGTAAAGTTTATAAAAATATATGTAAAGAGAAATTTACAATAAATTTTCAACACACTTGAAACAAAGACAGGTTCTGTGATGAGGCACTCCTGTAAACCCAGAACTTGGGACAGTGGAGGCAGAAGGATCAGTTCAGGGTCAGCCTGAGCTACATACCTAGTTTGAACCAAGAATCTATAAGATTCTTCTCACAACTCAAAAAAAAAAAAAAAAAAAAAGATAGTGAGCGAGATTCTCCCCTCACTTTCCATTTGCTCAGAGCAACACTTTATAGGTTAGTGTTTTTTCTTTTCTTTTTTAAGCCACTGAAGGAATGCCTACCGCACTTATGAATGAAAACTACTCTCACACCATGTCACGTCCACTTAAAGCAAAAGACGTAAAGAACTAAAGAACTCTCAAGAAGGGCAATGGTCAGCAGTTGGTCCCTGGCAATTGACAAAAAAAGGTTCTCTATAGACGCAGCATGTTCAACACCCTTCTATGACTGGCTTTTCCGTTCTGAATCCCGCAACCAGACTCCTTTCATCAAGAGAGGGATCGACGGTGGGTATCTTCGCGCCACAAACACCGCTCACAGAACTCTCAGAAACCGAGGAATTAAGGTTAAGACACAAAAGCCTTCTAGAGACCAGCAAACCCACGCCTGCCACAACCACCACCACCGCGCCTGTCTCCTAAACCCAGGGAGGCGACTCCGGCCGAGAAGAACCCTTCTAAGGATGTCTCTCCATCACTCCCAACACTCCTGTCACCGTCTGGAGTCTCCTAAAACTAGTTCGCACACACATTTCCACAAGACCCGCCTAGCCACACACAAGATGGCAGCCACGAACCTACCGAGGGAAAAGCTGCGCCACCACTCCAGCGAGGCCACTCTCTAGACTGTGGGGAACCTTATTGGCCGAAGCAAACAACGCGAGACCCGCCGAGAGCGGCGCTGACCAATTAGGAAGCGGCACCCTCTGAACGGCGCCCCTGGGGAAATGAGGGAGGGGGAGTCCTAGGCGCTGAGTGGCAGCGGTTGTAGCGAATGGGCATCTGGGCCGCCCTGGGAAGGCGGGCCTCGCCTACCGCCGGATCAGACAGCGGCTGTCGGTCTCCCAGGCTGAAGTAACAGCGTCTTTTAGCAGAAGGGTCAGGTGTGGCCTGTGCAGGGCGTGCGCTGCGGGTGAGCCGGGCTTTTCCGGCGCGTGGCGCGAGGGAGCGCTCGCAGTCTGGTAGCTGAGACCGGCGGGACTGTTAGCTACATTTTCTCCCTTGGTCTTGGGGCATCCACCTTCGTGGCTTGTGTTCCTGAGCAACTTGGCTGGAGCAGCCTATGGGCAGCAGAGTACAGAATAAAACGCCAAGCAGGACTTGAAGGTTTAAACACTGGTCCATTTCACAGGTAAGATTACACCCGCTCTGGATTAATGAAATGACTTATCACCTGAAGTTGATTTGTATCTGCGGAGAGACTGACTCACCACCCACCGTCCACCATCAGTAAAGACAGTACAGAAAGGTTTGTGATATTCAGTGTGTGTTCACTTAGGATGGTTCTCTATATATGAAGGAAGAAGACCAAGGTGGAGAGGTTCATTTACGTTTAACATTAGATTGAAATAATCAGAGCATGAGGTCTTTAAACTAGGCTGTCACATATAGTATGACATGCTTCCTACATCAGAAGCCGTTTTCCCCTCCTTATTGTTGTGTGGGTTAAATTGGAACACATGAAGTAATTAAAAACGTGCCTTACCCCTGACTTACACACCGTTAATGTCAAGCCTATGAAGGAACTAAGGAGACATTGGTATCTGAGGCCTTTTTAGTTTAGTGTGTAGTGTTTTGTTTGTTTGTTTTTCCAAGTCAAAGAAACTTAGATCTAAATAAAAGGGGCTGCATTTTCTACAAGATAAAAGTGCAAGACCAGAAAAAAAAAACAAATTTAAAATTTCACTGCAAGCTGGTTGGTCCTGGCACACCCCTTTCATTTCATTCCTTGGAAGGCAGAGGCAGGCAAATCTCTGAGTTCGAAGCCAACTTGGTCTCATAAAACAAAAAGCAAACAAAAATTTTCACTGGCAATGAAATATTAGTCCTGTCTTCAGAAAATAAGTTTGTGGTTTAACTTTTTTCCCTTAACGTATGTGTTTTGCAGAGTTTTCTAGTTAATTTTTTTCTTTTGTAAATGAAACAGGTTGTTTTTCAAGCAACCCTGTTGAGTGCTTTAGTTTGTTGTCTGCTATCTGGAAGTTCAGTCTAGTGGAACATGACCTTGACAAGTTGACCTCCACTCTTTATCTACCCTTTGCTCAGATAACAGGCTGTTAGTGAGTGTGCAGAGGTGGAAGCTACTAGAACTATCCTGGATGTCAGCTGGGCGATGGATGTTGGATATCTGTAGACTTAATAGAAAAGTTCCTTTGCTATAGGTTTATATTTACCTTTTAACATTTTGCATTTCCAGTGAGTCTCATTATTACTCTGATGCATACTTCTTTTTGGTTGACAGATTTTCTTCAAGTTTCTTAGACTGTTTCAGTTTTTGGTATTCTGAAACATATTATTATTGTGGTGTATGTGAAGCCTCTTCTGGGGTCAGGACTGTAGCTCAGTCAGTAGACTACTTGCCTAGCTTGTACAAAGCCCTGGTTTTGATCCTGAGCAAGTTGTAAGTTCAGTGTGGTGGCACATGTAGTTTATCCCAGTACTCAGGAGGTTGAGGCAAAAGGGTCAGAAGTTCAAAACCATCCATGGTGTAATAGCCAGTTCAAGGCCAGCCTATCTCAAAAAGAAAAACAAAAAAAGTGTATTCTACACGGCACTCAGTGACCAGTGGCTCGTGTGTTTTCTCATTTTGAGAGATTCTTGGTCATTATCACCTCATTCCATTGTTTTTCCCCCATAAAATACTATGATTTTCTAGAGTACTAACTGGCCTTTCCCATGAGTCTTATCTGTTATTTTTACCTAAAAAGTTTATTTGAAGAACTGTTTTTATATCTATGATACTTAATTGGTTATTTTTTTAAAATTGTACATTTCTTCAGCCCTTTGAGTATATCAGGTATATTCACATTTGTTTTAGAAATATGTAATCCTCTTAAGCACACCCCAGCAGTTTAGTGGGCTGTTACTTCTCATTTTCACAATACAATCTTCATGTATTTCAGAACTCTCCTCTTTTTGGGGAGGCTTCCTGTCATCAATGCTTCACATTATCTTGAGATTTTTCTGTTTCATTTCCTCATAGAGGCCTCACAACCTATATCTGTTGAGAGTTCTCTTTTAGTTTAAAAATGACTATATATAATTTTTAAAGTCTTCTGACATTCCTTTGGTTTATGATGTGGAAAAAACAGAAAAATTTATCGTGTATTGACGACCACTTTGATAATTCAAAGTGTTTTTTTTTTTTTTTTTTTTTTTTTTAATTAGTTCCACCACTAGATATATGCTCTAAGGAAACAATCAAAAAATGCTTAAAATGTTTGTTCCAGTATTATGAATAACAGTTTAAAAAATTAAGTCTAAATGTCTGATACAGAACATTATATTGCCAATTAGTAATTTTTTAATTTATTAAAACAATTTTCTATGAATTATTGTCCAAAGCATATAATGTAGCTATTTAGTTATATAAAAATACTAATGATAGGGGAAAGAATACATATTCTGAGCATGGAAAAAAAGTATAAACACTAAAATCTAAATTTTGTTTTAAAATTGTATACTTAGGGAATAATTGCTAACATTGAATTCCTCCTATGTGTCAATTACTATTCTAAGTGATAATTTTACCCTCACAGCAATGTATGAGGCAGTTACCATTATTACTCTTGTAGGATAATAATACAGTGAAAGTGTTAACTAGCACGTTAAACATTCACAATAGGATTATGGGCGATTCTTCTCTGTACTTTTCCTAATTTTAAGTAGATTTTTTTTCAAGTTAATGTACATTCTTTTCATAATGCTTTGTACTATTTTTAAAGATAGTTATTATAACAGTTATTATAATCTTTCCCTCTTTTTATTTTTTCTTTGTAAATATGCACTCTTCTTTGTTTTCCCTGCAGAATGTTTCATGCATTGTGGACCAAAGCATGGGATTAATTTTTATTTTTGAAAAGACAGTGTCAGTGATCCTGCCCCAGATGTTAGTTTGGTGTTGATGAACATGCTGTGCCTGTCTTGCTTGAACTATTAGTCATGCAGGTACAGATTCTATTTGAAAACTCGAGTATGAAAGAATATTAGATAATGGCATAATGACATACTCTATTTGAGAATTATAGAGTTCATAAAAACTCCATCTAGACTCTCCAATCAAAGTGGTTCTCTTGACTCACTGTGTTTTGAAGAATTTTATATAAGTAACACCAAAAGATGGGAGAAAGAAATGGTAAGTTATATAGCATGGCCAAATGTTTATAGACTGTTGTAAATTGCGGGATTTCAGGGTTTTCACCCTCGGTGATTTCATCTTCTTTTCTCTTGCCCCTTTGGGGGTGTGTGTTTGTCATATAAACATTCGTGTATAGATGTCCATGCTTATGAATGTCATATGTCAGGATTGGGTTATCTTTCTGTTTGTACTTTTTTTTTTTAATCAGCCTGGTACTTACAAGTTTGCCTTGCCTCAGTGTATAGTGTTTCTGCCTAAGATAGAACCACACAGGTCATTCTCAAATTTTTTTCACAGCTACTTGGATGATCTTTTCTATGTAACACAAGCTAGCCCTGCCAGCCTCAAAGTTGCACTTCTCTTTCTTTGTTCAGCCACTTTAGCCTTCCAAGTGCTGGGGTACAGGAGTGTGCCACCATGCCTGGCTTCTCAGTCACAGCACAGTACACTTAGACCTGAGCAGCCTCACATTTCAAGTAAAGTTAGCCTGACATATAAGGCCCTTGATGTCATAGCTCCTTCCTGACCTGTAAGCACCATTTGTCATCCGCTTTGTTCTCTCCGGTTTCTTTTGTTTCAAATCTTACAACCTTGTAGCTATGCTGTGGGGAAATCAGAAGTAGGCTTCATTTTGGAGAGTCTGTGTCAGAGAAATAGCACCCCTCCTGAGACCATTGGTGGTAGCCTTAATTAAGCAGAGACCTGCTTTGGGAAAGGTGACTTTCCCAGGAGGAGTTGAGAATCAGAGGACTCAGCTTCTCTGCTTCCATTATCAAATTTGCAGGTTTAGGACTTAATTTTTATTAAGGATACAATTTATGTAACTGAACTAACACCTCAATGACCACTCAAGTGTCCTTTCTAAACTACAACTACTATACCCTTTTTTTTTTTTTTTTTTTTTTGCTTAAGATCCTATTAATGTTAAGTAATTTTATATTGTTGTTTAATATTTGAGACAGAGGTCTACTATGTATCCTTGACAGGCCTGGGACTGGTAGGGATCTGTATGCCTCTGTGTCTGAAGTGTTAGGGTTTTCTGTTACTTTGAATGTAAATGTGAGGTTTGGCTTTTGTTAACTTTGATTACTTGTGTTATTTGTTTTCACCTTCTAGAAAAGTTTTGACTAAGATTTTAGTTTGCTATATATCAGAAATGAGAGTCTTTAATTTACACAAATTCCCTTATACAAACCAGGTAAAGTTATTATAAAATACTTTAAAAATTATTTTGTAAATATTTTTAAATGTGTGTGTATGAGAGAGAGAGACAGAGAAAATGTAAGTGCAGGTGCCTGTAGAAACCAGAGGCATTAGATTTCAGGTCTCCCTGGAGCTGCAGTTGGGAATTGCCCTACATGAGTGAGTGCTGGGAATCAAACTCAGTCACTCTGGTGAGCAATTTGTACTCTTAACCACTAAGCCATCTCTCCAGACCCTATAAAATACTTTTTAAAAAGTAACATTGTGGGGCTGGAGAGATGGCTCAGTGGTTCAAAGCACTGACTATTCTTCCGGAGGACCTGAGTTCGATTCCCAGCAAGCACATGGCAGCTAACAACTGTCTGTAATTCCAAGATCTGACACCCTTACACAGTTATACATGCAGGCAAAACACCAATTCACATAGAATATAAATAAATATTTAAAAAATAAATAAATAAAAAATAAAAAGTAACAATGTTAGACATTTTATTATTTCAGCCATCATTGAGACGTCTTTCTGAAATGATCTACTTCTATGCATAGTAGAAGTTGTATCTTGGAAATGGTAAAGATGCCTGTTATCTATACAGATGCCCTACTGTGATTCTAACCTGGGGTTATTCTTCCTGGTTTCCAATTCCAAAGAATAGTGTCATTGAAGTTTTGATTTTGTTTGTTTGTTTGTTTTAAAATAGAATGTCTTGTAGCCCAAGCCATCCTAGTACTCACAATGTAGCCAAGGATGACCCTCCTTGAAATTTATCTCCCTGCCTTTACCTCCCACATACTGGGATTATAGGCTGTACTACATCCAGTTTTATATAGCACTGAAGATAAAGTTTGGGGCTTCAGACATGTGCTACAAGGACTCCTCTATCAGCTGAGCTATATCCACATCACCACTTTTGTTGTTGTTTGAGACAGTCTTTCTTTGTGTATCCCTGACTGTTCTGGAACTTGTTCTGTAGACCAGGCTGGCCCTGAACTCATAGAGATCCACCTGCATCTGCCTCCCAAGTGCTGGAATTAAAACCATGTGCCACCTTAGGTAAGATACTTGGGTTGTATTCTTTATGTCTAGTTCTTTGTAAGGAAATATGACCAAAATCTTTTTTCTTCAAAAAAAGTGATAGATCAGTTGAATCTTGTTTAGAAATGAATTATATTTTTCTGTAACTTTGTGCCTTAGAGAAATTGGTGCATTTCTATTAAACTCTTAGATTACTTACTTGTATTTTAGGTGATGCAAGGGCTTTCTGGATGAAGCTACAAGATAATGGTAAAGTGGACTTTATGTTTGAAAAGACACAAGAGGTGCTGCAGTCACTGAAACAGAAGATAAAAGATGGGTCTGCCACAAATAGAGGTATGAAAAATGAAAGCTTCTCACACGTCCTACCAGTGTTATATAAACAATGCAGTATAATTCTACTGTTGTCTATTATAAACAACAAATAATTGTTTTTCTAAGACCCTAATTTGAGTTTTATCTACTTTATGTGTGCTCTGCTTCTACAAACTTGCTTATTCCCATACATCCTGTAAAAGTTGATAAACCTGATTTTTGTAAGTGATTGCTATTGAAGACACAACCTCCCCTCACTATATATGTGACGCAGAACTTCTCGTAAGCACTGGACTTAAGTACTCCTTTTCTTTCAGCCTCTCTAGTATAAGTTTAGCATAAATAGAAAAATCCAACCAAAAATGTCTATTCCATCATTTAGACAGCTGGTCCATATGGCCCATTAGTGGTACAAAGCATAATCAGCATGTGTAAGGCCCCAGGTTCTATGTCAGCATACAACAGCATGAATATTGCCTGCTTCAAACAGAACTTTCTGTTCTAGGTTTAGATAAGCAAAGTTTTAGTTTTTGATTTTTCTGTGTATTTTCAACTCTAGTTGGTTGCAGAACATGAGGTCTAAATATAAGATTCTCCTCTAACTTATAAGGATACAGTTGGAAAGGAATAGATATTCCCACCTGTTGATACTTCTGGATGCTCTTGCCAGAAGGCTATCACCCTTGACCTTCTGAAAGAAAATCAAGACAGGAGCTGGTATGGGAGGATTTTTTTTTTTTTCAATTTTGTTTAGAAGTGGGAAGAGAATTCTTACAATGTTTTTCTACCTATCCTGAAACAGTATTAAATTGTGTGGGGAAGATGAAGTAAATTTGGCAAATGCTGCATATGTAGATTTACCTAAGATACAGGTTGGAAGTTTCTTTGGGAGAAGTTTCCTCTTGTCACTGCCAGAGACCTTTTCTTTCAGCATGGAATCTCTGCTGTACTATGCTAATGACATTTCAGACTATTGACAGTCTATTCTTTATTCTTTTCAATGCTTCGAGTCAGATGTATGTAAATTTGAATACAGTTTTTCACTTTTTGTTAATTGCTATAAATAACTAACCTCCCAGCCTTACTTTCTAGGTCTCTATTGTAGATGATCATAAGACTCTCTCAGGAAAGTCAGAAAACGTAAATTGTTTAGTTCTGTAGCTGGTAACCTGAATAGAGGTGTTGGTAATTACACTTATTCCTTTTTTTTCTTTTAACAGACTATGTTCAAGCAATGATTCTGATAAATGAAGCAACTATAAGTAACAGTCCAACCAAAGGTATGTTTATTGATTATTCCAATCCCAATATTTTCTGTTCTTTCCTTGATCTGTCAAGTTAATTAAAGGTAACTCAAAATAACATATAAGATCTACATTTCTAAGTTTTAGGAACCACAGTTTCCTTTATGAAAAGTCCTACCCTGCCAGAAGATAGGGAACATGCTTCTACCAAGCACCCAAGGAAAATGAAAGATTATTTTTTTCTTCATAAAACTTCATGTAAATAGAGCAGATAATCTAATAGTCTAAAGCACTATAAGCCTGTTTTCTATAAACAGCACTGTTATGAAGGTACATCCCATTATAGGTAGGCTGGGAGATGATTTTTTTTTAATTCACCTTGATCTCAAATTACGGTCTTCTAAGAACTAAGCATGTTTGGTTTAAAAGGATCAAAAATAACAAAGTAAGACTTCTGACATCCAGTTGTGCATTTTCAGCAGTGAACAAGTTTTTAGTTGTATGTAGCCACCTGTGAGGTATCACATGGTAAGCAGTCAGTACTCCAAGACTTGCCCTTACTTGAAATGTCAATCACAAACCCTGGGCTTCTGTACTTCTGACTTGTCTAAGATAGGGCGTTTTCATAATACCTACTATAGGTTTAATAATTTGCTGGAGAGGTGGTTCAGTGGTTAAAAGTGTTTTCTGCTTTTCTAGAGGACCAAATCCAGTTCCCAGCACCCATACTAGGCACCTCACATTCAGCTGTAACCTCACCTCCAGGGACTCTGACATCCTAATCTGGCCTCTGGGCACCTGCACTCATGTGCACATACTCCTCTACATACAGATGTTCATGTATGCACATCATCTAAAAATAAAAATAAATCTGTGTTAAAACTTTTGCTGTAATAGCTTAAGAAACTTAAGGAAATGTATTTCATCCTCTTAACATTTTATTGCAAAAGTGTTATAAAGGACACAGATTAACAGCCAGGTGAAGAAGCATGTGGGAGGCATCTGGAGAAGCCTGGATACAGGTACTCTAGTCCCAAGTTTTGGGAGTATGCCACCCTCCTATTACATGAATGCTTTCACCATCCTAAGAGCCTCTGAGCCCCATTCTTTAGGGCATTTATTGAGATCTCATTACATAGGCATGAATGCATGAATCACTGTCTCCTGCCTTTCCTACTTCCTGGACCTGCATCAGTCTGAAAATTCCAACCCTGTAATTGTACTTTGTTGTTGGTTTGGTTTTTGTTTGCTTTTTGTTTTTCTAATGGAACAGCCACCATGCTGAAATTCTCTGGGAATTTTAGGTAGCAGTCATCTCAGTAGCAAACTACACAAACATCACCCTGGAGGGCCAAAGCCTTTAGGAGTATTTGAAACTAAGTTATAATAGAAGATAACTGCTCTTACCCTATCACTTGGGAAATTACAAGGATTTTAATACTATTAGGAGTGAGGACAGACCACATATATCTTGTTATGCCGCATATATCAAGAGTAGAAAAGACAGTTTGAAGTTGTTTTGTCAGTGTCATCATTCCATAAATTTTAATCTATCATAACTTTGCCTTAAGTGTTGAAAGTGCATTTACCAAATTTTCATTAAACTGTTGGATAGTCTCAGCCAATTTTGCTGGTTTTTTAATTTATTATCAAAATTTGGAGCCTTAAAGTTTTTAACTCTCTAAAAAAGTTGTCTAGCATGATGCCAGTGTATTTGGGGAAATTTGTTCTCAATATTCTCAATTTTAGTGCTAATTTGTATTTTCAGGATAGGTTCTCTTAAAAATAATTTTTTCCTTTCAGTATTCTTCAGTAACATTTTGAATTACAGGGGAAGAAAGTTTTGTGTCTGTTATTGAAGGCTATCAATTAAACTCATAAAAGAAAATTTGCAGTCTAAAAGGTATACAGGTGTATTAATTCAATGTACATGGAAGTGGATGCTCAGCATTGTAGGGAGTTTTGAAAACTGACATCATGTTAGTAGGGAAGGTGTGGCAGAAGAAGGGCACTTCTAGAACAGATGATTTTCTAGACTAGAGCGGAGAACAGAGAAGTAGATGGGACCTTTGAAAGGGAAATGAGCCCTGAGGAAAGTAGATGGGATACATTATAGACTGTAATTGTGTCTGCGGGCAGTGTGCTAGCATCCTGTATTTTCATGCGTTGGGTCAGTCTTTTGTTGAACCTTCCGGAAGAGGAGATTTATAACTTTTTTTTTCTTTTTGTTTGAGGGTCCATTTAAAAAAAAAAAAAATTAAGGGGAAAGAAAACCTTTTCTTGCCTTTTTTGATTCTCAGATATTTCAGCTCAAAATAGTTCTCTGCACCATTTCCTACTGGGCAGACCCTTAAGGGATTACAGTAGTTCATAGGAGGGAGAGGGAGAGGCCTCTAAGTGCAGGAGAGAAATAGTAACAAGGAGTTAGTCTTGAGAAGCCTTTCTTTTCCTCTCAGAAACAACTTATTTTTAACCCAGTTGGGTTTTTGTTTGGAGTCATTATCAATAGAAATGCTATATCGTGATTTTATATTCTATATAGTCTCATCACCTGAATTGGAACAGTTTTATCTGAACAAAATATTTCTATTTGCCAGTATAGAAAAACAAAAAGGCTTGGTGTTGGATGAAAACAAGGCCTTGGAGATCTAGTCTGTACTCCCCAGAGACTGATGAAAGCACTTGTTACCTTTTCTTCTGTTGCTTAGTAACAGCTGTAATTACTTGTTTCCCAGTAAAAAAGAACAAAGGGAAAATAGACTGCGGGGTAAAAAGACAGACAAGGAAATAAGAAATGACAAATAGATTAAAAGAGATAACCAAATGCTTTCTCACAGAAAAGGAAACAAAGGGTACCTAAACTTGAGATTTTATGGCCTTTAAAGGCCTTAAAACACCCTGCCATTTGTCTATGAAATGTAAGCAGAACTACCAATATTTGATATGCACCTGAAGGAGCTATTATTTTGATTAATTAATATCAAACTCATCCTCCAGGAGTACTTTCTTCAAAGTTTTTGAATTTATATTGAATTTTTAAAATATCAACAATCTTATTGCTGACTCTCAAAAATCTTAGTATCTTTTGAAATTTTAATGTTTCACGTGGGCATAATTTTTAACTAGTGAAGATATTATTTGAGCATTTTAGTGAATGATTTTTAACTTTGTATTTCTGTTGCTTATGTATATACTTTTTCCTTGTAGATCATTTACCTATGACTCAGACTGAACAGGAAAACAAATCAAATGCATTTCTCTCTACATCTTGTGAAAACTCCTTTCCTGAGGACTGTACCATTCTGTATGTATATATATTATCTGTGTTAATACTCCCTTAATATGCTATTTACTAAGTACCCTAAGTAATTACCTCCTTTTATAAAATTTATCTTAAGATGTCTGTGTTTTATTAATGGAAATCTGCCAAGTGGACTCTGAGAACAACCCTTAGATGTTTGGAGAATTAATTTGTCCCCCAGTGTCAGTCAGTGTTGATAGCAGCTACCTGAATATCAAGTATGAGAAGAAGCTCCTTGGGTTTTCCTTGTCTCCTCTGCCACTGAGTTCAGTGAACATTCTGTACCTCTCAGGAGACTTACACAAGAGCAAATCTGATACCTGACAGACAGTAAGGCCCATCTGCAACAAAGCCTTAAAGTGCTGATGAAACTCTTAACTTGTTGCTCTAATCTGATTCCTTTTAGCTATAAAATTAAACTGGCCTGTGGATATATAATAAAACCTGAATATTGGCGAGAGAGCACACAGTCAAGTCCTAGACAGCTTAGGAAATTCTTGATCCTTGAGAACAAGAACAAACAGCTGAGTCAATCACACACACCTTTGATCCCAGCACAGGGAGAGCTGAGAGTGGTGACCTATATCCTTAATCCCATACATAACTCCAGAGACAGAACTTCTTCTGTTTCTGTGAGTTCAAGGCCACACGCTTTTAATTCTAACCTGGATGGATAGGGTATATAAGGGCTGTAGAAACCCAGCAGAAGAAGAAGCAACAGGCAGAAGCGACCAGGAGCAAGGCTGAGAAGGTTGTGAGATAGCTGGGTGAGAATTGACTGTGGTGGCTTCCTGTCTCTTGATATTTCAGCCTTCCCCCAATATCTGACTTGGAGTCTCATTTTATACAACCTGAATTTGTGCATCTACACTGGCCCTTTAAAACAATTCTCAGGAAAAAATTCTTCTGTTTTTACTTCTTGGTCTGTGAAGATTATAGATGAACACTGTTACATGTAGTTTCCATAATTTTACAAATAGTAGAGATGCTTTCTTCACTGGCTTTTAGTAGATCACAGTTTTTATTATTATTATCAGAAATGCTAACCCAATATACATTAGTTATATAAGATATAATTAATGAGATATGAACACAGATGTTGGGCTAAGAACTGCCCTTGCCTCGACTACTGACAGTAAGCATACTGTCCAGATGTGTGGGACACAGGATAAGAGACCATGCGCCACAGCAGCTGTGGAGGCTGAGGGCAAAAACTCTGTGAAGATAATGTGTAAGAATAATGGATAACTGAGAGAAGAATTATTTATTAAAAGAGATTCATTTGGGGAATAACTTAACTTATACAGAGTAAGACAAAAATCACAGAGTCGCTGGAAAGCTGTAGTCATGTTCACGCTGCTCACTCACACAGCAGTCTGACCTGGCCTTCTTGACTATGAGAGAGGGAGGGAGGGAGAGAGAGAGAAAGAGAGAGAGAGAGAGAGAGAGAGAGAGAGAGAGAGAGAGAGAGAGAGAGAGCGAGGACAACTTGAATTTGATCCCTGGAATCCACATGATGGAAAGAGAGGACAGACTCCCAGAAGTAGTCCTCTGACCTCCATGTGTGCGCACAGTAAACAAATACATGCAAAAAAACCCCACACATTTATAAACATTGTAGACCAGAGAACTCAATAATAGTGATGTATTGGTTTAGTTGCAAGTCTGTGTTCTTCATAGCTCAAACAGGACAGGAGCAATAAGGCACCTCCCATCCTGCTATGGTGAGGACAGGTTTTTTTTTTTTTTTTTTTTTTTGGTTTTAGACTTCTAGTTTGTGAAGAAGCAATACTCATAAAATGTAGTTGTAAAAGTTTTCACACATTTTAAATGATCACAAAGCCTAAGTGAAGTGTCTGAAGGTTTGGCTGAAAATACTCAAACTCCACTTACCAATCTTTGCATCTGGAGGGCAGTGAATTAACAAGACCTTCTGTACTGCCTGGAAACTGACACCAGTACCTGTGATTCATTCCTTCTTGCCCTCCTCCCACACACAATTTTGAATGTGAATCTTTGTTTCTAGGTCTAACTTATAGTAGGTAGAGAAGTGAATTAAATAATGTCATCACTAGGTGGTATTAGCTAATTTCCAAAATGTGAGAAATGACTGAACAAGTGACAAAATTCAATTTTAACAGGTTAAAGGGGGAAAAAATAATAGAAGCACGCAGAGCATGAAGTTTGAGGTTGAACACATAGGTGATGTGGGTCATTAAAAAATCCAGCGTTGTTAGAAACACCTGCTGGATTGCTTGAGTAAAAAGATGTGATGACAGAAGCTTGCTTTAAAATACTGCAGAAGAAAGTGGGTAGACAAGAGAAAGACTTCAAAGAATAGAATAAATTAGGTTAAAAATGTCGATAATTAGTAAAGCCTGCTAACAAAGGTCAAAGTTAAAGACTGACAAAGCCATGTTAGTAAGATTTCAATTAGTAGCTACCCACATTAATGAAAGAACTAAACTCCAATCTTTTTTGTGTAGGAGTGACTGGGCATTTAAAAGGGTTATGAACTAGAGCAATCTTGGGCTTACATAAGAACTTAAAAATGTTTGCCCAGTGTGAATGATTAGAACAGCTGTGTCTATTAGTTGACATTTAATATTATTATCAAAGTGAGGGTGTAGCTAATTGGTAGAGACTATGACTACCATGCTCAAGGTCTGCTATCCCTAAGATCAAAACAAAATGCCATTGTCACTGAAGTTAGAAATCCATTCTACTATAGAAATTCGAAGACTGATGCTGCCTAAATTACTTTTGTTCCCAAAAGCATTGTTTTCACATCTTTGAGAAAGATAATTTTGTGCTGCAAGACATACATAGGGAACTGGAAGGTTTAGAAATTTATGGATATTTGCCCCTCTTAATAGTTCTTTGAGAAGATTAGGGAGGACTGCCAGTGTATCTGCCCATCATTACATCCTAGAACAACTTTACATTCTCCTGATAGTTTGGAGCTTTCTCAAGAATTTGGGTTTTGTTAGGTTTTTTGTTTCTACCATTCTGTACATCCAGCCTAAAACCTTATGCATGCATGTTAAGATGTACTATATCACTGAGCTGCAATCCCAGTCCTCTAGGCTTTTTAAAGGAAGGCATGAATCACCATAGGCATGTGGCCTGATGTTTATTAGAAACTGTGTCTGAGTTTAGTTATCTTCTAGTGCAGAAGTTTGGGTTATATCCTTATATGCTGAGAATTCAAAGAGACATTTAGGTCTTTATAAGAAAATATATTTTTGTACGTGTTTGATTATTTTTATTGAACAAGGTTTTGTTTTTTTAAATATGTATTTCTACTGACTAGTAATTTCTCTTAAAAGGATGTAAGAATAATCAGGAACTTGGTCAAGGGTTTATGTCTGAAGATATTCATCAAAGCACTAACAGAGACATTGGAAATAGTTTCAACTCCAAAAGATTCACAAGCAAGTGATTATATATCATTTTACCCATTAGACTGAAATCTGGAAACACCGAGACCCCCTTCATTAATAAGATTGTGTACATAACCAGTTAAAGGAACTTGTCCCCTGAGGGAAAAATGGCAATATTAACAAAAATTGGTTTACAGTAGTATAATGTGATTAACAGGAATGGCAGAGATAACTGTACATCATGAAATTGTTTCACATGTCACTATTTATGAATGAATTTGTAACCTCAGAAAGTTCCATGTGGTTCAGTGTCCATTGCATACTAAAACACAAATGTTTGGGGGCTTTTTAGGCAAAAGTAAATAAAACACCTTTTTAATGTATAATGGACACTTGATAAAATAAAAATCAAGTTCTTGGAAGAAGTTTTAAAAATTGGGTTCAAAATACAAGAACTTTTTTTCCAGATTTCTTCCCCTTAAATTGAATACATCTATTTTCTTTTGTCCATTTGCTATTGTTCTCAGAGTATCAGTGTAATTGACAGCTAGATTGCACACTGTGGGGAAAATCAGTTAAATAATTGTTGGATGAAGACACTATAAAGGCTTTTAAACTAATTTTTAAGCTACCTCAGTTTTACTAAGCAAAGGCGTAACAAATCTCACATGAAGAAATGCTGTTCTCAGCCTTTGAAGAAGTGCGGGCTCTCGGTGTGCATGTCAGCCTAGTAGAAAGCCACAGCTAGCTTAAGCTTCTTGGAATAGTCTGAATTTTAAATGCCTTGAGAATATGTAAAATGTTTCAGGGTCTAGGTTATCTTACTACTGTCCAAGAAGATACAGTAAGTTATTTGCACCTTGGTCTGCAATGTTTTTAAAAAATGAAGCAAGACTATGAATTTGGGGTACTAATAATTACTCCTTTCCAATAGATCTCCAGGAACCAAAGCGTTCTTCCATGTGAACAGCAAAGCTGCAGACCTGGGGGAGAAAGAACCCCCTTTGAGTGTATCTTTCCAGAGTCACATCTGCTCCAGTGCTTGTCTAAGGGAGACACCACTGCCCTTGAAGGGAGGAAACCCGCTGCAGCTACCAATCAGATATCACTTCCAAAGACGACATGCAAAGACCAACTCTCATTCTTCTGCTCTCCATGTGAATTATAAAACACCCTGTGGCCGGAGTCTAAGAAACATGGAGGAAGTTTTTCATTACCTCATTGAGACAAAGTGCAACTTCTTATTCACAGACAACTTTTCTTTCAATACTTATATTCAGTTGACTAGGAATTATCCAAAGCACAATGCAGTTGTTTCTGATGAGGATATTAGTAATGGAGTAGAATCAGTGCCAATTTCTTTTTGTAATGAAATTGACAGTAAGAAACTTCCACAGTTTAAGTACAGGAAGACAGTGTGGCCTCGAACATATTATCTAAACCTTTCCAGCATGTTTTCGGATTCATGTGACTGTTCTGAGGGCTGCATAGACATGTAAGTAGAAAAAAAACACGATATTGAACAATCTGAATGTAGACACGTTTGTCTATCCTACTATGTTCCAGGTTCTCATTTTTTCTGTCTAAAACCTGTACACAGTTGTCTAAAATAGATGAAAGGATAGCATGTAACACCTACAGCCAGATATTGGGGTAAAAGCTGAAAGATCAGAGAGAGAAAGAAACAGGCCACAGCCACTTCTCACTTCAACTTCTCAGCTGAAAGGGGGAGATCCTGTCTCTACGAATCCTCAGACTGAAAAGACTGAGCTTCTGTCTCCCACCCCACTTGTATTCCTCTCTCTGCCCAGCCATATCACTTCCTGTGTCAGCCTCCTCAATGCTGAGATTAAAGACATGTGTGCCTTCCAAGTACATGAGACACCCCCCCCCCCAGTGCTGGAATTGATGGTGTGAGCCACTACTTCCTGGCTTCTATGGCTAACTAATGGCTGACCCTGCACTCTAGTTTTCAGGCAAGCTTTATAATTTCACCACAATAGCATTTCGTTAACCATAACTCTGCCAAAAAAGTTATTTGAAATTTATTTCTTATTTATTTATTTATTTTTATGGGAATTGGTGTTCTGCCTCCAACTGTGTAAGGGTATCAGATCTTGGAATTACACACAATTGTTAGCTGCCATGTGGATGCTGGGAATTGAACTCAGGTCCTCTGGAAGAACAGTCAATGCTCCTAACTGCTGAGCCATCTCTCCACCCCCGTGAAATTTATTTCTTTTAAGGATGAGTATTTCCTTTTATGTAGTACCACCATAGTTATAATAGCAATTGCAGTCCTGTTTTTAAGTATCACACATGCCTAAACACTTTAAATACATTGTTTGTCATCACAAAAACCTATGTGTTAGATAATATATTTCTGTTATACAAATAAGAAAATTAGTCTCAGAAATAAATTTGAAGATGTCACAGACAAATTGGAGAGACAATATGTGGACCTTTATTGCTAATTTCTATGCCACTTTCCTTTCACAAATTAAGTAACATTACTGGCTAGTTTTTTGGAATGTCAGTGTGCTCACAACTACTATTCTTTACATATTGTATTGACATTCCTTGAAGAAAATGGAAACATGTTCTGATACATCAGGACACTAAGAATCATTTTCTTATAAAGATGTGCAATACATATGCAACTGTAGATTTGCTTGTAATAAGATAGATTTGTGTTATATGTATAGTTAATGCTATGCAAATTTAGCTTTGTATACTAAGTAAAGAAAAGGGGATTGTAATACAGTTATTCCCTCATTATCTGAGAGGTATATTCAAGGACCACTGAATGCCTAAAATCTTGTATTAGTAGCAATTTCTGTTTGTTTGTACTTTTCCTACATACTCTGAAACATTGCAGATATCTTTTTTAATTAATTTTATATGCATTGGTGTTTTGTCTTCATATATGTCTGTGTGAGGTTATTGGATCCCCTGGAACTGGAGTCACAGACAGTTGTGAGCAGCCATGTGAGTGTTGGGAACCAAATTCTGATCCTCTGTGAGAGCAGTCAGTGCTCTTAATCACTGAGCCATCTCTCCAGCCCCTGAATTGCAAGTATCTTGATCTGATAGTCAATATATTTCTTTAGTGACTAACTGACTGGTAAGCTATGGGAACTGCCTGTCCTTTTTCATATTGAAAACTATCTGCACTGCAGCAGTTTCTTCCTTTGCAGTAGTTTTAGTTCCTGTAGTCAACTGTAGTCTAGAAATGTAGTACCGGAGAGGTGTTTCAGAGGTTAAGAACACTGGCTGCTCTTTCAGGGAACCCAGGTTCAATGTTCAGCACCAATATGCCAGTTCACATCCAGTACCAAGGAGTCTGTAACCCTTCTTGGAGGACAAGCAGTAGGCACACAGGTGGAGCACAAATATACATTCAGACAAAATACCCATATACATTGATAATGATAACAATAATAATAAACATTAGGTGGGGAATTCCATATACACTCAATTCATAAGTTTTAAATTACATGCTGTGTGATGCAATACTCCACTTCATCCCTCCTAGAATGTGAAACATCTTTTACCACACTGTTAATGACCTTCCAGTTAGTCACTTAATAATAGCCACATTGATTATCAGATCAAGTGTCATACTTTCAATACATCCAAGTAAGATTTATTTTACTTAATAATGTCCCCAAAGAACACAAATAATAATCTGCAGGAAAGTAACACATGCAAGGGCAGGTTAATTCTGGTATCATGTGGCAGTGTTCCGGAGTATTGAGAAAAGCATAAATAAACACTCTTTACTAATACAAGATTTCAAGCATTCAGGGTCGTATATACCTCTCAGCTAAGGAGGAAATAGCTATTAAAATAAGAACAGAACTATGACTATGAACAAATGAGCATCTGCTGAGTAAAATATCCACTTGAAAAGTTAAAGGCCATATAATTAAATGTCTGTTGCATGGTCAGATAGCTCAGTGCAGTTTATATTGGTTGCAACAAGCTTTTGGTTGGTATTATTGTTAATATAGGCCTATTGTGTTTAGAGAAGTTTCCATATAGTCCTTGAGCAAAACTCCTTCTATAAATAAAAGTACACCAATTTTTAATGTCATTTATACTTTTACCAAATCTCATCACTTAGTGGTTTTATATTCTGACATCTCTATACACTGCTTTTCTTTTAGAAAAAAATGTGCATGTCTTCAGTTGACAGCAAAGAATGCCAAAGCATGGCCCTTGTCACCTGATGGACAATGTACTGGGTATCAGTATAAAAGGCTGCAGAGACTCATACCTACTGGGTGAGGAACCACAAGGATTTGTTGCAGGATGCTTATGTCTGTGAAGGATGGTACTTTTGTATGCTGTGTGCATGGTGGGACGGTACCTGTGCCTGTGTGTGTACATGTGTGGGAGCCAGAGGTCAAAGTCAGGTATCTTCCTCAGACACCATCTACCTTAATTTTTTTCAGATAAGATCTCTCACTGAGACTAAATCTTACTACTTTGGTTATACTGACTGGTCAGCAAGCCCTAGTATCCACCTGCTTCTCCTGCTTGCCCCACAAAGCTGGGGTTTCATATGTGCTCCACTATGCCCAGCTTTTATATGAGTTCTCAGGATCTGGACTTAGGTTCTTGTGATTTCATAGCAAGTATATTAACCACTGATCCATCTCCCCAGGCCCAGAGAATACTTTCTTTTCTAATGGTCTACAGCCTTAAAGGTTTTGTTTAGGTTATTTTCTAATACTGAAAATCTAAATTACTAAGAGATAATAACATGAAAACATTTTGTATTTTTAGAAGTGGAAGTCAGAAACTACACATACATCAGAGTGTATTCAAACACTCATCTATTTCAAGCCTAGCTCTTCAGGAAATGAGTGACTCTAAATAGCCATTTTCCCATTAAAATATGTGCCTCCAACATATGTGAGAGTTAGAGGCTGAATGATATTGAGTTCAAAACCAGCCTGAGCTACATAAGGAAGCCAGCTCAAAAACAAATGAAGAAGTTGAGGACCTAACTCAATGGGAAATAGCATGAGTTTGAATATCCAGAACTTACATAAAAAGCTATATATGTTTGTAACCCCAGAGCTATTAGAGGCTAAAGATACAGGACCTCTGGGTCTTGCTGGTCTTAGCTTAGCTTCAGGTTCAGTGAAGAGATTCTGTCTCAAGAGACTAAAGCAGAGAGTGGTAGGTAAGGACACCTGACATTCCCTCTCTGACTTCTGAGCTTGTATGGCTGTGTACAACACATGCATGAGCATGACTACACACACACACACACACACACACACACACACACACACACACACAAATAGTATTAAAAATTTATTTATTAAAAGAAGAAATGAGTGAAGGAAACATTTGTCAATTTGTAATTTTCAGCTTACCAAAATTGATGCTAAGTAATACCTATAGAATTAGAAGAGTTTGATCCTATAAATTTCCTTTACATATTTAAAAAGCTAACATTTTCTGTATAGTGAGCACCATGTTACATATCTGATAAATATTATGGAATGGATATTGGTGAAAGAGCCCAATGGGCTAAACCCTGTTATATAAACTTGTCATTTGTGTAGTCAGAAGTTTCTGACCCATCCTAGCCCAAGGTCCAGATCCACAGTCTCTTAGTCCCAAAGAATCACACAGAAGCTTATATTCATTATAAGCTGTTTGGCTTATGGCTCAGGCTCATTACTTGCTTGCTCTTTCAACTTAACTAATTTTCATTTTCATTCATCTGTTTATTGGCTTATGGCTTACCTGTGTTTCTTTATATCTTGCTTTCTTGAGCTGCAGCTTGCAGCATCTCTCTCTCTGACTCTGCCCTCCTTTCTCTTTATCTATGCTTGGATTTTCCATTTGCCTCTAAGCTGGCTTGCCATTGGCCAAACAAGCCTCTTTATTTCCCAGTGGCAATCCACAGCTACAGAAAGACATCCCACATCACATTTGAGGTTGGAAAGATGGCTCAGTGGTCAAGAGTGCTGGCTGCTCTTCTAGAGGGCTCAGGTTCAAATCCCAGCACCCAAATGAGGGTTCACATGGGGCTATATTTCTGGTCTCAGGGATCTAGTGCTCTCTTTTGGTTTCTATGAGCACTAGCCATGCAGATGATACAGTTATATGTGCAAGCAAAACATCATACACATAAAAAAATAAAATAAACTCCATTTTAAAAACAAGCTATAGCTCGTAAGCCAGGCAATCCAGCCCTAAGCTTTTAGACTTCTCTCTGCTTAACTACAAAATAAAGTAGCGATACACATTTCATTTTGCTTTGTAGGCTATCTAATTTCTATTGTCTTATGTATATTATTGTCAGCATTTATGAATGCAACCTGTCATGCAAGTGTAACCATCATTTGTGTCAAAACCGAGTTGTCCAACATGGTCCCCGAGTGAGGCTACAGGTGTTCAAAAGTGAGAAGAAGGGCTGGGGAGTACGCTGCCTGGATGACATTGACAAAGGGACATTTGTGTGCATTTATGCAGGTAAAGCAAAGATTTATTTTCTAATTATTTCCTGGTTGGGTCTGTATGCATCTGAATATATATTGTTGTAGTCAGCCATTGGCATCTATAGCAAGGTACTGAACAACAAGGTGTAGAGGGCGCACCAAAGGAGACAAGTGACTGGATCTTGGGTCCAAAAGGGTTGAGATAATGTAGTTGCTTCAGAACAGAAAGGCTCTATTTCACTAGGGCAGGAGGCTTCTAAGGCACATTGTCTTCATAACTACAGATGCTCTGGAGTAAGGGAATAAAAAATCCTAAATAAGGAAACTAATGATTAACTAAGGTCAAAACAATCAAAAACACCTTAATGTTTTTCACAAGTTAATAGTTATCGCTCGTTGTAAATGATTTTTGGCCTCCTTTGGGCCAGAAGTTTTGACTTTGTCTTTGGTGGTTTTTATTTTTTAAAGAATGACTTAGAGGCTTATATTAATATTATGTTGTTTGGCTTATGTTTTAGGTATATTATTAGTTAGTTTTTTATTTTAATTTAACTTATTTTTAGTAATTTATTTGGCCACGTGGCCCTGGTCAGTGGTCTGGATTTGTATTTTTATATGTTGAGTTTTTTTGGTGAATGGCTAGAGACTGACTGATTTTGTCTTTTTTTAATTTGTCTCTACTCTGATTTTTTTTATTTACTTTTATGATGCTCTACATTTTGCAATTACAAAGGAAGGAGAAATTACTTTATTACTTATCTTGAAAGGTAGTCTTACAAGGAATCTTAAAGGAATCACAAACTTAAACTTTTATATATGAAAAGAATCATTCAGCTCTATTTTAAAATCTTTGGGGTACATACCTACTCATCAATAGTTTCTTATATCAGATTTGGGACAAAATCAGCAGAAGGAATTAATTATCACCTTTAACTGCCAACCAGCCCTAGAGAAGGAAAGTACATCAGCTAGCAACAATTGGGCTGCTTTGTATTTTTGATCCTAACCTAATGAATTTATAACTCAGCTTTTTGTCCTTGTGAACTTTAGATTGTTTTCTGGAGTTTTCCATCAAAGCTATTATTAAAACTTCTGATCTAACCTTTTTCAGCTAATGGTGCACACTGAAACCTGTGACTGCATCATTCAGCATTTAGAGAATTAGAGCCAGCCTTACTCCTGGGGATTCAATTTTTTTCCTTAATCATTAACATGAACTAGGATCTATGCAGCTCCTTAGGTAAAACTCATAGGTCCTAGCTATATAACATTTCTTTGTATTTATTTTTATTCATCAAAACTCCATATAAGCTCACATTATTATCAATTAGACAGTACAGCTTATGGAGGAATCATCTTCATGACAACCCACAGGTAAGAATGCCCAGTAGAGCAGGATGTTTCCATGAGATAAACACACCACGATACAGGCAGTGGGGATCTCCCCACACCCATTCACACCATGCCAGATACCAGAGAAAGATAACAGAAGCAAACATGTAAAGGCACAGCAGGAGCAAAAAGACGTTCCAGGGTCTCAGGACCGTGCCCATCTGAGATTGACTCATTAGAGAGTTTTCTCCTGATAGGCTGATACCTGGAACTTTGTCACCTGCCTCTCTGACATGGCCACCTGCCAATTGTAATGAATGTTTGCTTACGATGATTCAGGCAGTTAATTTAAGCATCTTGTTTAGTTTCAGGGACTCCAGGGTAGTCAGTTGTGTGAATCTGTCACACAGCACTAACATACACATGCACTACCCAGCATGCCTAGACGTTCCTCCTACTTTTCAGACTAACTCTTGAGAAGCTGTCTCTGCACCCTAAGTGGTGTCCAGGAAGTGTTACTGACAGTCTCTGCAGAGCTGGAACATAGACCCAGGGTCTATGGAATATTGAACCTAGAAAGATGAGTGGGAATATGTAACCACTAATTCTAACTTGAGAAGTATAATTTTTGACTCTTGAAAGAAATGCATGAAATGAGACAAATGTTTTAATATTAAATTGAGTATGAGCATAATAGGTAGATGTCACAACTTTTAAATAGATTGTTTCCAAGAGTGTAAGGTTTCAAACTTTAAAAAAAATTTAAACAAGTTTATTTTTCATTCTCTAGAGAATTTTTTTGTTTTTGTTTTAAAATACCAAAATAGATTTGTGCTTCTTTCAAATAGTTTATATTTATTATGAATGCAAGAGAGTAAGTCTCCCATTGATCTTTTTTTAGTGTCTTGACATTGTTTTCTTGGATGAGTTACCTATATTCCAGAATTTGTAGGGTGAGTTTACCTTTTCTAGAAATTTAGTGCACTTAGCACAGAGTCTCTATTTACAGAGAAGACAGATGCCTACATGTTGGTAGTGATTGTTTCTGTTTTGATCATTGTCTGTTGCATTTCAGGAAGATTACTAAGCAGAGCCACTCCTGAGAAAACTAATATTGATGAAAATGGAAGAGAACAACAAAGCATTGTGAAAAATAAGTTTTCAAAAAGGAGGAAAGTAGAAGTTGCATGTTTAGATTGTGAAACACATCCTAGAAGTCCTAAAACTGAGAAATGTCCTCAGGAGTTTAGCAGTGACCTCACAGAGCCTGTTATGTAAGTAAAAACTTCAGATCGTGCCCTTGTTAAGGATCAGGAGTATTTGTTTTTTCCTCTCTATGTTTCTCTCTCCCACCACCCCACCCCTAAACATCTTATTTCACAAATTAAGTTTAACCTTAAAAATCTAGCCAACACATCTCCTTTAGTGCCCAATTTCTGAATTCACTGTGGATAACTTTCATCTGAATTTTTATGAATGTTATACATTTTAATTTTATTTTTTGTATCACATTCTGTTTGGAAAGGCTTACTGGAGTCCCTTATTTTTTAAAACACATTTTGAAATTATTTATAGCTAATGATTACCTTTTCCTTCCTCCACTAAGTACTATAGATGTGGTATAGATTAACTTCTTTTTTAATATTTTAATTTTATTTTATGTCTATGGGTGTTTGGCCTTACCACTTTTGTGCCTGGTACACTCAAGGGCCGGAAGTAGATTTTGTATCACCAGGGACTGGAGTTTCAGAGGATTTTGAGCTGTCATGTGGTTGCTAGGAAAAGCAACTAGTACTCTCAACCACTGAGCCATCGCTCCAGTCCCTAGATTAATTTCTAACAATAATAGAAGTTCATGAAGTAGTAATATTTTCTATATTTTATGATCTAATAAAATAAATTTTTAAAATAACTTTTTTTCTTTCCAGGAAAATGAACTACAGAAATATTTCAAGAATTCAGCGTCTCTCAGTCATTAGAAGTCCTACATTCAAGACAGCTGCTTTTCATTGCAATGAGAAAAACATGGTAAAAACTGCAAAATCAAACTGAGCATAGTGGTAGGTCTGTAGTGCCAGCGCTTGGGAAGGCAGCTTAGGAGTGTCATGGGTTTGAAGTCAATAGGGGCTACATAGCAAGACACTGTTGAAAAACAAGAGAAGAGATGATGCCTTCACAAGGCCATTAGCTATTATCTTACCTTCCTAACCTTCACTAAAAATATTTATCCTACATAATTCTCTGTAGGATTTATTTTATTGTTTTAAACATACAAGCTATTAGAGTCTGGGATAGACAGATTTATTATATTTTTAGCTCAAGTAATGTTTTGATAATTGTTGTAGTTTAGCTTACTGAAGTGCCTAGAGATAGACAGTGTAAAGGGGCACATGTGTTGGCTCCACTTATATCAAGCCTCATTGCAATACTAGCTTTGTGTCATTTCAGAACTAGCTAATATATATGGCCTATAAGGAGTTGGTGAAAGAGGCTAAGCTGCTAAGTACTTTTTTTCTGACTTAGAGAGTATAGCTCTCTTTCTTATTTTCTTTGAAGGAACTTATTTCCTCAGAGTCGACTGCCCTGGAAGATAAGGATGGATTTAAGTCAGCTCAAGAACACCTAGACTCTGAAGCTAGAGCTCACGGTAGGCTTTATTTCCTTATGGCTATTTTATCTCCCTTGCCTCATTGTTCCTTTTGTTCCATATCTACCCCTTCTTTCCATAGACTTCATAATAAATTGATGAGCCTATCATGTGGAAACTGGTAAACTCTACTCCAAATCTGGCCTGCCAAATGTTAATTTTGGTTGGTAAAAGAATGCTTTTTAGGTTTCTAAATAGTTGAAAAATCAGATGGTGCATAATATTTTATGACACTTGAGAATGATATGAACTTACAACACCAGTGTCTGTAAATAAAGTCTTAGTGGTGGAATATAGCTACAGGCTTTGATGTACATGTTTCTATTTTACCTCTACATCAGCACAACTGAATAGTCTCAGCAGAGATCATATGACTAGCAAACACTTGCTGACTAGTCATACATTTACAGGAGTTTGTAGACTCTGCTATGGTTTTGGCAGTGACCCGCTGCATGCTAGGAGGGTTAGAGTAGATGGCTCTGACTACATGGTCCAGGTGTTGTCTCTGTCTTTGGAAGGATTATTCAAAGTAGCCACACTTCAAATCCTTCTTTTGCACTCTTAATGATACATCACTCTAGCAGTTTTGCCCTCACTACTGTTAGTTTCTCGCCTGAAAGCAAATACACACTAACAAGGCCACACACTAGAGTTTATTTAAGAGAGGAGTCCCAGGCAGGTGAAGAAATAGAAGAGCAAGACAGAAGTCAGGGGACAGAGAGAAAAAAGGACCAGAGCATGTGCTCGCAGTCTCTTTTAAGGGAAGGGGCGTGCACGGGTATGCATCATGGGTCCAGGGAGGTGCTTCCAGGTCCAGGGAGGTGCTTCCAGGTCCAGGGAGGTGCTTCCATACTCAGTGTCTCAGGGATTATATAGCCACGCCCAGGGGCATGCCTCCTTGCAAAGGTGCATCCCCCCTGAGCCAAGTAGGCTCAGCTACTTGGAATGCCAAGAATCCTTACAACTACTATATAGGATCCTCAGTGTAATGCTAGCGAGGGCACAAAATCTCCCTCTACAGAGTACTGTCTTTCAGAGTACAGCCTCTACACGATTAATGTTACAATGTTGGCAGACCTGAGTTTGGGAACTTTTATATTTTTATGAATCTCTTAGTAGAGAGAGATGGACTGTTTTGGAGAATGGGCCTGCCTTTTCTGCTGCTTCGCCTTTTTCTTACCCTTAATCTGCAACCCCAATTCTCTACCTAGTTTTAAAGGATAGGTTGGTTGGCTGGCATATGGTTGCTCCTTACTGGGAAATTTTATTAAGAGAGAACATTTTCCATAATAGTTATTTTCCCTGTAATACACACAAGCCATGGTGAGTACAGCTGCTTTGGCTCTTCTCTGTTGTCATCAGTTTCTAAGTTATGTAGCAAGCAGCCCAAATAACAACATCAGAGAGCTAGGAGACACTATCAGAAATCTTTGACTAAAATACCGGTAATGGAGGATCAGCATCCACATGATAATGATTAAACCATGGGCCTTATTTTTAGTAAGTAGAATTTCTTTCTAAAAACATTTTTAGACAATAGGTATGATGTGTTTGCAAATATGGTATGGCATTCAGTATACAGTGTGCAATGGTCATTTACTTCAGAGATTTGTCATGTCTTGTTTTGGGGAACGTTTAAAATTGTCCTTATTGGCTATTTGGAATATGCCATTAATAATTGCCCCCATTGCTATCTTACTGTGCCATCTGGACATTAGAATTACAGCTAATGTAATCACACCTCTCCTACTGCAGCCCTCACTCAGTATCCAGCTCTGTCTGCCCCCTCTTCCTCGGATCCTTCCCAGGCTCTAGGAACCACTATTCTGCTCCCAGTTTCCTTGAGATAATTTTTTTTCCTAAGAAAAAAGGAAAATGCCTTCAAAGAGTTTTGTCTCCCTCTCCTTTTAAAAAATATGTATCCATTTATTTGAGGGAATATTCATGTAGACATGTCCTGGAATCCCAAGGTCAAAGGACAGCTTTTGGGAATCTGTTTTTTTTTTTTTTTTCTACCACATGGGTGCCAGGGATTGAACTCGGGACTTCAGACTTAGCAGCACGTACTCTTACACACTGTACCATATCACCAGTGTAGGATCAATTTTTTAACTCATGTATAATTTGTGGGAGGGTACTGAATCATATGGGCATGAGTGGGTTGGTGTTTTCCTTTTAAATGCATGAATTTAATTATTCTGTCTGCATGTATTCATACTTTTGATGTTCACAAAGGTTTAATTCCACTATGGATACAAAAGCTTACTAAGCTCATTGCCTTTATTGGTTTATACAAGGACAATTTTGTCATTTAATAAAGGCCCCAAACATCAGTATGTACAAGCACCTGGAAATGCAGGGCTTTTTTTTTTTTTTTCTGGAGTTTGAAAAAAAGAACTCTTGGCACGGTTTTCTTAGGAAACAAGCTTTAGAAGCTATATATTTTTACAGTTCTCTCTGTGAGTCAGGGGAATCATTTTAGTCCTTGAGGCTCAGTTTTCATTTATAAAAGTTGAGTAATACCTCGTACCTTAATGTGATAAGGATCAGTGCTAATTAAAGCAGCCGTCATCTAACTTAATCTTAGCACTGCCATTCAACCAAGTGTGTGCCCTGATATTTCCTTCCTAACAATGTCTACTAGAGGACTTAAGGTCAAACCAAGTTGGATATTCTGAAGACAGACCGATGACTGAATCAGACGTGGTTGATGTAACTAAAAGAGAAGAGAGTTCACCAGAGGGCAGAAGTAAGCACCTGGCCCCACTGAATAATGAGACCACTAAAGAGGTGCTTGAAATTCCAGTGGAAAGGTCCCAGGAAGAACCTGCAGCCTTTCACAGTCAGCAGGCCTTCTGTGATGAAGAGTTACCAAGTGAAAAGATGAAGACCCCATCCCCTTCTCTAACGAGGCTCAGTAAAGACAATGCGTTTCTATTGGATGCTTCAAAAGAAGGAAATGTGGGCCGATTCCTTAATGTGAGTATCAGGATTGAGATTCCTGGTTCTAAGCATTCCTTTCCTTAAAATTTCAGGAAGATAGGGTTAATAGATTATAAAGACAGACTAAGTCAGTCCTCTGTGCCTCTGCATGCTACTTCTTGATCCTTAATTCCTACTGCCAGTATGGGAATGACCATTTAGGGGTTTTTGAGAATCATATTAATTAATTACTTGAAAGTGCTGTTTTCCATACAGTAAACATTTGCATTAGAAAACTTGAGAAATGGCTGGGCATAGTTGTTCATGCCTGTAATCCCAACACTTCTCAAGCTGAAGCAGTAAGATTTCCTGAGTTGTATACCAGCCTGGGCTACAGTGTGAGAACCTGTCTTTAAACACAACACAAACAAAACCATGGAAAAGTAAATACACCAGTCAGTCTTCAGGGCTGGGAAAATGGCTTCGTCAGTAAAGTGCTTGCCAAGCATGAGGACCTGCATTTGGATCCCAGCACCTACAGAAAAAGTTGGTGTGGCAATATGCATGCCTGTAACCCCAGGCATGGAGACAGAGGCTTGCTAGGTCCAGTTTCAGTGCGAGATGCTTTCTCAAGGGTTTCTCATGGTGGAGCATGATAGAGCTGCAGACCCAGCATCCTCTGGCTTCCTCATGCACCTAAGACATGCAGACATGTGTACCTTCTACACACATGCACATAATACCACATACAGTACATCATATAGAGACACACACAAGACAGGCTTCATGTAATCCTAGCACTGGGGAGAAGACAGAAAGATGCTGGGGCTTATTGGCTTGTCTAGCCAGTCATCAAGCCCCAAGTTCAATGAGACCTTGTTTCAAAAAGTAAGGATACAAAAAATATTATATGTTTGAAAAAGTAAGGTGAAAAGCAATCAAGACATCTGACATTTTACTTCCAGCTTCCATAGACAGGTCCAAATATACAAGCATGTCATCACACATGTGTGTGCATAAAACAGTTTTCAGATCCAGTTGTTAAAGTGACACAAAAATATTGAATAGGAAATAATCATCATTAAAATGAAGTGATGGACATATTCAAGGATATTGGAGAGACTTGGTGTCATTATCAGTCTTGTGATGGTAATAGATGTCAATATTGAGAAGACGGGGCAGCTAAGATGTGCTGGGATGGTGGTATTGAGAGTAATGTTATGTTACATGGAAAGGGGTTACATGACAATGTTGAAAGAAATTGACTGCATACACATATCTCCTCTTCAAAGGTGATAGTTTAAATTAGGATATAAGGGTTATATTGTGGACACTCTTCATGTTAAAATTCTGTCAATACTTTTGCTCGTTTTCAAGTCTCTCTCTTCTCTCCCCCCTCCTTCTCTCTCTCTCTCTCTCTCTCTCTCTCTCTCTCTCTCTCTCTCTCTCTCTCTCTCTCTCTCTCTCTCTCTCTCTCTCTCTCTCTCTCTCTCTCTCTCTCTCTCTCTCTCTCTCTCTCTCTCTCTCTCTCTCTCTCTCTCTCTCTGTCTCTCAGTGTGTGTGTGTGTGTACACGCATGTGTGTTTTGGTTTTTTGAAACAGGATTTCTTCTCTGTTTAGCCCTAACTGTCTTAGAACTTATGTAGAACAGGCTGGCCTTGAACTCAGAGATCTGCCTGTCTGCCTGCCTCTGCTTCCCAGTGCTAGAATTAAAGAAAGGTGTGCCATCACTGCCCAGCTAAGGCCATCTCTTGAAAAGCATTATGCTGCCAATTTCCCTGTCCCCATTCTATGGCTCTTGTTTATTCTGCCTCACCCTCACTGCCTGCCCTGCAAGTGCAAATAAATGCATATGTGGTACTCCTTTTTTATATAGCTTATTCACTTTGTGAGTGCATGCATGGGGCCCTAAATTCACATGTGTGCCTTTGTGCTTGGGAGCCAGAGGTCAATCTTGAGTGCTTTCAGTGCCATTCTTTTTGTTTTTAAAACAAAGTTACTTGTTGGCCTGAAGCTCACCAATCAGGCTGGGCTGTCTGGCGGCAAGCCCCAGGGATCATCCTTTCTCTACCTCCCAAGTCCTGATATGACAAGCATGTACCACCACATCTGGATTTTTCACAGGGGGTCTAGGGATTGAGCTCAGGTCTGTTTGTTTGAGATATGTTTTCTTCCTTCCCTCCCTCCCATTTCTCTGTATAGCCCTGGCTGTTCTGGAACTGACTTCTGCCTGCCTCTATCTACTTCCTGAGTGCTGGGATTGCATGCGCCACCAACACCCAGCTTGAGTTACCTCTTATATTCACTTTTTGAGTTAACACTACTATCCTGAAGATCAGTATGCATCAGTATACAGGAATTTCTGGTGCTTTTCTTTTTATATTTAGTTATTTATTTTGTATATATGGTGGGGATACCTGTATGCCACGTGCATGTGTGAAGGTTAGGGAACAACTTGGGAAGTTGATTCTCCCCTTTTTACCATGTCAGTTCTAGGAATCAAACTCAGGCTGTCAGGCTAGGCAAATGCGTTTACCCACTGAGCCATCTCACTGCCGTGGCCCTTCTTGTTCGCCTCTTTCTCCCTTCGTGCTGCATAAAATTTCATTGTATCAAGTGACTGGAAGGTGCCGGAGGGGGAAGGGAGCTTGAACAAGGATATACATGGATAAAAAAATATGACTTTATTCATAATAAAAAATAAAATAAATAAAATTTCATTGTATCAATTTTAACTAGCTCCCTATAGGCAGGTATTGTTTCCAAATGTTTCCTGTTTAAAACTATTAAAAATCTTACACATAGATATATATGTAGATGGCTCTGTACAATACCCTTTTTAAGGTAGTGTTGTTGAATTGAAATATAAATGTATTTATATTAAATATTAAGTACCAGCAAAACAATTCCCATTTAGAGTTTTCTATTTTATGTTTCAGCAAGACATCTGAATAAGAGCTGTGGTAGATTGTAATTGTATATTACTTAAAATGAGAAAGACAAAATCAGTGAGATGTATAGGAAACAATGGTATTCACATGCTTTAAATAACAAGGTTCTAAATTTTATGCTGTGCCTAAACATTGTCTTTCTTTCTTTCCTTCTTTGTTTCTTTCCTTCTTTCTTCCTTTCTTTTTAACAGCATAGTTGTTCCCCGAATCTCTGTGTACAGAACGTTTTTGTAGAAACACATGACAGGGATTTTCCACTGGTCGCTTTCTTCACCAACAGGTTTGCAATTGTTTTGCTTATGCGATTTAATGCTTCAGGTATGACTTTTAAAATTGTAAGTGTGAAAAAAGTATGAAAAGATAAAACATAGCCCCAAATATCTTGTATACTAAAATGTTATCCTAAATTGTTAACTGTTTAGTAAAAAATTTAAACAGTTGGAATTTCTATTCTTACTCTTATTCTCATTTATAATTCATATCTCAAGGGGCTGAGGAATTAGAGTATTAGTTCAGTTCAGGGGAACATGAGGAAGAATGCAGTATATTTTTTTGTTTTGATCAACAGAGTTCCCATTTTTATTTTTTCATACTCAGAATATAATATTAAAACAAATGTCAGTATATAGTTTTATAATGTGATTTGCTACTAAATATAAACATTTTCTTTTACAACAGTTAATAAAATTTTATGTTAGAGAAAGTCTTCAGTGATTTTACAGAAGATATTCATTAAGCTTTTTGGTAATTTTTTAGTAACTTTTATTTTTAAGTTTTTTTTCTCATACCCTCAACTGCTTCCCCTACTTCTCCTCCTCCCCAGCCTCCCTCACCCTCTTCCCTACCCCATCCCCTCATCTACTCCCTAGGAAGGGCAAGGAATCCCATGGTGAGTCAGTTTTGTCTGGCATTTCCAGTTGAGGTAGGTCTGAATTCCTCACCCCAGTATCAAGGCTGAGTTAGGTGTTCCTCTGTAGGGACTAGCCTTTGAGATGTCAGTTCATGCACTGGGGATAAGCTCTGGTCCTATTGCAAGAGGCTCCACAAACTACCCATGCCATTTGACTGTCATCTACATTCGAATGGTTTAGTTCCTTTCCATGAAGGTTCCTCAGTGGTTATTTCAGAGTCAATGAGCTCCCAATAGCTCAGGTCAGCCTTCTCTGTGGGCCTCCTCCTCATGATCCTGATCCCCTTGCTCATATACTCTCTCCTGCCTCTCTTCAGCTGGACCAGAAACTTGCCCAGTGCTTAGCTTTGGATCTCTGCTTCTGCCTCCATCAGTTGCTGGATGAAGGTTCTATAATGACCATTACGGTGGACATTTATTTGATTATAGGGGAAATCTTGTTTAGTCACTCTCTCCACTACTGCTTGGAGTCCTAGCTGGAGACACCTTGTGGGTTCTTGGATGTTTCTCTAGCACCAGGTTTCTCTCTAACCCCTCAATGGCTCTCTTTATCAGGATATCTCATTCTCTCATGATCTCTTCCCACCTCCCCTTTCTTGCTCCCCCATCTGATCCCATTTTACTCAGGAGATCTTCCCTCTTTCCCTTTCCCAGGGGATCCATGGATGTCTTATGTTCCTCCTGTTACCTAGCTGCTTGGGGTTTGTGGATTGTTTTTTGTTTGTTTTAAGGTAAAAATTCTTCGTATAATCTGCTGTAACTCAGATCCTTCTACCTTTGCTTCTCAAGTACTGAGATTAAAGGCCTCACCCAGACTTTTAATTTACTATTTTTAAGATTTTTTTAGTCTACTTCAAGTTTGCTCCCAATTTCATATAAGGATTTAATAATCTTTAAACTTTCTTACTACTAAGAAAATGTAAGAGAGTTTTATTTATGAAGAAACAAAGGATGTGGACATGTGTTAGACAGTGTTTTAAAAGTAAAGTAGCTTATAGGCTGGTGATATAGCTCTGCATTAGAAAACTAAAGCACATGAAGCTATGGCTTTGCCCACTAGCACAGGCAGACAGAGCAGATGAGTGGTGCAAAGGGAAGGTGTAGTCAGTGCTTGGAGACTGTCAGGGATCGCTATGGAAATGTATGCGTTGTTTTAGGACAGATGTCAGTGATTGACTTTGTTTTAGGACACTAGCCATCAAATACATGACACACTTGAATGTCTAGGAAAGGGCAAATGCCAACAGCTATCATGAAAGGGATTGATGTTAAGAAATTCTGGCCCATTACATAATCATGATAGCCAAGTAGAAAGGTCTGAAAACCATTGGAACTGGCCATGTTCCTACCCAGGGAACACTTCTTGGACAGCCTGGTGCCATGTGATACATAGCCATAGCGTTGTCTGCGTATATCATGTTCACAGTTTTGTTCATAAAAGGAAAGTACACAGGCATTGAAGGATCCAGGATGCAGAACCCTCCATTCAGACAACAACTTACTACAGGTTCCTCTGGGTTCTCTCAGAGATGGAATAACCAGCTCACAGTCCAGTGCAACAATGCATCCCAATTTAGAGGTGCTGGAAATAGCCACAGGCCACACTAATATGAAAATTGACATTTTCAAGGTTGACTCGCGTGGAATTATTTAGGGTGACTTATGATTCTTTTTATTTCTGCTTTCTAGGTATGTGAAAGCAAGAACAGAACTAACTTGGGATTATGGTTATAAACCTGGAACCATGCCTGAAAAGGAAATCCTCTGCCAATGTGGGGCTAATAAGTGTCAGAAAAAAATAATATAACTTTATCTCCAATATCTGTTCAGGAAATGATCTGGTCAAGCTGGAATGACATCAGCTGTCAATGAAATCCTTCTGTTTCTCTTGTTCAGAGTATTCATGTTTTATGTCTGATTTTGTATAACTTAGGTCAGAAACAAAATAAGGACACTCTTGTGTGCATTAAATATCACTTGTTATTATTGTTCTTTCACTTTACATGAGTAGAATGCAAATAATATATTTTATGTACATACCACTGTATAATTAATTTATAACTTTGTATTTTATATATTAAGACAAAAACTACAATAGAATTTGTACGTTTCTAAACTGTTTTTGTGATTTTTAATTTATGTTCCAGAGGACAAAATTTTATATCTTTAACCCACAAAGGTGATGTTAAATCCCTGACATTTCATTGACCATTATGAATGACAAAAGAGGGGCTCTGAGTCTGAAGAATGTGTAGGCACCAGCTTTATGCACATTAACTGGAAGGATTCTTCCTTGTTGAACCCATGGCCTCCTGCATGCTAGGCAGTCACTCTACCACAGAGCTAAATCTTCAGCCCTCCCAAATTATTTATTACTTCATTGTCCCATTAACCACTCCAGTAAAAGGCCATTCTGAACACGCATTTGAAGATGAAACTTGATTTCCAGTTTCTCTATAGTGCCTTGGTACATAATTGACACAAGGAACACAGAGACCTAGAAGAACATTAATTTGTTTTCTACATGGAGTAGATCTATAAGTAAAGGGTATCTCGAAGCTAGTCAGAATTGTGTTATATAGGAGGAAATGACTGACCCCAAACAGTGAAACAGTAGTCAAGCTGGGGCCCGGTGAGTCAAGGTATTCACAGTAACGATGCTGGGGCTTTAGGCAGTTGCTAAAATGAAGTGAGGAAATTGTTTTGACCAAAATGGACTGTTGTATAACAATTGCTTCTGTGTCCTTGAGGTCTCCCTTTGGAGTCCATTTGATGGCATTTTATCAGTGTCATCCTCCTGGAGAACAGTCTCCAGAAAGCCTGATCTTCGTTACCTGGTGGTGCTCTGCTGCCAGCATGCTCCATTTGACAACCTAGACTCCCCCTTTTCCTTGGTTTTCTCCAAAAGTGGATGAAACAATTACTTTTGAAAACAAAAAAAACAAAAGGTAAATGTTTGAGACTACTTGCTTGGAATGTGTGTTTTAGACTTACTAGTGTTTTGGTAGGGTGTAGAATTCTGACCCACTTGACATCTGTAGTATTACCTTTGTTCTGCTGCGCTATCCCTAGAAAAGGTCTGTTTTCACCCCTTCTATCGGATGCTTGGTGAGTTTTCAGCCTGAAAACTGTCCTTCCAGTAAGAAAATCTTAAACAATTTAAGGATTTCTCTTCTCTTTGGAATTAGTCACCAAAATGTTAGAATTAAAAATTGGCTTTCTGATTTTTTAATGTAATATTTTTATTAATTCTTTGAGAAATTTTACACAGTGTACTTAGGTCATATTTGCCTACCTCCATCCACCATTTTCCCATCCCAACTTGATGTTTTGTTTTTTGTATTTTTTAAAAATAACCCACCAACTCCAGTTTATTCTGCCCATATACTACTGAATATGTGGCCACCAGGTTCCACACACATCCTTAAAGAAAGCTTACTCTGGAAAAAAAAAAAAATTGCTTCTTGGTCTTTTGGCTAAGATCAAGTGTAGTATCTGTTCTTATCAGTTTAATATCTGACACATCCTCTATCCAAGGACAATATATTAAATGGAGTTTTGGAACTAGGACTTGGAATTGGAACTTGTTCTGTCCACTATACACATCGACCCGGTATTACAGTACCTCCAGGAACAATGCGCCCCCTCGGGGCATGGAGAAAAAAAAAAATAAAGCTTACTCTCCTTCCCCCAGAGGCCATCACGTATGAATATCTCCTGAAGGTTGGGGCTCATGTGTTCATTTCACACTAGAAGGCTGGCTGGTCTGTGGGTTTGCAGACAACCACAGATGCTGTACGTTCCTGACTATAGAGAACCTGTCTGTCATGTCCTGGAGTCTTTCAGGCTGGTCCTTCCTGAATTCCAGCATTTGCAGTCATTCTGTCCCTCCTTCTGCAACAATCCCTGAACCAGCTTTCTGACTTTTTAAAATGACAACTTTGCAGTTTTGAGATTACAATAAAATTACATCATTTTCCCTCCTTCCCTTCTCCAACACCTCCATGTACCCTGCCCCCTCACTCTCTGTCAGACTTATGGTTTTTTTAATTACATTTGTGTGCATGTATTTACTTAGGAATATGTATATATATTCCTAAACAAATAAATACATCCTGATCAGTCTGTATGGTGTTACTTGTATATACATGTTTTCAAGGTTGGTATTGGATAACCAATTGATGTTTTTTGTTTTGTTTTGTTTTCCTCCTGGAGAAGACTATTTCTTCTGCTTTCAGCATCCTTGGTAACCTGCAGTTCTTTATCTAGGGTTGAGGACTTCTGAGGTTTTCTGAGGTTTGTGTTGACCTTGTTCAGCTTTTATTTAGGCAGATATGGAGTGAGACTTCATGGCTGTAGCTTCCCTGTCATTTCTAGGAAATAGAATCTCACAGCAGACTTCCTGTTCTTCTGGCTCTTAACAGTCTTTCTGCCTCCTCTTCCACAGTGACTCTTAGGTGTAGGAATTGTGTTGATGAATTTGTTGGGACTGGGTTCTACAACTGCATTTGGATCAGTTGTAGTTTTCTATAATATTCTCCATCAGTTTTTACAAAAAGAAGTTTCTTTGATGAAGGGTAAAGCTATACCAGCCTGTGAGTATAAGGACAAATGTTTAGAGTGTAGTTAGGGATTATGCTGGTTTAGTAAAGTGGCAGGTATAGGTTCTCCAAGATCCAGGACTTCAGCCTTGGGAAATTGGCTAGGTTTCAAGTACCTGGCGTGATTTCTTTCCTATTGAGCAAGTCTTAGGATCAGTTACAGAGCTGTTAGTTACTGTGTATAGCAATTAGGAACTAACACTGATTTGCCAATGGTACATCAGTGTTGAAATAAGACCAGAAATAAAAGCACTGCCCCTTTGAGTCATTTTACCAAGAACGAGTCCACATTTGAACTCTCAGCTTCATGTTCCCTGTGTTGTCCATGTCTGTTGCATAAATCTGTGCCCGCCTGAAGAATGCTATCTTGTGAATCTGCCCTGTATGTAACTGGTGTGTGTGTGTTGTGTGGAGGTTCCTCATAGAGGGCTTTGCTCTGTAGTTTTTGAACTGCATAGAAAGGATCAATGGGGTAAAAAATGAAATACTTTTCAAAAATCTTGAAGACTTTTACAAGGGATTAAGTTATTGGCTTCAACTGATCCCAGTTGACCCATACAACAAGCAGTACTATAAATATTGTTTATAGTGGATGTTTTCAACCTTTAAGGTAGCTGGTTGCTTTCCTATTTCAGAAGTTTGCATAGAACATTCTGGTACCATGAAAGTTAGTCTTTAGGGAGGAGGTTCTCTGGGCCCTATGTCTGAAGTGCATAGTGTCTTCAGCAACAGGGACTTAATCTCTCGCCTCTGGGAGCAACCAAGGGTAATAGCAATAGCCTGTATATTTGGGGAGTCTCTTGGACAACTCTGGCCAACAAATCAAAGAGGGCTTCCCGTGTGTGGTGTTTTGGGTCTATGGAACTTGGTGGCCGGGCACTGCTAGCCCAAATGGGAAAATTTTATTTAAACTTACATGTGTACACAGACTGATATGCGTTATAGGTGTTTTAGCTAGATACTTTATGATTCTTATGACTTTTTCAGACAGCCTTACTGTTATTTTAACATCTTCCTCTCCCTCCTGTGTGTATGCTCCTGCCCCTTGCCCGTTTCTTACCTTTTTTATTTTTAGCTGTGTGTTCATCTTCCTCCTCTTCTTATATTTTTGATTGTGAGCTTAGCCTTTAACAGCTGAGCCATCTCTCCAGCCCCTTCCTCCTCTTCTTTATGAAAACCTGATCATCAAACTATCTATTGCATTGTATTTTTCAGTGCTAATTTTTATTTTTTTTAGTTTATGTAAGTATGGATGTTGTGTGTTCTACTCTATCAGTCTCCATCTTACCACCTAGAGACTGTCTTCCCTGAACCTGGCTTACCATCTCATCTAGACTGGGTGACCAGCAAGCATAGCATTCTCCTGTCTCTGTCTCTAAAGCCTTGAAATTACTGGTGCACATCTCACCCCTGACTTTTATGGAGTTATAGGAGTGGAAAACTCAGGCCCTCGGGTTTGCACAGCTAGCATTAACCACTGATCTATCTTTCCAATTCCTGAAAGTTTTGTTTGTAAGAGCTTTATTTTCTTTGAGAATTCTTTGTTTGAGACAGGGTCTCACTATGAGGCCCCAGCTGGCCTCAGATTCATAGAGACTGGCCTGCCTCTGTCTCCCAGGTAACGGGGCTAAAGGATGTGCCACCACACTCACAGAGAATCCTTTAAAGATTCCTGTTTTGGTCCATAGCTGTAATTGTTATATGCCTTTTTAGATATATATCGGCCAAAGAGATACCTCAGCAGGTGAAAGCACATGCTACCAAGCCCAACAACCTGACTTCAGGCCCTGGGACCCAGGGATAGGAGAGAATTACTATAACCTGAAGTATTTCTGCCCATTGAAATGCATGCTAATAAAAGCTTGATACACTACTTAAATGTGTATGTGTGTACCTGCACATACAAGCATTCATGTGGATATTTTCCTTTAAGGACTCTGTTCTTCTCATCTCAATCTTGCTGTGTCTTTATCTTTGAAGTTTAGAGGCTTTCCTCAGAATTATAGATCTTGGTCAACTCTTCTTTTTAGATTGTTTTGAGACAGGTTTCTCTGTATAGTCCTAACTGTCCTGGATCTCGCTCTGTAGACCAGGCTGGCCTTGAACCCTAAGAGATTCTACTGCTTCTGCTTCCAGAGTGCTGGAATTAGAGGTGTGCACCACTACTGCCCAACTTGCTCATCTATTCTTACTGAAGAGTGTGAGAAAGGACTTTTCTGGGCTCAGTCAGACCTTTCCCTTTGCCCAAGCTGTCTGAGTTTCCTTGCTTACTTGCCCTTATTTTTCTGCCATGCCAGGCCTGCAATTTGCCCTCAAGGGTACAAGCCTCCCTGAAGTTTATCTTCAGTTACCAGCAGAGCACTGAACTTTTAAAATTATATTTCCTGTATGTTGCCTATGTGGATATTTCTGTTTGTTACATGAACTGATAAATCTGGATTCCTATGGTGCTTTGTGCCCTGTTGATACCAAGTAATGATTCCTTACTGGAAGCTGAGTCTATGACCATTAATTTTGTGTCATTCAAAGATACTACTGCATAGACCAAAGGGTGTAGTAGAGTTTTCAGAAACACAGATGAGTTGTTTCTTAAGCTAAACACAGGAAAGAGTAGAGGTTCCTGGTGTGGTTTTTCTTAAGCTCTTTTATTTTGGTGCTGTCAACTTGCCACACCTGGGAAGAGCAAACTTCCAGGAACTGCCTCCATCAGAATGGGGCGTCTTCCTGACTGCTATCTGATGGAGGAGGGCACAGGCCACTGGGTCAATGCTACCACTGGACAGGTGGTTGTGGGTTGTACTGCAAAGCAGGCTAGAGAGCGATGGAAGCAAGCCAGAAGCTGCTGCTCCTGCCCTCTTCCCTGCCTTCCCTAGATGGTGGCTGTAACCTGTTTGTCAAATAGACCCTTTCTTCCTAGAACTAAGTTATCTTGGGCCTGGGTTTATAGCAACAACAGAGAAACCAAATGAGAACACTATTTAGAATACTATTCAGAGGTGAAAATCTGCCAGCAAACGGCTCCAATCTGCACCCCCTCCCGGCTCGCTGCTGACTGTCCACCACTCAGATTTAGAGAAACGAAACTAGAAACAGAAAACTACCGGTGCTGCTTCTGTGAGCGCAGTTGTGCAGTCATGGCCCAGGACTGTTTGTCAAATACATCTTTTCCTCACCTAAATTATCTTGGGCATGGTGTTCATAGCATCGACAGAGGAGCCAAACAATAGCACTATTTAAAATACTATTCAGAGTTGAAAATCTGCCAGCAAACTGCTCCAATCTGCACCTCCTCCCGGCTCGCTGCCTTCAACCACCCAGATTTAGAGAAATGAAACTAAAAGCTAGAAACTAAAAACTAGCGGCGCTGCTTCTGTGAGCACAGTTGTGCAGTCATGGCCCAGGAGACGCCTCCGGCTGGTGACCCAATCCCTGTTGGTGAGTACCAGGTGGTGACCAGCTGGAAGGGACCATGCTCCACTCCCCCTTCCCCCAGCTCTGGGAGCCTTGATTACCAGGGATACTGCAAAGCTTTGCTGAGGGCTGGACTGGGCTTACAGCAGCTGGGAAAGCTGTAGGCCCTAGGAACCTCAGGAAGCTGAACCCTCTAGGTTGGCTGGTTCCATCCTCTTAGGTCTTTGCTTCACAGGTTTGGGATGCTATTGGGAAAGGAGGGTAAAGTTTATTGAGGATGCTGGCAACCTGGGAAGGAGAACCAATCTGGGGCAATTGGGGAATACTGAGAAACAGGTTGTGGAGGTTGCAAGTAGCCATCAGTTTCTGAGAAGTTGATTTCTTTTTCTTCTTTTCTTCTTCTTCCTTCTTCCTCTCTCTCTCTCTCTCTCTCTCTCTCTCTCTCTCTCTCTCTCTCTCTCCCCCCCCCCCCCCGAGCTTGCCTGCCTGCCTGCCTGCCTGCTTGGCTGTCCTAGAACTCACTCAGGCTAGCCTCAAACTCACAGAGGTCCATGTGCCCCTGCCTCCCAAGTGCATGGTATATGCATGTGTGTGTGCAGGTGCTCACTCATGTATATTCAGAGGCCAGGGGAGGATGCTGGGTATCTTGCCCTAAGTGATGATATTCTGAACACGTAATAAGCTTTTCTAAATCTGTAAGAATATGACAATTCAATAGAAAAATGACTGAGACATTGCAGGTAGGGAAGAAATGCAAATAGCACTGTGTCAGCCCATTCCTGCCTACACTATCTGTTCTTTGACTTGTTTATCCAACCATCTGTCCAAGTGGTTCTATGAATATATGATTTTTAAATCAAGCAGGTATGATGTCCGGTCCTGTTTTCTCCAAAGTATCTTCACTGTCTATCCTCATGTAGTCTTCTCTAATAATTGCTTTCCAAATTCTTTAACCTTGAGATTTGGGTTGAAATTACATTAAGCTTAAAAGCTTCTTGCGGGAAGAGGGGTAAAGTTGTTATCTTTATATATCTAGCCTCTGATCCAGACTCCAGCTGTTCTACTACATCTCTTGAGATCTTTATTTTGTTTCTCCCTCAACTTGTGTTTCTCAAATATTCCTTTGCTCTTTTCTCCGTCCGAAGTACTTTACTGTCTCCAATGTTTATATGTTGGGGGGCACTCACTGGAGCATGGTGGACCCCTTTTAGGGGCTACACCCTAAAAGATGGCTGACTCCCCTTCTCCCATAAACCATCAACTGACACTAGCTCCTCACAGATGGATGCTTGTGCATCCCTCCCCACCATCATGTCAGCTAAAATTTTGACTGCTTTGATTTTGTGCAGGCAGCAACAGCTGCTTTGCTTAGGTTCATAGAGAAGTCCCACAAAAGACCACCATCCATATATGCAATCAGCAAGAGCATTTATTTTCCAGCATGCTGGGACCACCCATCCTACATCCTACCTAAGGCAAAATGGTGAAGACCCCCTAGAGAAGTTTGCAGGCCTCTTTTAAAGCACAGCTAAGGGGAGGGGGGCAGATTCCTAGTGTAATTAGGTCATCTCAGATATGATTGGCCTAAGCAAGTAGCATTCATACTAGTACATTCTAATTGGCTATGGCTAGTCAAGGGCTAGTTAAAGTTACAGTCTTTCCATTTATCAGCTGACCTGGACAAGTCTCAAGCTTTGTCCTTATTTGGTTATTACCTTTAGCTGTTATGGCTCCGGCCTGGTACTGTATGTACCAAGATCCTGACTCTCCTTTGTTCCTGGCTCTTCTGCAGAACCTGTCTGATCAGTAGTACCAAAAAGCAGGGACCAACGCCTAGTTTTTAATTGAGTTCTTAGAGCAGGCTGTCATGATATTTGTTGGCCCTTTCACTTTGAATTTATGATCACAGCATTTCTGTCATGTCTAGAAGACATTGTTTAGACATTGTATCTTAGAATTCTTCCATCCCCTCTTCTACAGTGTCCCTGAACCTTGGAGAGGTGGGGTTATTGTTCTGTTCATGGCTGAGCATTCCACAGACACTTATTCTCCATACTTTGACGATTTGAGAATTTGATGAGACTGACACTTTTTAGTCACAGAGAAATTAAATAATTACCAGGAAGTTCTTACCTGTTGGCTAGCTTTCATAGTTCCAGAAGTTGCCATGTAGCTTGTTAGAGAAGAAAGTAATCAACAATCTTACACAGCTGTGAATGCTGTGAGATACATTAACAACCAGACTGGCAAGATGTGTTCAGGGATGCAACGACACAAATGTTATAGGTGTAACCAACTGATTTCTTTTTATAATTTTTAAAAATTTACTTATTTTTTATTATGAATAAAATCATATTTTTATCTGTGTTAAAATTTATTTTTAAGTTTTTCTTTTTGGCGTTTGTGGCATTTTATTTTAGAGCCTTAAAATTGTTTCTGTTCTCAAGAGAACAAAGCATAAAAAGTTGGTTTGTTTTCGTCTGTGCTATTAGCACAGTATTATGTTCAAGCACATGAAAGTCCATAGCTGATGCTCTATCTGTAGCTTCATGTCATAGATATTACCAACTGATTTCTAATTGGATTTAAGGCCCGCAAGAGGAAGCCCATACCTGGTACGGTAAATTTGACCAAGAACCCATGGTAAGGGAGTTCACAGGTCCCAGAGATGAGCCTACTACTACTACTATTTTTGCTAAACAGATATGGTATCAAACTTTACTCTAAATTTCCATCTCTTCCTATAGATAAGTAAATCGATCAGAAATTATCAGAGAATTTCTTTGTGAATTTTGTGCATTTTAGTAAGGCCCTTAAGAAGCTTCTCAGTGATAGCCCACCTTTGTGGCTTGCTCTGTTTCTGTTGACAACACTGGTCTAGAACACTGAACACAGGCTGGACCACACAAGAAATGCTTTTCCCACTCACATTGCTGATTTTGTCATTGTTCCAGAAATTAAGACTCTATTATAAAAAGAGGCCCTGCCTCCTTTAAGACTGGAGGAGCTAGCAAGGCTGTGAAATGCTTTTCTGTATTTAACCTGGATATTATTTATAGGGGCCTGTCAGGTTACAGAAATGATGGAGAAAAGGACATGTGCCCTCTGCCCCAAAGACAGTGACTGCAGTGTGATATACTTTGCACCATCAGAAAATATAGCTGCTCATGAAAATTGTTTGGTAAGTTACTTGAAAATATCTTTAAAACTGATGACCTGTCCCATTCCTAGTACTGTGGTCCTAAACCACTGCTGTGTGCTCCAGACTACTCAGAATTCAAAATGCTATATTCCCATAACTCCACCTAGAACTATCTCTTTTATGTTACCTGCTGCATTGAAAGGACTTATGGGACAGTTACATGGTAAAAACCCAAAGAATGGTGTCACAGTTTGTATTATGAATTTTGTATGTGATATTATTTCTCTTACAGTCCTCTGCATTCAGACCTTCCTTTGAATGTATGTTCTTACATTATATGCTAGTAAAATTATGTGAACTTCAAAAAAAAAAGAAAAAGAAAATATCTTTAAAATTACATGTGTAGGGCTGAAGAGATGGCTCAGTGGTGAGAGCACTGGTTGCTCTTCCAGAGGACCTAGGTTCCATTCCCAGGCCCCACATGGTAGCTCATAACCATCCATAACCCCAGTCCTAGGCTCTGTAATGCCTCCATCTAGCCTCTAAGGGTACCAGGCACACATTTGGCAATAGACCTACATGCAGCCAAATGCCAATACACACAACGATTTAAATGCAAAACTGACACCTACATCAAAATGAGACTTTAGTAGTGGGTCTGTTGTAACATCTAATCCCCAAACTTGAGTTTTTGCCTGTCATCCTGACACCATGACAAATGGCTGAAGTACATGGCTCACATGAAGCTTTCGTCTCTTACAGCCTTTCCTTTTAACCTGTTATCTACTTAGATGTTTTACATAAGCCATTTCTGATGGGCTGTTAATTTGCCAGAATTTTGAGTAAACTTTATTGGCATACTTTTTATAAGCAAAATGCAGCTGACTGAAGTATGCAGTTGAATCTTGAAAGATGGATGTCCCCGTGTGATGCCCCACTGTTGCTATTAAGAGAGCTCTCGGACCTCCAGATCATTTCCCCATGCCTCTTTGAAGTCAGCTCCCACCTACTCCAAGTCTTCCTTGATTAATCTTTCTCAGGGAGCACATGACAGGACTGCTACAGTATTAACTCTTTAGTGTGTGGATTTCTTTGCTCAGCAGTGTTTTGGAGATTCTTCTATCCATGTGTGTATTTGGACCTCTTTAGGTTCTATATATACTTATCCAAAATATTCAGAATAAATGCACTTGTGACTAAACATAGACATCTTTTTTGTTGTCTTATGAACTATAGCAGGCAACATTTCATAACATTTACATTGTATTTTTCCAGAGATGATTTAAGCATACAGGAATGCAGGTGCAGGCTGTCCTAGTTAGAGTTTCTATTGCTATGACAAAATACCATGACCAAAAAGCAAAAGGGTTATTTGGCTTATATTACCATATTGTTGTTCATCAGCAAAGGAAGTCAGGACAGGAAGTCAAAGAGGGCAGGAAATCTAGTGGCAGAAGCTGATGCAGAGGCCATGGAGGAGTGGGTGCTGCTTACTGACTTGCTCTATGGCTTTGCTCAACCTGCTTTCTTATAGAACCCAGAACCACCAGCCCAGGGATGGCACCACCCACAAGAGGCTGAGCCCTCCCTCATCAATCACTATCTAAGGAAACATCCTACAGTTAGATCTTATGGAGGTATTCTCAATTGAGGTTCCTTCCTATCAGGTATCTCTAGTTTCAGTCAGTTGTCAGCTGCACAAAGTGGGTTCTGGGGCTGAATGTTGGTCCTCTGAATACCAGAAGAGCAATACACATTCTTAACCACCAAGCCATCTCTCCTTCCCCTAAAATACTGAAGAGGAAAGAAATGTGTGCCAGCTAAAACATACAAGGTGGGGGGTTGTTTTTAGCTGTAGTAGTCTATAGCCCCATTTCCAGTGTGCAGATGGCTAAGAAAAGAGGCCAAGGTCCAGGTAAACTTGGGGTGTATAGCAAGATCATATTTTGTAAAAACATCAGAAAAGCTAGGTGTCGTAGTGTATGCCCTTAACCCCAGCACTTGGATGGCAGAGAAGGTAGACCTCTGTGAGTTCCAGGCTATTGAAACACTGCCTCAACAACAAAATGAAGGTTGCAATACAGTTGTGGAAGCAGGCATGGTTCTTGAAGTTTAAGAAGTGAGTCCTGGAAGGCCATCAAGAATTGCCTCTTCAAAGACAGGTGGATCTCTGTGAGTTAGTTCAAAGCCAACTCAGCCTACAGAACAAGTTCGAAGAGAAACCCTGTCTTGAAAAACCAATAATAATAATTATTATAATAAAATAAAAATCCATGGGCAGTATTACACACCTATAATCTCAGCACTTGGGAGACAGAGATAGGAGTCAAGAATGCAAGGTCATCCTTAACTACAAAGTGAGTTTGAGGCCAACCTGGGTTACTTGAGATCCTGTCTAAAACTGAATGAATGAATAAATAAATTTCTATAAGAAAAAAAAAGAATGGCCTCTTGTCCTTGCTTTACTACTGTGACGTCATGGCTTCAGCCATTGCTGAGCCTGCTGTAGCTTCCTAGGCTGGGTAAAGAGTGGTGTTGGAGTCACTTTCTGCCTGGGTTCACTGTCACTGGAGACCAACACAAACCCTGTCTGGAGATTGCGTTTACTCCCAGAAGTCAGGTGGCTCATGTCTGTTCATAAACCTGCAAAGTGGCCAGCACTCAGAGTCATCGTTCGCTCTGCACCCCTTGTTATGCCTTTGCATCACCGTCTCTGACTTGTATTGGTCAGAACTATTTTATGCCAACTCTGGATTTTTTCCACCAATCTGCAGCTGTTTTCATCAGCACTAGTGGAATGTGAGAATCATGATGGCCCTAATAAAGCTAGAAATTTTGATGTGAAATCAGTAAAAAAAGAGATCTGGAGAGGAAGACGACTGGTAAGTTGACATGTTTTTATTACTCATACAGGATGAGTCTTGGGGGCTACATTCAAAGGAAAGTCTATGAGGGAGAGAGGGGCTAGAGGTGGTTCCTTCTCTTCCAGAGGACTTGAACTTGGTCCCCAGCAACCAAATGGAGTTCACAACTGCTTGTAACTCCAGCTCCAGGACACCTGACACCCTCTGCTGGCTTCCACAGGCACCTGCCCCAACATAATCACTCACTGAGACATACATACACAGAAGTAAAAAATTTAAAATTTATTTTAAAAAAGTCTATTGGTGAAGTGGGGTTAGAGAAATATCTTGGAGAGCTGAAAGCGGGGCTGTGAGAAACTGACATTCAGCCAAGCACTGCCTAGTTACAACAGACTATCCCACAGGCCAGTAAAGCAGGCTTCTGACATTTCTGTCGCAGAGAAAACACTCCAATTAGACAGGCTTTAACAAGCAAGGCCCTTAATGTCATTTCCTAGAGCAAGCACCAATTTCAGCAGCTCCACAGCGCCATCTGGGTTCTTCCTTCTGCTCTCTGGCCCCTAAAGCAGCTAGCTGGTCCTCTGTGGCAGAGCTCAGGGCTTTATCCTTTACTGGGAGTAAGATGCCTTCTGACTGTCTCCAGTGGCTTCTGCACCAGCTGTTGGGCTGCTTATCTCTGATCAGCATCTACCTCAGAGCTGAGGTCAGAAGGGGCCTATCTAGTAAAGGATGGTTTAGACTATATCCTCCTCCCAGGTCCACTGCATCTCCAGGCTTCCTTTGTGAAAGGCCATTTGCAGATGAGTAAACAGGATCACAGGTCTGAGTGCCTCGTAACTGATTGTGACCTCAGTAAAGTGTTAATGACTGGGACACACAGGTAGGTAGGTGCTCTCTCTGAAGTGTCAGGATCTATGCCAGCCACTCTATGTAACCTCTCCACATCATAGTCCATCATAAAGAAAGCCAGGACAGGAACTCAAATGGGGCAGGATCTGATGCAGAAGCCATGGAGGGATGTTGCTTACTGGCCTGCTCCTCACGGTTTGTTCAGACTGTGTTCCTATAGAACCCAGGACCAACAGCCCGTGTTGACACTACTCAGAATAGGCTGGACACTCCATAATCAATCACTAATTAAGAAAATGCCCTACAGGCTTGCCTCCAGCCTGATCTTCTGGAGATGGTCCCTCAATTGAGGTTCCCTTCCCTCAAATGACTAGCTTGTGTCAAGTTGACCTAAAAAGTAACCAGCGCAGGAACTAATGTGCAAAAGTGTTAAAGGTCAGAAGGAGCAGGGCACATTGGATCACTGCCTGCCTGGGATGCCACTGTAGTTATTCTCTTTACCAAATCCCTCACTCTCATGGTGAGGTCAGCAGCTAGCACAGTAACAAGGGTATGGCAGTGTTTCATTATCATAGGCAGTGCTGAGACAAGGCATTGCTGCCTAACCTACTTGAGTACTTCTGCAGTACACATACTCTAGACAGCTCAGAAGTCCATCTTACAATGTTGACCTGTGTTAACAAACGGTCTCTGAGAAAGACTGTGCCCTTTTAAGCTTCTGTGTGTGGTAGACAGTTTCTAAAGAGAAGAAAGTCTTACCTTGTATCTTTGGGAACCCAGGAGAGGTTAAACATTGTTTCTCTCCTCTTCCCATTTGAGCCACAGCAGCTCCTCAGGAAGATCTCTGCAGTCTGACCCACATCAGTCACAGCCCACTGACCTTTTTCTCTCTCAGTCTGCCTAATCTACCCATCTGCTGTCCATGTAGACTGAGTTGCACTAGCACTCACATAATGGAGAAAAGTCCCCACTGCACTGCTACCCAAGTCACAGTACAAACCACAGCAGGGCCTTGGCCACTTCCTGTTAAACTCCACCCTCCACATCCTCTCATCTGTGAAACTTCTCCCTACCAACAGCATGTTAAAGACTGTCCTTATTGGATTCCTTATCAGCACTCATCATTCACCACACCCCAAAACTGCAAGGGCCTTATTTCTCCAGAGAAAAGACATCTCCTGTCAGGCCCCTTCCTCCCATATGGCCGCCTGGACATTTTGTACTCCTCTGCTCAGCTGGAGAGATATGGAATACCTAAGCCTATGCTGGGCTCCTTCCTGGGTCTGAACATGACCTAGGTGGCTTCATCCGCCTCACCTGGCTTAAATAACATCAACATGCCAAGGATGCATCTACTTGTCCTTTCTCTGGAATTCTAGACTACACTACCATCTCCATAAATACCTAGGACAGCTCTCATCCAATTTGCTAAAACAAGCACCAGCGCCCCTCCCCTCCCATAAGCTTTTACCTGACACAACAGCTCCAAACTTTAGGTGTAAGGGTCATCTTTCCCTCGCCCGCTCCTGCTCACCACCCAGGACAGCTTGATGCTTCTTAGGCACATACTGCATCCTCCTCCAGTAAATTGGCTGTCAGCAATAGTCCATCACAGTGAAGGCTGCTGTAGCTCTCCAGAGTCACCAAGAACTAATGCTTGGTTTTTTCCACTGTCCCTACCCAGCTTATTCTATCCCTCCAAGCTTGTTCTCCACTTGGCAGTCAAAATATTGATGGGTTTATGCTCTCTAGGTAGGAAAAAAAAACCCTGTCTCTGTACTCATACCAACCCTACATGGCCCAGCACTTTCCAGACACTGCTTACTCCCTATCCCATGGTGACAAGACACCCTCCTTCTTGTTCTTCTCATAATTTTGCCAATGGGGAGGCTCATTCTTGCCACAGAGCCTCAATGGCTTCTGCAGAATACTTTAGCATTTTCTCCCGCCTCCTCCTCATGCCAAAAGCTTAGTTTCTGCTTCTCTGTTCTTCTCCTCAGAGCTGACACCTACTTGGTCAGAAGTTTAAGAACATAATGACACTACTGCTTTGCCTTACCTCTATATAACATAAAAATCACTGTTGTGAGGTTGATTTGTTGCAGTCTAGGGATCAGACCCAGTTCTTGGGCTTTCTAGGCAAGAGTACTTCTGCTGAGTTTCAACTATGTGGTGTTTGAAATTTTGCTTAATTAGATCACGTCCATTTTCCTGTCTTTTTTGGTCAACTTGACAGAAAGTAGGATAATCTGGGAAGGGGAATCTGAATTGAGACAATGTGTCCAGATGTCTATAGGCAAAATCTGCAGGGCCCTTCCTTGATGATTGATGTGAAAGGGTTCAACCATGGCGGGGGTGGGGGGTGTCTCCAGTTGTGTAAGAAAGTATACTGAGCAAGACATGGGGAGCAAGTCAGTAAGCAAGCAGCATTTGCCCATGGCATCCGTTCACTTCCTACCTTGACAGTGCTCAGTGATGGAGTATGACCTGGAAGAGTAAAATGAAATGAACCTTTCCTTCCCCAAGTTGCTTTTGGTCATGGTGTTTGACCAAACAACAGAAAGAAAACCAAGACATCCCCTCTAGAATGAATGTAACTTTCATATATCAGGTACCTTCTCTGCCTTACCTACTCCTGCCTTCTTTTATCCTAAAACAGTGGCTGCAACACCACAGCCATCATGTCCTCAATAACCTCCTTAGCCTTTACCTGGATGAGCTTAACAGTCATTTGCATTTCCTCTTCTGTGATTTACTATTGCCAGTTTTCCTGTAGCCCCTTACTGTGGTACTACAGTTTAACCTGAGACTCACCCATCTAGGGCAAACATTTCAACACTGAGCCACACATCTATATTGCCCCCTTTTTCCTTTCCACACAGGATCTTCTTAAAATGCTCCTATTGGCCTTGAATCTGCAATCTTCCAGCATCGGTCTCTTGGATATCTGGAATTGTAGGTGTGCGCCATCATACCAGGCTTAAGGAATCTTAACTGGAACCCTTTAATTTACTTGTCTTTACTCACCTTTAACATCTTCCAGGTTTTCTGTTTGTAAAAAACCAAATACCAGTTCTTATACTTTTCCTTTAGGGCTTGTGTTCCTTGTGTTTCTTAGACAACATCTGCTATAATGCCATGCTTTTTCCTACTTTATTTCTTAGTTTTCTAAAATTTCACCACTGCAGAATGGACAGCAAGTGTATTATGAGTTAGCCATCTCATGGTTTTCCCTGTACATGCACCTACATTGTTCCTCCACAATTAAACAGCTACTTTGTATGCTCTGGTTTAGAATTCTACCTATATCTTAATCCTGTTTTCATCTACATTTGAATTTTCCTTATGTACTTATTTGTGCTTACCTGGATACCACAAGCACTGTCTCTTGCTTTATACTATACCCTCATTGCGCTTCAACATCATTCAGCCAGAGGATGGTGCCCACTTGCCTTGATTATTGGCTGGGCTGCCCCTCTTCACAGCATAAGAACTAGCACTGCTCAAAAGGCTCCTGGAGACACACAATGCCTAGCCATCTCTATATCACCTTCATATAAAACCCGACAGGGAAATAAAAAGAAGGAATCAAGAAATTGTGTTTTTGCTTGTTTTTACAAATTCAAAACAGATTCTCCTTATTTCATATTATCCCCAATAGCAACTCTGTAGGGCAGTTACCCCAGGGAGGAATGTCTAAGAGGAAGTCATATATTGTGCCAGCTAAGGTCACACATCTCAGTGGCACAAGCAGGGGCTGTCTGGCCTCAGACTCCAGATCCCCCAGCCAACTCCCTGCCTAGGGATAAAGAAGCCTGCAAGCTTTGCTCTCTGGAAATCTCTATGAAAAGGGAAAGATTGTTTTCTGAAGCCATCTACATGTTTTTGCACTTATATAGACCACGATGCAACTCTATGTGCCAGGTCTTCTATTCCAGTTGGCAACAGTTTTGCTGAAACTTCCTCATGGAATGCCAAATCAAAGTCACACTTAGTGTGGGTATGATGGCTAGGATGTACCAGCGATAGCCAGGATAAAAATACAGGATTGCTGGCTTACATAACATTTTTATTGTTGTTTTCTTTTTCAAGCCAGGGTTTCTCTGTATAGCTTTGGAGTCTGTCCTGGAACTCTGTAGACCAGAATGGCCCCAAGCTCACAGAGATCTACTTGCCTCTTCCTCCCTAGTGCAAGAGTTAAAGGCATTCGCTACCACCACCACTGGGCTCTTAAATGACATTTAATGACACCTTTACTTCCTAATAAAGAAACAAGCACTTACCCAGTATGATCTATTCTTCTATAGAAATGCACATTGTGTAATGGAGGAGGAGCCACCGTGGGATGTGAATTAAAATTCTGTAACAAGAATTACCACTTTGTCTGTGCTAAGAAGGACAAAGCAGTTCTACATGTTAAAGAAGATAAAGGAACCTATAGGTAATTAAGCACTCAAGGTTTGGGTTGCCTCTATCATTTCCCTGTGTTCTCTTCCTTGTGGTGGAAAGTCTCATTTGTAGGCTGCAGGCATGTCCTAAAGGGTCACCAAGAGACAGGAACCAGTTCAAACCCGCTCCCCTGCAGCAGAAGAGCTCAGGGGTCTGCACTCCCACCTGCTCTTCTCCTAGTGTTGGACCCAGCTATGGAACTCAGGTTCAGACCGGACGGCAAGAGTCATCTAACCCGCCCCTATGCTGTTAGTTCTTATAATTCTGTTCAGCTTGGCACTACACTTGAACTCACTTTACTGTTAGAGCAGTCTAAACACATAATCACATCAAAGGGGCTCAAGTGCCTTTGTTCTATTTTTTGGTTTTTTGTCAGTAGGTAGACCAGGTTGCCTTGAACTCCCAGAGATCCCTTAAAAGGTTTTAGATCTATCTATCTATCTATCTATCTATCTATCTATCTATCTATCTATCTATTTAAAACAACCCCAAACCAAACAAACCTATATTGACCATACTGGAAATGATTAACTCAATTAAAAAAAAATTTAATTGCTTCCCCAAGGAACAGATAGATGGACTTCTCTGCAGTTTAAATTTTAATTTAAATGTTGAGGTGCATAGAATACCTTAAACACCCATCTCACAAGGGACTAAAGGACACAGAGAATGAACCTAAGAGAAGGAATCACCAGGTTAGGAGAGGGATGCAGAAGGCCACTGTGAACATCAGCACATGGGAGGGGCTGAGGCAGGAGGAAGAGGCTTTGCCTTGACTTGAAAATTACTGATGCTGGGGATGGGGAGGGCACTGTGGGGAGGGTCTATCCTAATGTCTCCTATACTTCTTTATGTGTTTAAAAAACTCCTAGGCAAACATGGTAGTACATGTCTAAAATGAAAGAGGAGGAAGACACTAGGACCTGGGCCTGCCATACTGCTTTCTTCTCTGAGAATGCCCATCAAATACAAGTTCCAGTGATGGCAAGCTCTGGTCTTGGGAACTCCGTCTCCAGATTAATGCATGTGCTTCTGTGTTACTTTTGAGGGACAGCAAGCTTCTGGGTAGTCAGACTGAAGCTTGAAAATCTTAGACATAAGTTCCTTAGACACCCCTTATCATAGCACAGGAACTAATACTGCTCAAAATATTGGCTCAGCATTCATGACTTCAGAGAACAGAATCCCATTTCTTTTTTTTTTTTTTCAGAATTCCATTTCTAATGGTCAAAGTGTACAAAGATATTGACCAGCCTCACTTACACTTGATGTGGGTTAATA
>PVIH01001110.1:0-62760 GCA_004025045.1 Sigmodon hispidus | reverse complement strand
AAGTTTCTAAGTGTGGGTTTAACAAAAAGTTATTTAGGTAAAACATGAAATAATCTAATTTCTTCTCAATTGTAAATTCATATGTGCACCTCTGTGCATGGATACCTTAGGTTACAGATGGCTGTGAGCCACCAGGTGGGTACTGGAAACCAAACCTGGATCCTCAGGAAGAGCAGCCAATGTTCTTAAGCACTGAGCCATCTGTAGTCAGAGTCAATAGTTAACTTACTGGAAAGTACCATTAAAGGGTTGCTTGCTAACACTGTATATTGACAGAGAATGATGATAATAGTATGTATGTATGTTGTTTGCATGTACGCGTGTGTTTGTGTGTGTGTGTGTGTGTGTGTGTGTGTGTGTGTGTGTGTGTGTGTGTGTAGACAGACACAGAGGGAGACGGAGTGTTAGTTCCAGGCCAGCCTGAGCTCTTGTCTCAAAATTATTCACCATGAACCTTTGTCCTGCTTCCTAACTACACTGTTAAGTACAATAGCTAAAAGAAAAATCATTGAGCCAAAGATACAAATGATAAAACTCTGGATAAACAGCCACTGGCTAATAATCTGAACAGCCTACTTTAGACAAGAAAAACAAGACTACCAAAATCTCTGCAAGCATTAGATAATGTCTGTCAGTTTAATAGTGAAAATGTATTACTGCACCTTTCAACAACTACCTATGAGTCCAGCTGATTTTTCTGTTTGATAAACCACCTGCCATTTATCAGTTTTATATCTGCTTATGAGCTTACAATTAAAACTGTTTGTTGTAAATTGCACATGGTTAGGTCTAAGTTTATCTAGCTTGATTTTGTAGCACCTTTTAGCATATATTTTTATTTTATAAAGAGTAGTTAAACATTCATCCATCTATCTATCTATCTATCTATTTATCTATCTATCTATCTAATCTGATTCTTTCCTGGAACTTACTTGGGATTAAAGATGTGCACCTCCACCACCCAGCAACCTTTTGCTTTATATACTCTAGTTTTAAATGGTTTCTATTTTAGCTGAGAGCCCAAGCTTGCAGAAAAAAAGAGGAAGAAAGAAACGCTCTCCACCAAGCTCCCCTGAACAGGTAATATGACTTAAATTTCTTCACATAAAGTCCTTACTTAAAATTCTGAATGTCAGGGCTGGAGAGATAGTTCAGGGGTTAGGAGCACTGGCTGCTCTCCCAGAGGACCTAGGTTCAATTCCCATCACCCACATGGCAGCTCACAACTGTCTGTAACTCCTATTCCAGAATCTGGCACCATACCAGTGCACATAAATACAGCTAAATAAATTTAAAAATTTTCTGAATGTCAGAGGCTCACACTTTTCAAATCCTTGGAGGAATTGGCATTTACACACCATTTTTCACATGTGTTCTCTCCCTAGATGGAGCTCAAACTAGTCTTAGGGTGCCACCTTGGAACTAATCCTGATGTGTTAGAAACATATTGAGAGTAATAAGAAGCTAGAAGCACAGGAGACATCATTCCCTAGGCTTCTACCAAGCATCCCTTGGCGCCATGTTAGGGAAAACATCTGATCTTACAGGGTCCTAAACAGGCTGGAAGTACTTGTTCATATCTAAGTACCTGCCAGCTGTATGTCCACACCTGACCTCATTTCTAACTTACACTGCTCTGGATTTGTGGAAGAATTTGGAGAGATTTGAAACAGTACTTCTATCAGTTCACAGAGACTAAATTAGTACAGAATAAGAATATCTCCTTCTTCTTGTTTATTCAAGAGTTGTTTTGCAGGCCCCAAACCACATATCCCACAGGTCTCAGGTCTCAGTTAACTGAGAGTACCATTTGGACCCAGGAGTTTACCAAGACTAAACTCAAAAAAAAAAAAAGTCTGTCTAATACAGTTTTTCTGTTACATTTGATTAATATATTTAATTATGCAGCAAAACATTTTTTAATGTGGTATTCAGGGCCAACACGAAAAGTCAACATTATCTGGTCTTCTCTTCTAGCCATCAAAGATGAAGTTTGGTAGATCCACAAGGAACATGACAGAACATCCCCTCAGCCACAGAGGTTTGTTTTCAGTGATGGCTGTATAAACATATACAAATACTTATCAAAATGCTGACCCATTTATTCTAATGCTGGTGTCATGCTTTGATCTTCTTTCTTCTGGACTTTTGGTACCAAATAAGAATGCAAGTCTTTATTATAGCTATGTACTCTATTAGAAATCTTGCCATATGTAACTAATTGAGTTGGAATGGCTCATTTCTTTTCAGCCTGGGGAGACACAATTAATAAAGAAGATAGGTTTGCCTGGGGCCAGAATCTAGTGGTGTGCTACTACTCACAGTGACAAGGGCTTTTGTTCTATAAGAAGGGGATGTGCTTATGATATGCATCTGTAACAAAAATGAGGGGCTATCACTTCAAGTACTTGAAGCTAAATTTTACAAAAATCACATTAATTCACATTGTGGTGATACGTTGTTTGTAATCTAAGAAATAAAGCTTGCCTGACGATCAGAGTACAGGGTCATCCACAGAGTTAGCCACAGAGGTCAGGCAGTAGTGACACATGCCTTTAATCCTAGCACTGGGGAGACAGAGATCCTTGTGGATCTCTTGTAAGTTGAAGGTCACACTGGGCTACATCAAATTGATCCAGTCCAAGAGAGAAACAAAACAGGCAGTGGCACACACCTTTAATCTCAGCACTTGGGATCCCAAGCCTCTGCTGCCGGTACTTGGTAAACACACCTGTCTTTAATCCCAGCACTAGGAAAGTTGAAACAGGAAGTGATGTGGCTGGAATATAAGGCAGGAGGAGAGAGAGTTGGCTCTTCCATTTCACTTCCCCTATTCAGTCTGAGGATTCATGGAGACAGGATCTACTCCTTTCAGCCTGAGGGGTTGGCTGGGTGAGAAGTTGCTGTGGCTTGTTCCTCTGTCTCTCTGATCTTTCAGCTTTTCCCCAATATCTGTCTCCAGGTTTTTATTAAAATATCAATTAGAATTTGTGCAACATCATATAGTTACTATAAGCAAAGAAAAGTTTTCATTTTTGTACCATTTACTATTTGGGCTACAGAAAAATCAGCCAATTATGCTCTCTCATGAATGGTAGAATATAGAGTAGTCACAATATAATGTAAAGAACTTCCCTAAGAACATCTCCTAACAACATTCTTCATTCTTAGATGCAACTGTCAAAGTTTCTTTTCTTAAGAAATGCAAAGAAGCAGGACTTCTTAATGAATTATTTGAAGGGATACTAGAAAAATTTGACTCGATTCAAGGAAAGCTCCTGAATGAGACTGCTTCAGAATCAGGTACCGAATGGGCTAAATGTAAACAAATACGAGAAATAAAACATTGTCTTTCCATGCCTTTTCCCCCCTCCCTTTTTTAACCCATTCTTTTCTAACATTCATGATGGGCTGGACAGATTACTCACTGGTCAAGAGCACTTGCTATTCTTGTAGGGACCTAAGATCAGTTCTGAGCAGCTAAATGGTGGCTCACAACTGTAACTCCAGTTTGAAGGGAATTCAATATCTTCTTTATCCTGTACAGTTACTAGGCATGTACATGGTACCCATATGGACAAAACACTCATACAGGAGATAATAAATAAGCCTAAAATATTAAGTTATTGCCAGATCTATTGTCCACAATGAATCAACAAGACATAGAAAAGTCAGATTCTTTAGTTACTGGCAAAAATGCACTTGAAGCCTGGAAGGCTGTTTCCTAGGGGTACAGACAGCTGAATTGAAACTGTGTTGTGTTGGTTTGGCTGGTTTTGCTGTTGCTGCAGCTGATGTTGTAAGATATGCTTTTACTATTTTTAATTATGTATATAGGTGTGTACAGAATGGGCATGGGGGTGCAACTGCCCATAGGGACAGTGCTATCTGATATCCTTGAGCCAGAGTTAGAGGCACTTGTAAGCCACCCAACACAGGTGCTGGTTAGGCTATAATTTTGATGTGTTCCAAATTCTATTTCTTAATGAATCAAGGGTTTTAAGTCAAGTGCTGGATAGACAGCTCAGTGGTGAACAGCACATACTGTTCTTGCAGAGGACCAGAGTTTGGTTCTCAGCACCATGCCTGGCAGCTCACAACTGCTGTACCTCAAGCTCCTGGGGGTTTGAACTCTTATGGACCCCAAGGACACCTACATCCATGTACACACATATTCTCTCTCTCTCTCTCTCTCTCTCTCTCTCTCTCTCTCTCTCTCTCTCTCTCTCACACACACACACACACACACACACACACACACACACACACTAAAAGTTACATTGTGCACCTGCCACAGCACAAGAGGAGGTCAGAGGATAAGCCATAGAAGTTGGCTGTACTTCCACCCCATGGGTTCTGGGAACTGAACTTACATCATCAGGTGGTAGCAAGCAACCCTAACTGCTAAGCCATTTTGCCAGACCATGGAGTAGTTTAGATCAACTCTGCAACAGAAGTTTCTTTGAGCTCCTAGGGAAAAAAAAAAAAGGCCCACTTACAGTGTGTAAGTATATAGTCATTGTGACCTTTTACAACCTACAGAATAAGCTACAAGCTTTACAGTTTCTTGTTAGGGGAATCTAGTATTTCATAATGTAAGTGACAAAGTAAAATCTGGACTTATTAAAATGATTTTCTATATAACCAAAAGATAAACAACTAAGCATTTCCAAGAGCTTGTTTGCTACATAATACATTATTCACTTTTTTTTTTCTGAAGACCAAGCACTCACAAATCTGTGGGTGCCTTATAATTACCTGGGGGCTCCCTGAAACATGGGTGTTCCTCCCCAGAAGTATAGTAAAAACTTTGTGGCCCTGTCTAGCTCCACAGCCCAGACTTGTAGTCCAAATAATCACACAAAGGCTTATATTAATTACAAGCTGATTGGTCTATGGCTTAGGCTTCTTGCTAACTCAAATACTTTAAGTTAATCCATATTTCTATTGATGTTCATCCACATGGTTTGTACCTTTTTGTTCACTGCAGCATTCTCATCTTCCTTCCTCTGCTGCTCTTCTGCTTCCCAGAATTCTTCTAGGCTGATTGTCCCACCTCTACTTCCTATCTACCTGACCAATCAGTGTTTTATTAAACCAACAGGAATGACAAATATTTACAGTATAGTAGAGCACAGTCCCACAGCACAGAAGTTCCAGCTGCACAGACATACTGAGTTGATGTTTCTCACGGGTCTCCTGATGGGTCTCTGCGCTGTGCTGCACTCCTTGGATGCTTACTCTTCCATATTGGAGGTTATTTTCTGGTTTCTCCCCCATGTGATTCACTGACATTAAAATTAACACTGGAAGTTGTTTCTCCCTCCAGACTATGAAGAAATTGATACCTTACTGTTGGACTCTGGATTGTTTGAAGACACATTAATAAAATTCCAAGAAGGTAGGTGATTTATAAAATAATAAGCTGTGGTTTAGAAACAGTTATGATTCAGATCAAAATGACAGATAACTAAACACTAAACATACTTCTAAAAGACAATTTTTATCAAATGAAAAAGCCAATGAAAAAAGTAGCCTGACACACAAAGAAGAAATGCATGCAAAAAACCGTAGTTGGACATACACACACAGATGACACGATAAAAGCAGCAGTGATTTGCAGGTGGATGGGTTATATAGTTCTGTGTTTTCCAGGGAGGCACACAAATACTTCTATAGTCATAAAAACTGACAAGGCAGAAACAACACCAGTTTCTGACTCTAAGACTGCAGAGTATTTCTGACCCATGTATAGCGAGGCCCAGATGCTTCCTGAAGCCTCTCTGCCCCAAGCAGCAAAATGGAGGCCACAGGGACCAATCTTGCAGCATGCCTCCCTCTCACTAGTGTTCATCTCCAAAGTTCATCTCTTGAGGAAGGGAGTAACTATAATTCTAAAATTCATCAGGAAAAAAAAACGATAGTATATAGGTGGGAATGGGAAGATCTATTTTCTTTTAAGGTGATACATTTAGCTGGGTATTTGTGGGACACACCTATAATCCCAGCAGTTGAAAGGGTAAGGCTGCAGGATTGCCAGTCTAGGCTACATGATAAAATCTTGTCTGAAAAAAATAGGAAGCATGCATTAATTATGCCCCCTTTCTGTCCTAAAGATCTCTATGCACTGCACCTATGGACATGGGTGAGGGCCAAATTTCCACAGGGCTGCAATGGATAGCTCCTCCTGTTCCTGCACACACATTGTCTTAAAATGTTCTTTTCTGTTGATGTGCCTATCAGTAAATGATAGGACAGCAGGATTCCTCTGTAGGGAAAACAGTTTATCTGTACATAGTCTCTTTTATTTTGATCTTCTGTTACTCATTCCTATTCAAACCCTAAAATACTCATTTTTAGTCAGCAGAAAATTATTTTAAAAGTTGCTTGAGCATGTCTGTTAATAAGAATAGCTAAAAAAAAACAAAAAAAAAAAAAACAAAACCAGCCTTCAAAAAGCTGTGTTTCTTGTGATATTTACATGTGTCAATCAGTATGAAAGTTATGTGTCCGGAACATGTCACACAGCATATGATGTGGGGTACCTCAAGACACGGGAACAAGTGGGAAGGGCTAACATCTGACACAGTGCCATTCTGGTCTCGATGAATTCAGCTCAGTATTTCAAGCTAACTGCAGGTATGCAGTCATACTGACAACTATGAATTTAAAACTACAAGTGTGAAGCTTTTAAACTTAACAAAAATGACTTTGGTAGGTTTTTACAATAAAAGCTTTTCCCTTCCTAAATCATACCTAAAGCTGTGATGTTACAAATGTCCTTAGAGGAAGAGACATGCTCATTAATAACTTCCTTAGTAGTCTACCTATAGTCTCTAGTCTCTGAAGGAATAGACACATGTAACCTTGTTCTACTATAAAACTATGCACTCATGTGATAAATGCTAAGGTCCCATCCTGCATCAGAAAAGGAAGCAGAGACCTGGAAGGAGCCATTTCTGCTCATATCACTCCATCTTTTCATTTGAGGCACAGCCTATGGAGTACATATCTGAACTGATCCAGACTAGAGACGGTATATTATTTCTAATCAGATTACCGCATACACTAAAGCCACTCTGTTTCTTTTCCAAGTAATAAGGAGTAAAGCTCGTGAACAAGAAGAAAGGTACAGGCAGCTGAAGCAGCAGCTTGAGGCAGTTGAGAACTTAAAACAGACCTTGTGCTCACTTCAAGAAAACGAGGACCTGAACCACTCAAGTTCTTCTTCAAGATCCTCAGCATCTACCCCTAAGGACCACCAGTTCAGATGCCAGGGGTCTACTGAAAGGCAGGCAGGCTCAGAAGACTCTGTGACAGACACATAGGTCTCCATCCCTCCGTGAGCTGCTGCTGCTCATGGCTGTTTTACACCTGACTGAGTGTCTCTTGTTCCTCTCTTCATCTCACTCATCCTACCTTTTCCTTGCCAGTAAACACTGCTGCTCACTCAGGTCAACTGGAAAGCTGAGAACAGACCTTCCTGTCTGTTCTCTGAGGAGTGACAGTCTTTCTATTGGTTGATGCCTTCCCTATCCACCCCAATCAGCTGCAGCAATACCAGAGCTTCTGCATACCCTGTGGTGAAATCTTAGAACTTTTTTTGCCTCTGCTGCCTCATCAGTGGGTCTCAGCCTCCTCTCTGTATTAGTAACTCCACTAGAACAGAGCAGAAACCCATCCCATGGCTTGCTCACTGTCACCCTAGGTTTCTGATCATTACCATATTTCAAAGATAGCACACTCAATAAATGTCTGTAAAATACACACACATTGTCAAGAGTAGAACTTTTATTTAATACAATTCACAGCAGCCCTCAGCTGTGTAGAATGCACTGATTTTACTAATTTTATGGGTCTTCATTACTCTCTTTAGAAGTGCCTTTTTGGCATTATATTATAAGGACATGTATCATCTTCAAGACAAACAACAAAACTGAAAGTCAGCTCTTTGAATAAAAGCAACATTAGAAATTATAGAGTCGGGAAAAATTAAGACTTTTTTCACCTAACAATATACAATTCAAATCTGTATCCCCGTATTGCTCCTGACCACTGACTCCTGCACATTCACATTTCCAGTTTCCTGCCATGATCCTCAGGTCCACAATAATGCTACCTGTCAGATGGGATTGAGCTGTGTCCCCAACATGGTGTTAAGTTTGGAATGAGTGCTAACATGTACTTGTTAAGGAATCATTCCTGGTAAAATAGTGTGGTTACCAGTGTCACCAGTGTCATAAGGGGCAGATGGGAATGACTGTAATCTGACCACCCGTATCACAACCAGCTGGGACACCTTTTATGTTAGCACTCTCTTTCCTGCCTCACATTCAACCTTAATTTGTCAATCACAGTGATTCAGATGGCACAGGGAAGCACCATTTGTTTGGGTTCATGGTGTTGGGATGTATTGGGTAAACTGCCAAATAAGCCTGCTCTGTTATTACTGAAAAATGAGTCAGATAATTGCAGCCATCATTTCTATATAAGACAATGTATAAAAGCCCAGGGTCCAGTAGATGGCACTCTGGGAAGTAAACATTAGATGGGCTAAAAACAAGTAGGGTTTTCCCTATTCTACAGAAGCTATCTTAGGAACAATTGTTTGTTGTGCCAACTCCATCTGGTTCCATTAAAAAAAATCTGGTGAGATGGCTCAGTACTTGCTACCAAGCTTGATGACCTGAGTTTAACCCAGAAACCCACGCAGCCAACTGACTTCTAGAAGTTTCCCTCTGACCTCCACAAGAGTGCCAAGGCACATGCAACCCCTCCCCCTGGTACAAAATTAATGTAGAAAAACTTTACAGATGATCCCATCATATCATCGGTTATTAGCTCAACCTCCGTTTTCCCCTAATAACTGATATGTATCACAAAGACTTTTCATTTTTAAGAACTCCCAATTCAAAGGCATTTTCCACTCTGATAATTCAGCTGTATTCTTTTAACAGAAATAACATCTTTGGGTTAGAGGTAATTGAAAAGTAGTTGACACATTAACAATGGTATCTTAGGTTTATTCTTATACTGCTAATTTTAAAAATTGTGACACTATGTATGTGTGTATATATAGACACATATATACAAATGTTACCATTTTAAACCTTTTAAGAATATCAGCTTCATCTATGGAGCTTTGTAGACAATCCTAATTGGTCTAATAATAAAATCCTGAAAACAGATATTGGAGTAATAAATGCTAAAAGATCAGAGAGTCAAAAGAGCCACCTCTCACTTCTACAACTTCTCAGACTAAGGTATGAGTCCTTACCGAATGGGCAAGATCCTGTCTCCACCTTCCTAGTGCTGGGATTGAAGGTGGGAGCCACCACCACCAGGTTCTGTTTCTCTTTTAGACAGATTGAATCTCGTGTAGCTCAGGGTGGCCTTGAACTCCTGATCTTCCTGCTTCCTCCTCCCAAGTGCTGGGATTGAAGGTGTGAGCCACCACTGCCTGGCCTCTATGGTTAACTATCCTTTGATACTCAGGCAAGCTTTAACTTGTTAGAGAAAAGTATCTCCACTAAGTTTTGCTAACTAAAAATAGTGTGTGCTTAACTCAAACATCTGTGTGAGACTCAAATAAAATAATGTGAGAAAAAAGCATAGTTCAGTAGCATCAAATATAGTAAAAAATTATCATTCATCCAAAAACCTCTTCCTCCTGCAAAACGGAAAGTGTCCATGCAACAGCTCTGTCCTCTCCTAGCCCAACCCCCACCCTCCCTACCTCCAGGACCTGGACCACACACTGCTTGTCTTTTTGGCCTAACTTTTTGTTCTCCACTTAAGTCCACAAGTTAATCTCTGTTGTTCCAAAATAACAAGTTCCTCCCCTTTTCAGGCTGTATACTACTATATTCGAAAGGGAGAAAACAATCACATCTGTACATGCCTCACTTATGAAATTGTTTATTAATATGTCATTCAAGAAATTACATAAATGCATCCTAAATACTCAAGTATCCAATACTGTTCCAGTTAGTTCAAGGCTACAGTTTAGGCTATTTTAAGAAGTGTGACTTCTCCAGCTTCCATTATTACATCAGAAGAAAACATTAATTCAAGAATAGTTTGTATTTTCTATGATTAAAAGCAAACCAAATAGAAAAATAAAGGATTGAATTAAAAAACTCCTGCAGTTATAAAGGGCTTTGCTGTTTCACCATCTCACACTCAGCCGAGCTGCCCAGTAAGCTGAGCAGGTCATCTTCAGCTGTATCAGGAAGTCAGTATGGTTTTTGTCAGTTCAACTATCTATGGATATGGATTTACAGCTGTAATTTGTGCTTTTTTGTGGAGAGGTTTTTCAAGTAAGAGCAATAGTAAACATCCTAAAGTTACCACCTTGAGGCCCTAAGTCCACAGGACTGTGCTTATACAGATGGCCTATAACAGCAAATCAAATCAATGTACCCTCGTTGTCTGTTTCTCATAGCCAGTTCTAACTTTGCAACAATCACTTCTGACCCGATCAAGAAAAGGGGCTCTGAGTCGTGGGTTTGTATTTATTTTGCCTGTTAACAACTTCTGTCTTTGGTGTCTCTCTCACTACTCCACGCTGATACATTTATCTTAAAGCAATGCTGCAACAGGGCCTGCAGCATTACCTCCTTGTTAAAGTGGCTCTGAACTCAGGCCAAGTCCAAAAGGTCCTATTAAGCAGGAAACAGAATATACCCAGGGAAAACATACACATGTAAAGGACTTCATGGAGCAGAGAGAATTCCTCATTGTGAAAGCTCAATGGGTAAAGCTGGCACACCAACATTCCTACATCTCAGTAACATTCATAGCCAGATCCAAAGACAGTCTTTTTAAAATGGCCTTTTTAGGAACACTATGACCTGGGGAACCCTATTTCAAGGCTAAAGTAAGCCAAAAAAGTATTACTAACACAATTAAAGAAAGAAAAACCAAAATTGGAAGTTGAAACTTGAAATAAATTTGTGCTGGAATTTGGCTGGCCCAGACTCCCCTCTAGCACCCAGCGAAAAGCAAACAGGCTATTGAGTCCTATAAGAAGTGTAGTTTTAACAGTCACATCAAGTCACATAGGAGCAGATACTAGAGTGTTTGCCACTTTGAGTACTGACTAAGGGGTGGTGTGTACTTGAGTCTCAAATGCAGCCCTAATGAACAGTGCTGGGAGCGCATGAGGCTCAGTCCAGAATTAGTGTGCACTGACTTCTAACGACTCTCCTTTATTGAACAGAGCTGCTTTACCTAATCATTCACAGGTGGTTCTAGTCATTCGATTCCTTTAGATCCCCAATCCTTTTACTTTCTACTACTGCTTTATTATGTGCATGTGTGTGGTCCCGGTACAGGTAGGGAGGGCAGGGAACAAGTTGTGAAGCCTGCTCTCTCCAGCATGTGGGTCCTGGGGACTGAACTGAATGTTATCAGGCTTGCTGGCAGGAAGGAGCCTTTACCTACTGAGTCGTCTGTCTTTCCAGCCCGAGGTGCACACATCTTAAGACTCTCGGCAAACCTAAACATTTCTGGACTGCTTAAGTGGGTTTAATGTATAATCATCAGTGTTTCACAGTGCTGGTGCCTCTGCAGGAAGGCAGTGACAGTGAGCAGCACTCAGGGAGCACTGAGCAGGGCTTGTCCTTCACAGGCAGTGTGAAAAGGCTTGTTGACAAAGGCCCAGGGACATTTCACTTCCTTAGTCCAAGCTCAAATGATCCTCTCATCAAAAATTAAAAAATCAAAAGCAACTAAACTTTCATCCTGTCACAGCGTCCAGCCAAATGTAAGAAAATCACATTTAAAGTATACATATCTAGATAAAAAAGTTGTGAACAGGCTCATTAAAAGCAAACATCCTTCATATATTCCTACAGAGCACCGTCTCTGATGCAACTAAAGCAGCCTGGTGGGGTTTTACCTGTAGAATCTCATCACCCACAGTGCCCCAGAGCACTCAAACCCAGCCCAGCAGCCTTGGGCTTCAGTTCTTAAAGGCTCCACATTTACTGGCTTTAGCAATGAACTCCTTTAGCAGGGGGCCATCCATTTGCCAAAATGCCGCAGTCTGTGTGACTTCTGTCAAATGATTGATGCAAAACTTAAAGCAGAATTCTTCTAAGTCCTGGACATACACAACAAAAATAAGAACAGGAAGATGTCTTTGTTTATTAACTGTGAACTGTTTCTCTGCAAATCCCCTCATCCCAACTCTCTTGTTCTTCCCAGAAGAGATACTTGAGACCAGTTATCTCAAACCATGCAAGTAAGATGACGACATATTGTCAGAAAACCATGTGTCACCTACTCACAAGAGTAAAAGCATTGCTTCCTTTACTGAAGTGTGAGACACACACACACACACACACACACACACACACACACACACGCACGCACGCACGCACGCACGCACGCACGCACGCACGCACGCTCGCTCTCTCTCTCTCTCTCTCTCTCTATCGGAGACCTTCCATGCACGGCTGTCACTTGAGCTTCTCACTGCTCTGTGCTGGAGGGCTGTGACTCCTCCAGGCCACTGTGAAACCCGTCCAGCCTGACAGTATGCATTCCTAAGACTTTTACCATGGCCGTGTCTTTGTAGGAACAGTTAAGCCTGGGCCACCTTTGAACATTAACTTCACCAGTTCCCTTTAAAGGGTGCACAGAGGGGTCGGTCATTGCTACAAAGTAGTAACTGAACAACAGGCAGCCTTCCTCTTCTGAGCACCAGTCATGACCCAATGGCATCTGCTACCCCAAAGCTCAGCCTCTAAAACTGGGTTTTGCAGTTCATTACCAATCTCAGTCAATTCCTTTCAACTATGGTATGTAATAAATGAGTCTGATTTGAATACTCAACACTATGGTTACTTACTGCATTCCAAGGTACTAAAGGACATAAAATGTAATATATACTCACTGATCATATAGCTCAGTATGAAAATATAAGAAGTATATTATAATGATTCTACTCTATTTCCACATTGAATATGTCATGTTTGTGAAAGTTAAAGTTTGTTATCTTGAATACTTTTTACAAAAGTGTCCTAGTGCAGTGAAGTGCTTCAAATATATTTACTCATTCAATATGTATTTTTAGTGTTTCAAACATTCAATTCGGCATGTTTTTGAGTGCTGGCTCTGCTCACATGGTGATATGCTCTAGGTAACCACATTCATTTGTCGTCTCTTTAAAGGAGAAGTTATTGTTGTTCTTCTTCTTTCTTCTCTTCCTTTTCCTCTTGTTTTTTTGGGGGGAGTGGAGTGGGGTGGGATGAGACAGTTTCTCTATGTAGCCTGGCTGTCCTGAAACTCACTTTGTAGACCCGGCTGACCTTGAACTCACAGAGATCCACCTGCCTTTGACTTCCCAGTGCTTGGATTAAAGATGCGAGTCACCACATCTGATTATGGAACAGCTCCTAATGTATTCATCCTTAAGTGAAACAAGCAAAGGACATGGGCTGCTGCACTCAAAGTAGCACGGAGTTCTTCCCTTAAGGTTGTTTATTGTTTTGTTTTTAGACAGGGTCTGACTGTGTAGTTCTGGCTAAACTGCAACCCACTGTGCAGAGCAGGCTGTCTCCAGCACCCAGAGATTCTTTTGCCTCTGCCTTCTAAATTCTGGGATTAAAAGTGTGTGCCTGGCCCTTTCCTGTAAACTCTTAAAGGTAGATTTTAGGTGAAACTGGGGAACAAATTTCCAGTAACAGGATCTAAGCTGCTGGCCTCTCTAGCAGGGTGTCTTGGATGTTGTAAATCAACAGGACTGAGCACAGAACATGGAGAAGTGTGGAAAGGCAGATGAAGAGTCTGGAGTCAATCCCTAATGGAGGGAAAAATCATCCACCCAATTTAAAATAACACTATTATTTAGTGTTATTTAGAAATGAAGTCAAAAGGGACAGTACTTGTACCACACAGGCTTGAAGGGTGACAGGAAGGAGAGAAAACAAACCACATCTCCATTTTCCATTAGATACAATCGACCCTGGCCATCTTTCCATTTGTTGTCAGGCTCCAAAGTCAGCTACAATTGACCTTGTGAAATATTTATCATAAAAAAACCTCAAGCAAAAATAGGACATGTTTTAAAAATAAAAGGCATAATGGTCAACTGAATCCCTGAGTGTGACAGTAAAGAAGTTTATTCTCTGTTCCACCTCAAAAGTCACAATGTATCTTTAATACATTTCCAGCTACCGGAGCCTGCCTTGCCAAACAACAAACACGTGTAAAGGCTCATGGCGTACTTAGCAAAGCTAGCAGTTATGAATCTGTAACTAACCAGGTCAGCCATGAGTTCACTACTGAGCTCTCCTCAACCCTTTTGTGGCACTGTCTTCAGGATTCAAGAGCATCTGACACCATCACCACTTGTGCTGGATGCTGCAGCACATGGTGAATCAGGTATAACTTCTGCTCATGAGGTATCTGTAATCTGTGGCTCTACTCAACTTCAGGAAAGTTCAATATCATACATACTCCAGAACACCAGTCATCAGACTCCAACAATCTGAGAATCCAAGATTTGACATTCAACTAAAACAAAACAAAATGAGGACTGCTGAGATGATGGCTCAGTGGGGAAAGATACCTTCTGCATAAGCCCAACAACTGACTTTGATCCTTGGAGGCCAAGCACAGACGGGAGAAGAGAACTAACTCCTGAAAGCTGACCTCTGTCTCTAGGCATGGACGTGCACACACACACTCTCTCTCACTAAAAACTTTAAAATAAAAAAAAGAGGGAATGCACAGTAAGTTCTTCACACCAGAACAACAACATGGTTTCAGAGCACCCTAATGTAAAGCAATCATCATCCTGGGCTTTCCACAGTTCTTCAGAAGCACTGCCACGAGAAGACTGGAACTAAAGCACGCTGTCTGCAGTCCAGGGGGAGTCCAGCACTTTACACTCCTACTGTACAGCCTTCAGCCAATGAGTTAAAAGCAGAAGCAGAAACACAAGTGATCCTGAAACAGTGAACAGAGATGTAGAGAAGCAAGGCTGGATTTGATGTGAGGCCTTGTTGCCGAGTCACTACAGAGAGGTGACGCATGCTCCTGTGTCACAGGACAGAGGGAATGAGCTGGCAGGTAGGGAACTGAGCACTGCTATGTTACCTCTGCATCATATCTGACTGCAGCAGACAATAATGAAAAAGCGTTCTCCACAGTAATTCCTCGCTTGATGATGTCTTGACAAAGCCTCTTCAGTCTGTTTTCACAGTATGACGTCGCCAAGTCCAAAAGACCTAAAGGGCAGAAGCACTGAGGTCACATCAGTTCACAGTATCCACGAAAGCTGCTAACATGCCACTTTCATTTCATGTGAGTGATTTCTTACCAAACACTATTGTGAATCTGAGTAAATATCTTTTTAACTCTATTTCTTACCTCCAAAAATATACCTGTCCTTTAATTACTTTATACAATTTCTTTCATAGTACAAAGAATAAAAAAAGGGATTCTCTTCCTTATTTTGTTTCTAAAAGGGTAAATGTATTAGAAACATACTTTCATAATAAGTTCATACTTTAAATAAGTTTACAGTTACAAAGTACATCCATAAAATTTTAAACAGTAGCAGTTTAGACATGTTTGCTTTAAACATTTTTTTTAAGTATATAGAAGTTGGCTGGGCTGGTGGGTGCATACCTTTAATCTCAGTGCTTGGGAAGCAGAGGCAGGAGAATCTCTGTGAGCTCGAGGCTAGCCTGGTCTATAAAACTCTAAAACACAAATTCCAAGACAGGCTCCAAAACTACACAGAGAAACCTCAGAAAAAAAAAAAAAGTATACAGAAGTCAATACACCTATTTGTCACTGCTGGAAGAATAGGAGGATGTCATATGCATATGTCATCCTGTCATATGTCCTAATAAGTACCTATGGCATCCTCGGGAGGCAAATCCACTGTGTCTGTGTAGAGGAACTGAAGAAAGGCACGGTACACAGGGTAAGAAAATTGGTCTATCTCAATCACCTCCTTCATGTCCTCATTCCAATAGGACTGGAACATGGATCGGAAGTGCTCACACCTAAAACAAAAGCAAACCATACCAATGAAAGGGCTGAAACCCAATAACAGATTACAAGTATCCTTTACCTTCTGGGCTGGCACAAGCTAGGATCATTCACTACTAGCACCATAAGTATTTGCTATTCAAGGACTTTCATGTACAATGTTGCCAAAGTCACTTTCATCTTGATAACACCACTTAACAGTATCAATTAGACAGAGAGCCCAGAAGTACTCGGTATATCAACATCACTGTCTCCATCAGTCCCTGTTCCCAGTCTCCGTTCCAGTAAGTGTTCGGGTCATTTGTTTTTGGGTTTATGTATACAGAAATGCATTTTAAACAATGCAATAAGGGCTAAAGATGTAGATTACTGGCAGAGTGAGATATGGTACACAATATTCACTAGAGGCACTTGCTAGTATGTACTAGTACTGGCTATAATTTTGACCACTCAGAAAACTAAATAACATAAACATACTCCCCAGCTTCCTAAAAGTTGCAAGAACACAAGCAAAATATATTCTTTGATAACAATTAAAAATGATAACTATCTGCCCCAAATACTAAGTTGTACTGCCATAGACATTTCTTCTTAGTGTCTATCCTGTGGTGTAATAAACAAATGGAAAAAACAAAAAGAAAGTAAAGTTACTGATGGCTCTAAACTCATGCAAAAATACCTGATTTTTAAAACAGCTTTATGGACATGAATATATTTCCCATCAATTCGAAACTTCAGATCAGCAGTTTCTGGACTATCAAATTCTTTCTTCAGTGAATCTGCAACTGTTAAAAAGTCTTCATGCTCTGAAGGCAACAGACATACTGTTAGCACAAAGCTCAAGAGACAGAATCAGGCATGAGAGGTTTTCTAAAGATAATTAACTATGGTGCATAATTCTACTCCATTTCTTGTCAATAAACTCATGACTCATTTGACAAATCAAACTCAGTACTAAAGTAATTGATCTATAAACTACAGAAGAAACAAAATGAGTCTCTGAGAAAGTCAAATAACAGTCCTCTTATAGAATTAAACATGAAAATATGCACTAAAAATAAACCTCCACATCGGGCGGAGGTGATGCACACCTTTAATACCAGCACTGAAGAGGGAGAAGTAGGTGGATCTCTATGAGTTCAAGGCTAGCATGGTCTACAGAGTGAGTTCCAGAATGGTCAGGGCTACAAAAAAAACCCCTCTGTCTTAAAAAGCCAAAATAAATTAAACAAACAAACCTCACAGGTAGTCTATGGGGAGTCAACTGATCTCCCATAGACTGGAGTGGTTTCTCTTCTAGGACTATTTGGTTACCAATTTTCCTTGACTGACAGCATCTTTGCTCTGATTTGAGAAGTTTTAAGGATGGCAGATTCAAATCAAGATGAAGAACCCCAAACACTTTACCATGCAAACAGTTCTTAGGTAAAGGAACTTCTTAGCCATCGGATATCTAAACATTGCTCTTAGCCCTGGAAATTAATGTTATAACAATAATCCTTCCATGCTCTCTAGAAGCAGCCAACTTCCTTCTAAGAACTCAAAGAATTTTGCAGAAAAATCAATGATGCTCCATGACATGAGTGGTGACGAATCTACCCAGGGAACATGGTGTTACTGTGAACACAGTTAGGGATCCAACACAAACTCGTCCTATACTTTATATGTACAGAGGAACAGAGGAACAAGAGACACTGAGAAAGACCCAGCCAGTAGCTGGGTACTGAGTCAAAGTGGACAGACTTCCACTGCCCTGGCTGAGAACAATGACAGCCTGGAGCACTGTGGCTTTGAAAAAAGCAAGAACTTATTTAAAGACCAGTCTCCCCTGACTCCATAGCCTAGAATGCTTCAGAAAAAAGAAAGATAACTAAGGTGGGCAATATAATATATTTAATAAAAACAGCCTGAAATATCAGAGAACAGAGCCAAGCCATGAAGGTCAGAGAGTGGTGACCCATGCCCTTAATCTATCTGAATCTTTATAGTTCAAGGGCAAAAAGAGTCAATCTTGAATCTTAGTTCTGGGGTGGGGTGGAGTGGAGATAAGGCTGGAAGAGTCAGGACTTTTCCCTTGGGCCCATCACTTCCCATTTTGGCTGAGGACAGAGAGACTTTTGATCTGAGAATTCTTGGAGATAGGCCTGAGGAGTTGGCTAGGTAAGAAGTAGCTGTGGTTTCTTTCTCTATCTCTCTAATATTTCAGCTTTTCCTCAATATCTGGCTATAGGTTTTTTTTTTTTAATTATAATAGCAACAGAATTCGTGTAATAGCTAATCGCTCACCCAAAACCAAGGTTTCTATATGCATGGGTGCCTTGGCATCTCATCACAGGATGGAATAACCCTCCCCTCTTTGTGATGGCCACCATAACCTGTCTCTGGAGCACTACTTCTCTCCAACAAAGGAACTCACGTCTATAAGAGAAAGCCCTCCAACTTTAGGAATTTACAAGATAAGGTCAGTGGCTAGTCCCCCTGTCCCCAAAAGTAATAAATACTGTTGTGAAAAAGATATCTGCATTTTAAAATACAAGAACCTGGAAAAGCCTTTCCTAACTAGGCCAACTGGAGCACTACATGGAAATCTCAGCCTGTGCTATCCTGGCCTACTTGGCTATGTATGCTAAACATAAATGTGGCTACAATCAAATGGTTCCACTCACTAAACCAAATGGTTTTTAGTCATTGTCTTTATTGCAAATATACTCTGTATTATACTAATTGAGTTGATAAAATACATCTTTAAAAAAATGTTTTGTTTCTCCTGAAATTCAGTAGCAGCTTAATTCTTCCTGAATATCTTCTTTCCCTCAAGTAAAGGGGATATGGATAAGTTATGGTTGCTTAGTGGGTTGTGGCTGCCTTTAGAAGTAATAACATTTGAAATTAATATAAACAGTGAGTGAAAAGCATTATGAATGGGCTAAATTCTACTTGATTGTATTGGTTAATTTGTTATTAAATATGAATTCAACTAAATAGGAGTACTTAGGGAAGAAAAAAGTCACTGGAGTGTTTCATGACCTATGAATAAATCTGATTATTATTCAGGAAAGCATTAAAGCTAACATACAGAAAACATCTACAACCTAAGCAGCTCACAGCTACCAAACATGCAGGAAGTAGGACTTGATTACCCAGGGTGGAAGCTGGTTCAGTGGCTTACCCACAGATAGGAGGCGCCAGGAGACGGCAGGGGTGGCAAAGCAGGCAAACACATCATCAGTGCAGGAGAAGTGGGTGAGGTGTGGAAGGAGCACCGACTGGCCCCGGCACTGACCCCACATGTACACGTGCCCGCCCTGAGTCTTGGCGGCAGATGTGTGAGTGGAATGACAGGCTGCGATCTCTACAACTCTGAAGCAGTGAAGAAAAACCCACGTTACTTCCTTACCACACGTCCCTCTAGCACTCCTAGAAAGTAATTTAGAAGTTCATGCTGGAACATCTCACAAGTCAGCCCAAGGTCAGTGATGTAAGCAACAAATCCCACCTTCAGAACCAAAGGTCAAGAAAGAGATCCCCTGACCCGACCTCCCCTCTCCTGTCTCTCTCTCAGAGCCACACTTCACCTAAGTTCATCCTGAGGTAGGAAAACACAAATAATACAAACTGTTGAGGGAAACTTGGAAAGAGACTCGAAATTAAAGACAATGAAGCCAATGGATAATGACAAAATGTCTTGAAATATAAACAGCAAACAAACAACAAAAAAACTGGGGCTGGAGAGATGGCTTAGAGATTAAGAACACAGTTTGTTCTTGTAAAAGACCTGGGTTGTGTTCCAGCACCCACATGGTGGTTCACAACTATCTGTAACTCCAGTTCTAACTGGTCCAATACACTCTTCTGACTCCACAGACACCAGGCATGCACATGGTGCACTTAAGAGACATGCAGGCAAAACACTCATACATATACATTACATTTAAAAATAAAAATAAAAAACCCTACTCCTTGAGTGTGTGTGTGTATGAGGGGGTATGAGGGTAGTGTGAACATCTGTGTAAAGGCCAGAAGACAGCCTCAGGTGCAATTCCTCAGCTATCATAAAGCTTTTGATTGGGTTGGGTCTCTAACTGGCCAGGAACTCACCAAATAGGCTAGGCTGGAAAGCAATTACAAGTACATACCAGCACATCTGGCTAAATATGGGCTCTGGTGATCAAGCTCAGGTACTCACAAGCACTTTCCTGATTCAACTAACCCTCTCCACCACCGTCTTGTAAATATTACCTTCAATAAACATTTCCTTGTAGATACATTTCCCCCCTCACCTCACCCAGAGTTCAACATCTTCATTAGGATGGATACCACTGGGCTGAGGCTCATGGGCTCTAAACATTCCAAAAGATTATCAACCCAGACCAGCTTCATTTTCCTCAGTGCTCCTAAGGCAGGGTCCCAAACAAATTGCATAAAACCTCACAATTTGATGAGCAAACATTAAGTACGTATTCCAGTAGCAGACATTAAACCAAGTCAATATTTAAATAATGTCCTGGAAAGAGAAACTTTAATTATTTAAAAGTGAATTTAGTTGGTACAAAGTTAATGTTACACTTTGAATTTCAGTGATGTCATACCTTAAATAACCTTCCTACACAATGGACAGTTCCAAGTCTTTCAGAACTAAGATGCTTTAGTTCCTAACAATCACAGGTGGGTGTGATGACATATTGTATATTTAAAATTAGCCTGAAATATGAGGACAGAGCCACTCACAGAGTCAAGCCATGAAGGTAGGGAGGAAGCACTGGGGAGGCAGAGGTTCTCTGGATCTCTGTGAGTTTGAGGAAACAGAGGCAGGCTGTGGTGGCCACACCTTTAATCCCAGCACTACAGGATGAACCAGGAAGTGAGATAGCTGGGCAGAGAGAGAGGAGGGAGGAGCTCAGTTTCACCTGTACTCCCTTTCAGCTGAGGACTCAGAAGTATTGAGTCTGAGGATTTGTAGAGACAGGACCTATCCTTTTTGGCCTGAGGACTTGACTAGGTGACAACTGGATGTGGCTTGTTTCTCTGTCTCATATATTTCCGCTTTTTCCCAAATTCTGGCTCTGGGTTTTTTTTTTCTTTATTAATAATACTAACAGAATTTGTGCAATAGGTGGGTGCCTCAGAAAAGGGCAAGTTCAGAAGACAGGACAAGTTTACACATATTCATTCTGAGTTATAAACTATTTTGATCAAAATGAGAATGTTAATAAACAAGTCACAAGCTAAATACCACAGCCCTGACACACAGTCCCAAGGTCACACACACATAGTCTCCAAGACATGGGATGACAAATTTACCTTTCTTTTTCCACCATGATGTGTGCTGGGCTTAGCAGGTTATTTTTATTGCCAGTTCCCAGCTGCCCATATGTGTTAGCTCCCCAAGAAAAGAGCAAGCCCTCATCTGTTAATGCTAGAGTATGTGCATAGCCGCAGACAATCTGAAAGTAAACACAAATGGTTATTATACTAGAAGACAGACAGGGCAGAGCAACCACTTGCTTAGGGCACAGATGGCTTCTGCAGAATGCCAGAGAAGTCTAATTCTTTAACCACTAGACTTCTTCATGAATTTCTTTACCCTGTGAAGAAGGCTATGTCCAGGGGCTGGAGAGATGGCTCAGAGGTTAAGAGCACTGACTGTTCTTCTGGAGGTCCTGAGTTCAATTCCCAGCAACCACATGGTGGCTCACAAACATCTATGATGAGATCTGGTACCCTCTTCTATATACTGTATACATAATAAATAAATAAATCTTTAAAAAAAAAGAGAGAAAGGAGAAAAGAAAAAAAAAGAAAGCCATGCCCAATATCATGGACTTCCTTTTTCTAACAGAAAAACAGAAAAGCTAAAACATTAATTGTGAACAGTGAAGGCATAAAGAGTTGCCAGAAATAAATGACAGAAGAATTCACTTGCAATGCATCTGTCATAGGAATATGGAAGGTGGGTACAAATGCGAGTGTACCTGGTTCACACACACGCCGTGCAGAGCTGCCACTCTCACTGGGGTCAACTGGTTGCCATTGTTTCCTAAGCCCAGCTGTCCATTGCCATTATAGCCCCAACCATATACCTGAGAGAGAAGAAAGGACAAGCTGTGCAAACTGCCAATGGGAAGAGAAGTCCTGTCCTACACAAATCAGATATCCAAACATGTACTGTATGCTATGTGACCCTACAAAAGCTATTAGGAGGTTCTGGGGTGAAGATGATTGACTTTACTTCCATTCCATGATTTCACAAATGAGAAAGCTGAGGTCATTAATGGTTAGCAAGCACCTACCACATGTCCTACATAGTAAAAGGCACTAAGGAGGAGTCCTTAGGCCAAGTCTAACAAAGGCAATGAACATGTGCATGCTTGATGAGCAGGTAGTAAGCCACAACAGAGACCATCAAGGGGCTGCAGGAACAGAGAGAAGATGTCTCCGTAAGAAGCACTGGGAGAGAAGGCTCTCAGAAAGTGGAGAGCTGAGTAGGGTTAGGTAGTGCATTCCAGGCAGAAGGAACACAGAATGTCACAGGCAGAGACAAAAGATGAGTAGGTAGAATAGTGGCAAAAGAAGAGAAGAAAGAGCCAGATAATAAACTGATTTTTTAAAAGCTGGGCATTGTGTACATACCTGTAATCCCAGCTCTAAGCATACTGAGGCAGGAGGCTACCACAAATTCAAGAAAAGCCTGAGCTACCTAGATATCAAGTACTAGACCAGCAAGGGCTACACAACAAAACAAAAAAGGGGGGCAAACAAAGAAAGTAGACTACATCTAAGAATTTTTACTGCAATATTACAAAACAGAAATTAAATATGCATTTTTAAAAGATCATAGAGACAAGGGTGAATGGGTAACTAGCAAAAATACTAGTTAGTAGGTAATTTCATGTCCCATCAGTAAACAAGTGAGCTCTCATAAAGCTCTGAGCTAAGAAGTGATAGGAAGGAGACCAAGAGACAGAATGGGTAACAAAGGGGCTGAAGAGAAGAATTACAGAACTGAGTGGTCCCTCCGGTGTTTCAAGGCATGCATCACTTGTTGAAAGTAGCAGCTGGCATAGGCTGGTCAGGAGGGTTAATGATTTGGAATATCCAGTGTGAGACACAGTAATAAATTTTAACCAAGAACAGATTGTAAAAGGTCAGGTTTAAATTAGATGCCTATGACTGCTGGTGGTATCAAGTCCCACATGTATGCAGGCAAATGCACAGTGGGACTTTCAGGACAAAGTAAAGTAGAAATGGGCAAAGTTTGAGAGGTGGCTACAGGTAATTTCATCAAATCCAGAAATGTAACTGGTATCGGCCATCTGGGAACTTGGCAACAGCTATCCATATTCTTAATGGCATACTTCTTGACCTAAAAATTCTATGCTTGGAATTTATTCTATGGAGATGCCTACATAATATACCAAGATATATATATGCAGTAACAACAAAATCAGTGCATCATTACTCACAACAGCAAAAAATTAGAAACAAGTAAAAAATCCTTCAGCAGAGTTTCAGGTGTCCGACATCCACAGAAGCAAAACTAAGCATCATCTTGATAAGTGCTAGAGAGAAGTCTGAGACAGCAGACCACCAAAGAACCTGCTGTGAAGTGCGGCAGGGAACAGCAGACCACAGAATGACAGAGAGAGCAGCAATATATAACTGTCACATTTGTTAAGTTAATTCAACTCATCTGTAGATAACCCCTTATAAAGGAAATGTCCAGAAGGACTCACATGAAACTATAAATGAAATTAGGAAAAAGTGATTTAATGTTTACTCTGTATGCTTCATTGTCTCCCCTTTGTAAAAGTAACCATGTAAAGTTAAAACGGAGTAGCTCAACAGTTAAGAGTGGTACTGCTTTCTCAGATGACCTAGCTCAGTTCCCAGCACAGAGGGCTCCCAACAGCCTATAATTCCACCTGTAGTAGATCTGACAGCCTCTTGAGAACTCCAGGGGCACACTGCACTCCTGTGCACACACAGACACACATATGCACATAATTTAAAAAGTAACAACATCTTAAAGAAATAAAAGCATGAAGAACACTGAACAGAAGATATTAGATAATTGCTCATAGAATCCTAAAGTACTCAGGGATGATAGTAGGATTGAATAACAAAAGAAAAAGTCAACTCAGGGGATGACTGGAAACATGCATAGCACCTCAAACCCACTGCATAATGCCATATACAAAGTGTATAATTGCTATGCACCAAGGAAAGCAAAGGTGGTGGTACATGGCCCACTTAAGTGGCATCAGTAATCTCATACAAGTAACCATCAGCTTGAGAGTGATCACCGTACAGGGCAGAGGGTAGGTTTATAAAAGACATGTGGGTGATTTTATGAGGAATTCATTAGCTGACTTTAGAAAATGTACAGATGACTATGAATGAAAGAGAGGTAGTCCTTTCTCAGTCCATAGTATTAAATCCAAATATCTATAAGAATTAGACTACACAGATCTGACATTTACCCCACCATGCTGCCTTTACCATGTAGCTGCAGGGATCTTGCAAAAACTAAAATAAAGACACATTAGAATTTGTACTTGGAAGTTTTCAGATTTGAAGTCATTCTGAGGACTGAGCACTTGCTGAACAAGACAAGCTCTCCTCTCCTCCATGCTGGCACCTTGGAACATAGGCAGAGGGACAAGAAATGAAGACTACAAACCTCACCACTGTCCAGAACAGCCATGGATGAGGTCTGACCACAGGCAATGCCAACCACTCTCTTAGTATATAAACAGCTTGTAACTTTCCGAGGAGTTGGCTGATTTGCTGTAGATCCTGATCCCACCTGTCCACAGTTGTTAAAACCCCATGCAAAAACCTACAAGAGAAGGAATAAGGAAAAGCAGTCATTAGAACTTGGCATGGTTTTGAATGCTGTATGTACAATTACCTACCTATCTTCATAGTAATCCTATATGGTAGCCCTGGAGTAAGTATTCCCATCCTCTGGACGATGGATATATAGAAACCAAGTATTGTACTATGCTTTTGACAACTATACTATAGTGCCCCTCTAAGTTTGAAAAACAGATAGATAAATACATCTTGTTAATTTTGGCACCAGTAAAGCAAAGTATCAATGATGTAAATGGCACACTCAACTCTTTGGACATAAATTCTCATTGTTTCTCATGGAAAGCTTTCCAAAATATATTGTTCTTTTCCTTGTCTCTAATGCATAGTTTATGCCTCAGGATTATTGTTGAGGTCAGGCTGTGACCTGCTCTAAAGTACTCCACATTGTGTCAAGTGGTTTTTGGACTATGCCTTGCCCTGAGAGGATCCATCTTATAAGCAGCTTTTTACTTTACTAAGGATGATGACTGCACTTAGTGAACATCTAAACAGCACCATCTGTCTGTCACCAACCAGAATAATAAAGAAGAGTACTACTATATAAATTTATAAACATAAACTGGGACCGTAAGAGCCCACTAGCACATTAAAATTATATCAGAAAAACCAGGCACAAGAACTTATCAGACACACCATACTAAAAAAAGAAAGGTGCAATACTCTCACTTGGATCCCATAAAAAACACATCTAACTCTGCAGTGGTAACAACCCCACAGGCTTTTCATTCAACCAGTGTGTACAGGAAGCATGAACTTCCAAGTCTCCTAGGGGCTTCAGCTCAACATGGACACCCTGCTGACAAGTTCCATTGAAATAGCTCTGCACCTGTCTGGACCCACTGTCCATACATTCATCCTTCTGGACCCAATCCCACGCCTTGCTCTAGAGCCTCTACTTCCCCTTGCTTCTGAAGCTCAGTACTGATCCCGTGCCTTGACTCTAGCAGCAGCTATCACCTCTCCCAGAGAGCTCCAGCCTGAGTTCATCTCACTCCCACAGAGACTTCTTTGCACCTCTCAGCATCTTTAAAATGTCTTTAACTCTACTGTGGCCTCTTTAGCCCCTTTGTAATATTTATGTTTTACACACACACACACACACACACACACACACACACACACAGAGAGAGAGAGAAAGAGAGAGAGAGAGAGAGAGAGAGAGAGAGAGAGAGAGAATGAGAATATGTGTGCTCTGAGAGAAATATAAGTAATTAACATTGGAATTTTAAAAGACTGGAAAAAATAATTTGTGATGGCTTTCAGCCAGGACTACCAAGGAAAGCTATTTGACAAATGCTACCAAAGCTACTGTATCTTGCAAATTTACTGTTACTCAATAAACGGTGACATTATGTAGACACAAACATGTTAGTTTCTGACACAGTATATTTGCAAAAGCCATCAAGCTTATAACTTTCGATTGTAATTTCTCACTATATCATAGTAATGGTCAAAAGTGCTAAGGGTATGTCTGTTCCTACAGATATACCATTATTATTAGATTGTTCTTCTAAGTACTGGAGTTCTCACTTGCTACATATCAACTTAGCACAACCTACTTTTGCTATCTATTATCTACCACAATCTGAACACTGTATTTTTACTGGATACACACAAACAGGTTCCTATGCTAGTCAAAAACCAGAAAAATTATGAGAATGAAAAAGTAATGTTCTGCCAGTGGTCACACCCTTAAAAACAGTGTTTCTGTCTGTACCTCCCACAGCAACTATCAACTGCCAGCCCTCAGGCCTGAGTAGAGCCTGGAGGTATCTCTCTTATCTATTATGGGAATTTGGGTTGACTTGGTCTTATATGGGTAAGCACAGTCTTTGTGAGTTTCTGGGTAAGATGGAAATGTGTTTAGGAAGGATATAGGGCTTTGGAGGGTAAAATAGAGAATGGAGAGGCTTAAGGGCAGAAGAGCCCTCTTCCAACACAAGCATAAAGACTCTCTAAGATCCTGCACTCATTCCCCCCACCCTGCCTTTGCCTGTGACAAGAGGTCTTCAAGCATCCTCAGTGTGGCTTCTACACCTTTCTTCCCTGTCATTGGCTATAAAAACTCAGATAAAATGTATATGCATTTTACAGGTAGAAGAAAAATAACATATACTTCACAAAGGGAGAGTCACAGAAATATCTAGTTTAATAATGCAGGGATTCTGCACCATTACTGAAATTAACACAAGATAATGATTAAAACAAAGCAAGAATCCAGGCTTCCCAAATGAGTAAGATTTGTCTAACTTAAGGATCATGCCTCAGGAACTACTGGAACATTCTGAGTTCCTTAAAAACACCCTTGCCTTTTGTTTTAAATGGGGACCATATTTCCACTGAACGAGCAATGAGCTTGGAGACAGCGGATTTGAACACAGCCTGTGCACTATGCCCACCTCTGGTGCATCCCAACCATAAAACCTGGTTCACCATCAGCTTTGTGGTAGTTTCATCTCTAACTTGTTCCCACTTGGTAGAACTAATTAACACCATTGGAACACTTTAAACAAGAGACAGAGTGACTAACCTAACTTGTGCTTTAGAAATCAGAGGGCTGGGGAGAATGCACATGCTCAGTAAGCTGCAAGATAAGCAGGGACATGGGACTGAACAAGTTACTTACCACAATGCTGGGGAAGCTATTTTCTCCAAAATTATTATACACACAGAAAAACAAAATACACCCTAAGAAAGAGGGTGTTTAGGAGCTTACATATCACATCTTACTGGGATCATGGCAAAAGAGCATGAGCATGAACACTGAATTGAGTTCTCTCATCAAAAGCTGCTGGTGGTCTTGTCAGGGGAGCAGCAGATGGCACTTGAATTCACCAGTTCTACCCACCAGGATGCAAGGCACTCATGGGTGGACTTCAGATAGACGAGCCCCAAAGCTTCAGCTCCAGAATGTCTCTTGCTACAGCTGTGCCTTTACATGTTTGCCACTGCCATTTTTCTCTGGTATCTGCATGGTCTGAATGGGCATAAGGAATCCCCACTGCCTTTAATGTAGTGTTATTATCTCATGGAAATATCCTGTTCTACTAGGCAGTTTTACCTGTGGATTATTATGAAGATTTCCTTTTAAGTTGTACTGTTTGACTGAAGCAATAACTTTATACAATAATAGTGTTTAAATAGAATTTTGATGATTGAGGGTTTTTATAAATGTAGTAAGGGATTATGATAGAGTTTAGCTTAATAGAAAAGTTAATATAGGTAAAGGTAGGATATAATGTTGCTCCCACCCCTGGTAGAGCAGGGGATGCGGAGGATAAAGAAATAGGAATAAGGAGGTGTTACACAGCTGGGACTTGGGAGTTTCTCTTGATGAGCATACAGACTATTAACGGGGACTGAGAGGCCAGCTTCCACAATCCGCTTCAGAGAAATAAAAGGAATGCCTCAGAGTGGTGAAGAGATAGGATAGGAAACGTTTTTATCTGGGATAATTATGAATAAATCTCTATCTACCTGACTGGTAAAATAAAGAAACATACACACCTTCTGATTTTTCACTTTCTCTTTTACTTCTTAAAAATGGTCTCTGACCTTTTCTGTCTCCATTCAGCTACATATCTCCATATTGCTGCATTCTATATATACAATTACATATCTTACTTTACATACACAGGGCTATACATCTCTATACAGTTATATATATTTTCACATGTCAACACATCTATCTTTTACATGCATTTCTCTTCTACATCTGTTTTATACAATTTCATCTTCTTTGCCTCCAGTTACAGATCTCCATCCAGCCATAGCTACTCATCTCAAATACATAGCTCTCTCACCATATAGCTTTTTACATTGCTTTTACACATTCTTATACAGCTCTTTGCATAGTTCCTACACACAGCAACAGCTCTTTCACATAGCTTTATTTCTCATGCATTCATTCACACACATAGATGCTTTTTCTATATCATTCAATCACTCTCTCACACATTCATTCTCTCACATGTCTCCCACCCTCTCTTTAGGTGGCAGTGGCTTCTCCTCCTCCATCTCTCATTCAGCACACATACACCACATACTGTGTAGCTTCACCCACATTGCTGCTGCTCTTACCCTCTCATTCATACATACTCATTCCTCCTTCTCTCTCCCCCTACATTGCTGTTGCTCCTCCTCTCTCTTAGCCAAACTCTGGACAATTACATGCTGTATTTTCAAGGTCCAACCCATTCTCATAACACATGAAGTCATACAGTTTTTCTCAGGTTAGTAAGGTCACAAAGACCAGCCAGTGTAAATGCTTGGCCTTGCATGTAACTTTTTCCCTGACAGACGATGACACTGAAATTCAGGACATAACAATAATAGTAGCAGGTTGAACCTTGAATGGTCAGAGTACGTGCAGAAAGTCAACTAGTACAAAGGGGTTATGTATCAAAACAGTCTGGCCTCGATTTAGCAATAAACAACGTGTGGGAAATAGTTTTCGTGCATATTCTGCAGGAACAGTTTAGTCTGTCTGAATTTGTTCTGAAGTCTAAAGTTAATTGTCTTTGAGACTGAAAGTACTGTTATTTTCCTGTGTCAATAAAGAAGAATATTCTGGTATTATATCTATATATCAGATTTAACTATCCACAACTATGAGTGTGCCCAAAGATGTATATACAACACACTATCAAAGGGCCTTGGAAAGAACCCCACAGCTCTTCTTATTAGGGAGGCATAGCAGTGGTACCAAAGAAAGTTACAGACAGAAAACAGGGTATCCAAGCCTGTCACCCTACAGACTTTGTTTAGTGGGGCCACTCTAGGATTTTGTTTAGAGAAACTCCTCCATGGACTTTGCCAAGTAAGGTTCCCTATGTATTGTGTTTACTTGGACTCCTTCGTGGACTTTGCCTAGTGGGTTCCCAAACACAGAGCTATTCATCTGGTAGGACAACCTGTAAAAAACTGGTTGTCATCTGCTATATACTCTCATGGCTTTCAGCAGATTGTGGCTTAGGTTAATGATTAAAGAAAACAACTGAGTCCCAGCTGGGCGAGCTCAAATTCTTTTAATCTTCATTGGGAGATATGTTCACAGGTTTGGGTGTGCATCATAGCTTAAACAAAGCTTTTAATAGTGATTTAGGGCTAGGATGATTTTGTTAATGGCTTTGAGGTAGAAAATTTTGGAAAACAATTTAAAGTTTAGAAAGGCACAATTTCAAGAGTTGAGCAAGGGACTTGCTGAGGTCAGGGAGCAGGAACAGTGTCAGCCTGGCTATTGCTGGCTGAAGTGCCTTTCTTGCAAGAATGAACTGGTGATCATGGTGATAATTAATTCCTTGTATTTCTGTCTTCTGCTTCCTAATATAAAATCTGTTTATGAACTGGTGTACACACCTTGAAAATTTATAGTAGAGCTGACTATTTTTTGTAAACAAAAGTTTAAATTTGTGATTCTTTTAAGATTTTTTAATAAAATTACACTTTGAGATACATAATAAAGTGATTGATCCTTTCTTTGTAACCATAAAATGTAGCCTTCCAGTAAAAGAACTGGCTGAGAAAAATACCTTGCTTGCTTACACCCTGTTAACCATTAACTAGTTGTCTGGACATAAATGTATGTGGGTTCTTGGGAATAATTTTTCACATGTAGTATGTAAAATGTTTCCTCATGTAAGAGACATGGAAAACATGATTTTGTTTACTTGGATTCACTGTAATCATTCACGTAAAAAATAGAATGTGACCACATTGTAATTTTTATAGTGCTTGAAAGGTTTTGCTGGGCATATGAGCTGTAAGGGAAAAATTAAGAAGGAATAGAAGGGATATATCTGGATTGAGGTAAGAAAAGAAATAAGGAGATGAGGCAGAAATGACAGAAAGACCCAAAGGAGGGTGTGTGAGTGTGTGTGTGTGTTCCCCATTTTTGCTGTCCCCAGAGAGTTAAGTTTTGTCCTGCTCACTGGCCCCAGAGGATTAAGTGTTATTCCCTCATATAGAAAAGTCAAATTGAATGATTTGTTTTTGACTCCATGGATCCCCCTCAATTCCTGAGCTGCTGAAGGCTGGTCCTCACAGCAGCAAAAAGAGTTTTTTGAGGTTAGCAAGATAACTCAGCAGATAAAGACACCTCAGTTCTATCTCCAAACAAACACAGTAAAAGGAGAAACTAACTTCCTCAAGTTGTCCTTTGACCTCTACATGCACAGCATGGCAGAGTCACCAAATAAATGCAATTTAAAACTTATTGAGGGGCTGAAGAGATGGCTCAGCAGTCCATTTCTGCTCTTCCAGAGGACCCATGTTCAATTCTCGGCAATCATATAGTGCTAACAACTGTTTGTAACTCCAAGATCGGATACCCTCACACAGACATGAATGCATGCTAAACACCTATGCAAATAAAAAAATTTAAACTTTTATTTAAAAGGTTTTTGTTAGTTTGTTTTTTATTTTGTTGAGACAAGTTCTTCCTTGTAGCACAGGCTAGCCTAGAAATTTCCATCCTGCTTTCAAGTCCTCAGTTGTGGAACTATGGACATGTACACACCAAGCCCAGCCAAGTGTGATTCTGACTACAAGACACAAATATTACTGGAGAAAGAATGCATTAGCATGGGTTTAATAGTTGGATTGTTTTTACCTACAAAGTCTAACAAGTAAAGAAAAATATTTTCACAATAGCTGAATAGTGGAAATGCCTCATATATCCATGAAGTTTAATGAAACAGGCCTGGGGTAGAGCATTTGCCTAGCATATGAGAGGCCACGGGTTCAATTCCCAATACCCCTTTCACACACAAACACACAAACACATACACATGGACAAAATGTCACATATATACAATAAATTATTATTCAGCACTAAAAGGGAAATACTTGGAAGAATACTTTGAAATGTCCTATTTACAATTCACAGCTGATGCACTAATGAACTCATGGCAGTTATGGTTACCTGCAAGACTAAGTCAACAAGATCAGTCAGTAGTCTAGGGGCATTAACTCAGTGGGTTACCTCCTCTCCCAAAAAAGGACATAAAGGTAGGAGGAGCATGCTGGGGTTCCAGAAGAGTGGAGGAAGGAGTGAGGTAGAGAGGATCAAGGCACATTATACATAGATGTACAAAGTTGTCACACACCATAGAAACAAATGACCTTGAAGACACTATGCCAAGTGAAATGAGTCACTAAGTGACAGATATTACCTGCTTCTATGCACAGGCAGTACCTAGAGTGGTCAGTTACAGTGTCAAAAAGAATCGACAGTTAACAGATTTGGAGCTTCAGCTTTTAAAGATGAAAGAGGTCTGTGAGTGGACAGACCAAACAGTGTGAATGTATTTAATGCTGCCAAGCTGTGCATTTAACATGCTTATGGTAATAATCTGTATCATGCAGTTTATCACAATTCTTTAAAAGGAATCAAAAAGCACACTTACCTCTCCGTCAGCTGCTAAAGCCATGGAATGATGTGAACCACAAGCTACCTCAACCACCTGCTTGAGAAGGAGGTTAGTACAGAGTTGTACAGGAACAATGCCTTGAGTGGTGGTCCCGTTCCCCAGCTGGCTGTATCCATTATGGCCCCAAGCGTAGACAGCTCCATCTAAACACACAAGCACACCAATCACTGGCTCCAGCAGAACTGGGAATGCAGCCCTCATTGCTCTAGCGTCTGTGCCCTCCGCTGTAACTAGGACAGTGTCAGGGAACACAGCACTAGAGAACAGAGAGGGCACAGGCAAACCTTTCCTGAAAGGACTTGGCACCTATACACAACATCAGCTTTGTGGTCAAAGCCAAAGGTTATGTATATAAAAAAGGCTTCTCTATATTGAACTCTTGCAGTAAGACAAGAGGATCTTGAATTCATGGTCACTCTTGGCTACACAAAGCATTTGAGGGCAGCCTGCACTACACAAGACAAAAAAAAAATTTGGAGATGGAAAATGAACGGACACTGTGACTAACAAAGCAAAAAAGGCATCAACCAACATTTCCAAAAGCAAAAGTGGGTATGGAGCCAACTCCAGCCCTAAATTCTCAAGAAGATATGCATCAGTTATGAGAGAGTTACAGCAAGGGTATGCTATAGTTCTCCTGTCATCACCAGTCATGACTGCACAGGCATGCATGCATGCATGTACACACAAATAAGGACCAGAAAGAATAGAGTGGGGGCTGGAGAGATGGCTCAGCGGTTAAGAGCACTGACTGTTCTTCCAGAGGACCCGGGTTCGATTCCTAGCACCCACATGGCAGCTAACAGCTGTCTGTAGTTCCAGTTCCAGGCAAAACACCAAGGCAAATAAATAAATAAAGTTTAAAAAAAAAAAAAAAGAATAGAGTGAAGGGACTTTTGAGCATGACAAGGAAGAGAAGTTTTGGGTTGATAGCTGTGCAGGCAGCCCTGAAACTGTAACCAATCACGTTTAGCAGTTCTAGGGGAGATATGGGGGCTCCAGAGATCATCTGATATGTGCTATGCTATAAAAGAGTTGGACACATGTTAATGATGGGTGTATATAGGTGTCAGTAAGTAAAAAAAACACTCTAAACAATTATCAGCCTCAGGAAGTGGGGGTTGGGGTCATACAAGAAGGAAAAGGCTCCTCTATAAATAATAATTACACAGCCCCCAATAATGAAAACATCAACACTAATTTAACCAAACTGTAGTGTCCATGTGACTGAAGGCTAAAGGCAATAAAAATAGATGACAAACAACTAAATTCAATCTGCCACAATCCCAAGTTAAAAAATAACATCCAAGATTGGAAACTCAGATGGAGATGCTTAAGTACCTTCCTTTAAAAATAGGAAAGAAAGCCAGGTAGTGGTGGCGCACACCCTTAGTCCCAGCACTTGGGAGGCAGAGACAGGCAGATCTTTGTGAGTTCAAGGCCAGCCTGGTCTACAGAGTTAGTTCCAGAACAGGCTCTAAAGCTACACTGAGAAACCCTGTCTGGAAAACAAAACAAAAACAAAAGCAAACAACAACAACAAAGGGCTAACAAAATGGCTCAGTAGGCCCATGCTACACAATCCTGAAAACCCACATTTTAAAATGGTGGATGTGATGGCACATGTCTGTAATCTCAGCACCACAGGGAGATGGAAGGCAGACAGGAGAATCTCCCAGAAGCCAGAAAACCAGCAAGCCTGGAGTACACAGCACAGTAGAAACAATAAGGACTGCCTCAATGAGTTGGAAGGGTGGGCCAGTAAGATGCCTCAGTGGGCAAAGGTACTTTCCACCCCAAGATGCAAGCCCAAAGAAAACAACTCCAAGAACTGTCCTCTCAACCCCCATGCATGTTGTAGCACACATGCTCACACATACACAACAATAATAAATATGAGAGATCAAATTCCTAAAGAAACATCTGGAGTTAAAGTAGTTCCTTCTAAACAGTAGTTCAATATCCCCAGTACCACACACACCACACACACATCCTACATCTACCTGTACTCAAACATGAACACACATGTACACACACAAAGTTCTTTAAATGATTTGATTGGTTATAACACACATAATATGGATATAGCAACCCATCATACATATGGCACACAATGTATAGTATGCTTAACACATATTTCATAAAATATACTATAAAATTAAAGATTAAACATAAAAATATTTCTCACCAAGCCCTAAATATTTGCATACTAAATTTAATACTCAAGATACTTAAAACATATTGTCTAGACTATAGCATAATCTCAAAAGGATTACAACAGCTTCCAAAAGTCACAACTTTAAAGGAAGCCAGTAATTTAGTGTGCTTGCAATATTAAAAATGCTTTTTGGTATCTATTAGGGTCAGATATCAAGAACTGGTTATGACTGGAAAGTTTCAAACTCTTAGGCCATTAAGAGTGAACCAGTTGGTACAACATGGGCTCAAAGGACCAGAGTGGGGGCAATCAAATGGTGACTTAAGAGTAGTGGTGACAGAGCTGACTCATTATGCTCAGACCCAGTCAGACTGCTGTATGACGACTGGCTCTCATAGCCTCTGAGAAAGATACAGAGAACATGGAATGGATTCAGATTTGAGTCACTGGAAGTCAGACAAAGAGGCTGAGGCAGATTCATGGAAGCTGAGGTTCACTAGCACATACACACAAAGCAGAGATGCAAACTGTCTCCCAAAGGCCGAACTACAGAACTGTCTAACAAAATCAGTGGACCTTTGCAAAGGGTGAAAGACCTAAAATTCCAAGGAAAGAAGTTACGTGTGACAAACTTTCAGAGTTCTGCTTGCCCACAGTACAATCCCCAAAGGAAATTATCTATGCTTCATTGATGACCTTGGTGAGGGACAGACAAAAGGACAAGAATCTGTCCACTTCTATCCTTCAATACGACACCATATGGATGTTCTTCAGAGTAAACTAAGATATCTTGATTCAAGATTCAGCAATACACAAAGGAGAAAACCTAGACTGTGTGCATTTACAAAAATATATCACAGAGGGCTGGATGATGGCTCAGCGGATAACAGTATGCACTGCTCTCCAGGAAACAAAAACTCTACTTCCAGCACTCACATTAAATGGCTCACAGCCAGCCACCTCTAAGTCTAGCTGCACAGGGATCTAACGTGTCTGGTGTCTGCAGGCTTTGTGCACATCCCCTGCACTGCATATACACATAGTTCAAATAATAATAAAAATACATTAAAAAATAAAAGAAATCCTCTGAAAGTTACCTTGTGTCCACACATCCAGTGAAAAATCAGACTGGAGGAAGCACATCCTTTGACTTTTCCAGTATTGTAAAATTTACACTGGATGTCTAAGAACCTAGAGACTGGGCACAAGGCATGCTGCTGCTATTGCAGTTGGCGTCAAGTGTCTTAAATTTTACCTTCCTTGTATATTTCCCCAGGAATAAAGAACAATCCAAAGTTAGTTAATTGATACAGCATTTCCTTTTCCTTGGCTCAGAATTAGTGGCTCAATTACCCACAACCCCCCAAATCAGTTTTCTTCCTTACCTTCAGTGCTGAGGAGGACATGAGGGCCACTCCCATAACCAAGGCTTTTGATCTTTTTTCCACACAAGGCTTCTAGTTTTTTGGGCACCAGAGTACTCTTGTTATCTCCAGTTCCTAGACAGTTACTACAGTTCAGGCCAAACACGAAGACCTAGAGAACAAATATGTTTGCCTAAGTCACCTGACTTGTAATCACATTTCAAGCTCCTTTCCCTGCTCAGAACATCAGATACACTCAAGTCTAGTTTGAGCCCAGGCAGCAAGAGGAGACTGCTCACGATACTAGGAAATCTTCAGCCTCTGCCGAGAATACTCAGGCTTTTCAGTACCAGTCTATCCTATAGAGGGGAAGCATTAAAATATGAAACTGAAAAAAACGTATCAAAGGGACTCTTCCTGAATTTCATGTTCTCTTTACCACAAACCTCTTCTCAGCTTTCAAACTACAGGGCTGAGCCCCACCCCTAGTTTCCAGTCTTACCTCATCATTATCAGTGACATAGATCGCCTCATTGGCAGAGGCGCCAAAGACACACGCTTTCCTGATGGATGCAGTTTCCTGGGATGAAAGTAGAGTGAAGATTGGCCACTTTCCTACATCCACCATGACTCTGTTCTGGGTGATTCCTATAAATAAGCTGACATCTCTGCTGCAAGAATTAAAAAACATTTCAAAAAAAAAGTAATAACCACTAAGCCAACTTTAGTAAGAATTTCATTAATTAATAAAAGTCACAAAAAATAATCCTAGAAAAATCAGCCCACCTTTATGGAAATGAAACATTCACTTCCCCAAGATGTCCAATCTTCTAGCCTTCAATACCAGGCCTCTCCCTGAAATGAGAGCACAGCATACCAGAATCAAGAGTTTCCCCTTCTCTCTCTCTCTCTCTCTCTCTCTCTCTCTCTCTCTCTCTCTCTCTCTCTCTCACACACACACACACACACACACACACACACACACACACACACACACAAGGTAGTTTCAGAGAGATCTGGACTCTCTTAGGGTGGGTGGGGGACTGACTGAGATTGACTTTCTCAAAATACGAAACAAAAAATTACAATCCTAACTTGTCTGTTAGTTCTCAACCAGGAGAGGGAGGGAATTAGAAAAATCAAAGGCATTGCCTCCGCACTTTTACACACACAAACCCCTGCCACATAGAGCCACTGCTGCATGCCAAGAATGTGGTAACCCTCAGAAAGCAGGAGCAGGTAAAGCTGCAAGAGGAACTGAATGAAACTGTCTAAATACTGACACAGCTATCACCTCACATTTACAAAGACAAGACCATTTACTCCGATTTGGGTGCTGAGCTGATGACCCTGAACTTCAGGCCAGGCTTGGTTAGCTTAAATGGTGTCCTCATGAAGTAGATCTGTTTATAGAGTTTTATGCAAAAAATCTGGGTGGGACTCTTGTTTCTGAAAGGTTGAAAAGAAGGGGTGGGAATATTAGGGTCTGTGCAAACACAAACCCTTCTGTGCTAGTGAATTTGCACTCTAGCTCTCACCTCTGCAACAGAACAAAACCAAGCTCTCCAGTGAGAACCCAAGCTGCTCAGGTTCTCACTTTTCACCCTTCCCTCTGCTCTAACAGTTCCCAACTTAACACATACCCTGAGAGTGCCTTGGGGCTTCAGCACACCAGTCAATGCCTCAGCTCCTACCATCCAGAAACTTTTTCCAACATCACCAACCTGCATAAGGACCAGAGGCTTACTAGCCCTAAACATCATATCACAGGTGTAGCGAGGGGTGAACACCACAGAACATCACTAGAGGTGTCTGTCACTGCAGCCAGACACCTCTAATGATACATAAGCATTCTTAAGGATATGGAAGAAAGGTTAAAAACACATAAGCACAAGAAAACTGTTTCAAATTGTACAAAAGGATATTGGAAAGTTAAGTCTCCTCTTACCTTGAAAGCAATCACATTATCGATGGTTTATAATTCCTTCTGGGGAAGTGAATACCCACTAGTATAGTGAGTGTGTAAATGCATATACAGGATTTGCAAGTGCGTACATGGCAAATATATGTTTTAAAACAAAACACAAATATCCCCTTTGTCCCATTCTTACCAGTGAAAATTGTTCCCCCTTAGCACTAGGAAACCTACATGGCTTCAACAGTTCTAAGATACTCCATGACACTGATGCAACAATTTACTTGCCTGTTACTAATACATATTTAAGTAATTTGCAGATTTATTCTGGAACACTGAAAATACTGCTCACGTGCAATACTGAGTAAATGTCTTATTTTATACATAAATTTCTAAAAATGAAATAGATTCAGGTCTAATAACTATTTCACTCTTGAAAACTATTTCAAATTGCTCTTAAGTCACCATAAATGCAGAACGGCATCTGCTTATCCTTGATTTATAAGTAGGGTTAGATTATCTCAAAAGACAGAGAGGGGAGATGGGGAAACTGAGGAAAGATGGAAAGAGAGGAAAGTGAAGCAAGGAGAGGGCAAGAGGAGATGTTCTGCAAAGTTAGATTTGCACCCGTTACAGAAGGAAGAGAGCAGAAGCCATGTGTGACGTACATGCCTCTAAGCAGGCTGCTATTTCAAGAAAATTCAGAAGCACCTTTCCTTTAAAATACAAACCATACAGATTTCATATTTACCATTCAAATTTTTAGGATATATAATTTGCTAAAAACATAAGATTTGGGGTCAACAAATTTGGTCAATGATTGGTCAAACTTGGTCACCTCTTACCAAGCCTAAGAACCTGAGTTCAATCCATAAGACCCGTATGGTAAAAGGATAGAACCAACTTCCACAGCTGTCCTATGCCCTCCATATCCACACCATGGCACATTCATATCTACATATAGACAGCCACATAAATTTTTTAAGTGTAATTTAAAAATTTTAAATGCAAGATTCATAGGCTGTGGACTATAACTCAGTTGATACAGTGTTTTACTAGCAGGAACAAAGCCCTAGGCTCAGTCCCTGTAATTCCAACATTACAGAAATGGAGGTACAACCACACATTCATAGTCATCCTCACCCACATAACAATTTTGAGAGCAGAGTGCGAGTGCGTGCACGTGCACGCAAACACACAACACACACACACACACACACACACACACACACACACACACACGAATGCCAAGGGGGAGTAATGAGAGATTGATTCACTCTCTATTTTTCAAAAATCACAACACAAAGAGATATTACCATTCAAAACCACATAATTTCCAATGGTACAATTACTCTGAGACAGTCAAGTCTGCTTTCAGGGCTTGACAATTTCTCTCAAGATCTCAAGCTCACCTTTTAAATGAGGGTTAATTTTATGAGCTGAGTTGCATGTGGCTAAATTAGGTGAAGCTTTATTTTACAAGGCATTTCTCCAAAGGATGGTATTTTAATAGCCAATATACGAAACTGCTCTGACATCTCCACAGGCACATCCCACCACTCAAGGAAAAGTAGTACCAGTAGCCCTGGTGTAGCAGCAGGAACGGTAGACTGAGTGCACCTATATTTATGTTTAACTAGTCACTGTGATAACCTTCTGAGCTTTGATTTCTTGAAAATCTGTTCCAGCTCCAAAACTATGTAATTCATGTTCAACATGTAAAGAACATGCTATGAGGTATTTCTTGAGTGCATGAAAGTCAGTTTTAATAATGGTCAATCAGGACTCTGTCTTTAAGAACCTGGCTAACAAGACCATTGTCTACCATATAAAGAGCAATATTAGTTAGGCTGGCCCAAACAAAAAACACAAGTATTAAAAAATTTGCTATTAGCATGGGTTATTATGTAATCATATAGTTAAAATATATTACTTACTGGACTGTGTGATAAGTAAGCATATATATGCAGGTGCACACATCCATGCATATGCATGTGGAGCCCAGAAGTCAAGGTCAGGTGTCTCCCTCTATCTTACTTTCTGAGACTGTCTCTCTCATTGAACCTGGAATTCACTACTGGTTAGACTGTCTGGAGCAAGCCTCCAATATCCACTGGTGAGGTTTCTAGAATCGTCAAAATCAGAAGTATCACAGGACGCAGAGACAGGAAGAACTCTGAGTTCAAGGCCAGTTGGACTAGATAGTAAGTTCCAGGCCAGGGCTATGTAGTAAGGCCCTGTTTCAAAAACAGACAAACAAATAAATAAAAGAAAAACAACAAAAGAATGGTTGTCAAGAACTGAGCACCAGTGGAAATAGGGAGAAAATGGTTATTGTTCCATGGGTACAGTTTTAATTTGAGACAATAAAGTTCTAGAGATGAATGGCAGAGGTAACTGGACAAAATTATCAAACGTATTTAATATCACTACACATTTATAAATGTTAAAAATGATATAGCGCTGGTGAGATTAGGAGCACTAGCTGCTTTTGCAGAGGACCAGGTTTGGTTCCTAACACCCACATGGTATCTCATAACTATTTTTAACTCTAAGTCCATAGGATCTGGAGTACAGACACCAGGCACACACATATATACAAAATACTCATATACATAAATTCTTAAAAATTAAAATGTTTAAAATATAAACTTAATACTATATATATATTTTACTGTAATTTTTTAAAAAATCAGTAATTTTATGGACTGAAATTAGCTCACTTGCTAGAGAGTGCTTGTCTGGCATGCACAAAAGCTTGGGTTCAATAGCAGCACCACATAAAGCCAGGCATGGTAACTTGAACATGTCATCTCAGCATCCCTTATTCCAAAGGTGGAGAAAGGAAAAGAACAAGTTCAAGGCTCTCCTTGTGCTACAGAATGAGTCTGACACTAGCCTGGGAGACTTGAATCCCCACCTCAAGAAAAATCTAAGCAATAATGTGCTTACATTGATCCTTCAGAAAATTAAAAAATACATTATTAAAATTAAATATATAAAGATTTCAATCTTAAGATATGCATCTGCAAAAGTACAATTACATGTCATTAAGTCTATATTTTGAATGTTAGATACAGATTAGAAATATGTTCAATAGAATATTTCTAGAAATATAGTTTCTTAGACCTTTTCAGAAGAAGGCTTTTCCAGTACATACAGCAATATAACTAGACCCAATAAAATTGCAGAGATGATGAGTCTTCCTAGGGCTGGACTGATACTCACAGCCACCAGGGCTACTTAGCAAGTCCATCATATCCAATAGCTAGTCCTGTAGTGCTTAATTAAGACAGTAATTTTTACTATTTTTCTTAACCTGTATTTTTGTTCTAGGAGATGCTTCCTCACCAACAGCATTAATATATTCAGCCTGAATTATCTTTTACTTATTTATTTTGGAGCTAAAATATAATGGGGAGAATAGAGAAATGACAAGCAGAGATAGAAGAAGAGTTTGCATCTATCACCCACTTGGTTCTTTTGGCACTAAAAACAGACCTTGCCTCTGTTTTGTCCATTAGCATCGCAGATCAATAACCCACTAAGATTTTCCTAGCTATGGTGTGGGCTCTCAGAGAGCCTCTGGCAAGCGGAAGAAAAATTATTTTATTTTATATTCTCAAAAGTAAATTTAGGGAATACAAATCCAGACCTTCCAAATTTGGAAATCTACATTTAGAACCAGATGGCTGAAGAAACAGTCAGTCAATCCTCTGAACCCTCTTAATAACCCATTTATTTTACTTTCCCCTAGGAATAAACGTATTCAGACAAGATAGAAATTTTTTTATTTTGTTGACCTGGCAAAAAAAAAATTGAGTAAGTTATGGAATTTGAAAAACAGAAAATCAGTATCAATAGTATGGAAACTTTGTTTTGATGAAGTAATAGTCTCAATATTAAAAAAACACTAAGAATTTATGGTTGACCTATGGGTGTATGTCTTGCAGAGACCTCAAGGCTCCTTTCCCAGACTAACTATAATGTATCTGGAACAAAGGGAATGATGTCACCAGCAGGACTTTTGGCCCCTGAACAGCTCTTCTGCTGACCTGAAAGCTACTAATGAAAAAGCGATACAGAAAGCAACTCTATAAAGCTAGCCAGCACAAAATTCTAAGCAGTCTGTTGTGATCTGGGGAGCAAGACAGAGTCTGCTACCTTCTCCGGCATGGAAATAGCTGGGCTTTAGTGAAAGCACAGGACTCCAGAGGCTGAACATTTCCAGCATTTGCTCTGTAAGCTGCAATGTCAAATACACAAGACCTCTAAATTTCAAATTGTGCTTAATTAAGCACTTAGATACATGCTGAAGATTGCTACGGCAATCTCTAGTTTATAAACTGTATGGAATATGATTTTCATCATCAGTTTAAGAAGTTAAACTGCCTCACAATTCAGCCTTTTTCATGGTTCATGAGCCACTGATAAAGCCTAAGGTGTTTCACAAAGACAAACACAAAATAATAATATGAGTCAAATTAATAGCATAGATAACTAATTCCTCTAAAATTACCCTAAGGATTATTACTATTAGTAAATAGTAAAGAGCAATAGAATCATGGCCCCATGCCCTCTATAGGTCAAAAAGCCTGACAGGGATTCTGATACCAAGTGGAAACCTTAAATGTAAAAACTATACTGGACTAAGGAAATGATGGGAGACAGCATGCAAGGACACAATCCATGTGACACAATCATGTGCTAACTGTGAAAAATAATGATAATTACATGAAAATTATCATAGAAAAGCTGTCATATGAAATTCTAAAGGTCAAATGTGCAGTGTTCTAGCAATGATAAAGTATAAGCATTTCCTTAGGGAAAAAAATCATATTCTTTCCAGAGCAAGTATTTTTAATTTTCCTTCTTTTCTATCAGCTTTATACATGCTGGGATGACAAGAATGTGCACCCTGCCCATTTCTAAGTGCCTAACTGTGCATAAAGATTTAACAAGATGGTCATCATCTCCATCTCTCAGTTCAATGTATTTGTATTTTAGGAAAATTTTTAAATAAAAGGTTTCTTGGGCTTGGGGCAAACTTTTTGGAGGTAAAACCTAACAACTAACATCCATCTATGTTACAGCATAAGATCAAGAAATCCTTTGGCTAACTGCAGAGGCAAATGTTACCTGTAGCAACTTCTTCAATACCTACTCTGATGGGTTTGAAATATGGAGATGCTGTCTCTCCTGCCTAGACATAGTGACTTGCCCAGATCCAAATAAGCCCCGAAGAGAGACCAGCCTCAAATCTCTTAAAAAAGAAATACACCCTAAAACTTCTCTCTTTCAATGTTATAAGGGGCACAAATAAAATGCTATTTGAAAATTTTGCTGAGACACTATCACTGCCCCAGCTGCAAGAACAGCTTATAGAACTGGAAGAATAAAAGGCAAAGCATGCTCTGAATCTGGACAAGACTTGACATCAGTGAATACAGCGCTCTCTCTTTTTCAGACGCAACTAAGGCCTCCTGTACAGAGGTCACTGAAGATTACCCTCCCACCTTCATTTAAAGGCAGCATGACTACTGTCCTAGAATTTCCCACACTGACAGTGTCCACATTTTGCATAATTGGTTTCCTAAGATTCATTATTTAAGGTAATAATGGAAGTTTCTCTAGCTGTCCTTCCCTAACAGCCAGAAATTACTTGAACTTGAGGCATAACCTGTAATAATGGCCCCTGGAAGCATTTCTTCAGTCTTGTCACTCAGAGGCTTTCATTTTACTGTCCACAAGTCTCTGGCAATTCTAGGACATACTCTAACAGCTCATTGTTAAGTGAAGAAATAATACTGAAATCATGTGCTATGGTCAGAAAATAAACAACCCAAGAAGCAACAGGACCAGTAGCAGAAAACATATCCTGTGAGATGGGCTATTAGGAAGGACACTTTTCTTAAATCCCAGAGGCAGAGGTAGGAGGATCTATGAATTCAAGGCCAGGCTGCTCTACATAGCCAGTTCCAGGCCAGCCTGTCCTAAAAACAAACAAACAAAACAACCAGGTGGGATAGAGTTCAAAAACTGGACACCATAGTCTCTAGATTCTATAGTCTAGAGGTACATTCTGATCTCAGAATTTTCTGGAGGAAAGGTTTCTCTCTCTGTTGTTGTTTTAAGCTCTGACCTAAAATGGAACAGGAAGCTGCTCAGAGTATTGTTTTCAAACGCAGAGACAAAAGTACTCTTCACTAACACTGTGACAAACATATTAGAAATGACAGTTTGTTTAAGCTCCCTTCTCCCATATGTTCAGGAAAGATCCAACATCCTTTGAAACCAAGGATTCAAACTACATACATGATGCTAAACTTCATCATATGACAAAATGTAAGGGGAACATCACACATTCAACATTTGGATATTATCACAGACTTATGTAAAACCAGTGATAAAATCACATCAGTAATAACCAGTGATACAGAAGGAAATTAGTTTTTAATACTTAGCCAGTTACTATCCTCACTTGAATTCAGAGTATCAGTGTATTTCTATGTGCTATAAAATAAGATGTAAGGATTTATCTCCAAAGCCTGCTACTAGACATGTTGACAACAATTTTGTGCTCAGAGTTCAATCATGGGACTCAGTTATATGTTGCCTAGATTGATACCTAGGGTTTTAAGGTAAAGAAATTATGCTGTTTCAATAATCTATTTTTTAAAACAAGATCTCACTTCACAGCTAAAGATACCCTTGAACTTAAGAGCATCTCTCTCAACCTCAGAAGTGCTAAGATTCAGGTATCTCTTGGTAAGTAACTCCTACACCAGGCTGAGTAAAAGTGAAAGCTGCTATGCCTCCTAAGGGCCACACCCAAAACTGTAGGTAAAAGTTTCTGTCCCACCAGCAATTCCCAAACACCTGGCAGCCACTTCCCAAATAACTGACTCAGAAGCTTAATATTACTTATAAATTCTCAGCTGTTATCTTAGGCTTATTATTAACTGGCTCTTACACTTAAATTAACCCATAATTCTTATCTATGTTTGGCCATATGGTTGGGTACCTTTTCTCAGTAAGGTCTTCTCATCTTGCTTCCTTTATGTCTGGCTGGCAAACCCTGACTCCATCCTTTCTCTTCTCAGAAGTCTCCTAGTCCAGTCACCCCACCTACATATACATGTCCTTCCTGGCTTCTGGCCAATCAGTATTTCATTAAAACCAATTAAAATGACAAATCTTTACAGTGTACAAGAGCATAATTCCATAGCACTTCCCTTTTTTGTCTAATCAAAAAGAAAGGTTTTATTTTTGACAAAATAGGGAAAATGTGGTGATAATTTGTTTGAAATCTAAAAAATAAAGCTTGCCTGAAGATCAGAGGACAAAGCCAGCCTGTAGAGTTAGCCACAGAGGTGAGGAGGGAGTGGTGACATATACCTTTAATCCTAGCACTCAGGAGGCAGAGGCAGAGATCCATCTGGATTTCAGTGAGTTCAAGGCCACCCAGGCCTTTTAGTGTCTTTTAGACTGAATTAATCACCTGCAGTGATTAATTTAACTACTGGTGATTCATTAATTAACTATAGGGGATTAATTCAGTCTAAAAGAGAAACAGAGCCAGGCAGATGTGTGCTACACCTTTAATCCCAGCAAGAGGAAGGTTGAGACAGGAAGTAATAAGGCAGGACAGAGATAGGAATATAAGACAGAAGACAGGAGTCCTGCTGCACTGTGTGTCCCTTTCTCCCACTTCCCTTTTGGCTGAGGATGCAGAGGCATTCAGTCTGAGGATTCATGGAGACAGAATCTTCCCCTTTTGGCCTAAGGATACAGTAGTGATGAGAAGTTTCTCTAGTGGCTTGTTCCTTTGTCTCTCTGGTCTTTCAACATTAACCCTGATATCTGTCTCCAGGTTTTTATTATAAGACCAATTAGGATTCGTGCAACAGATGAAACACCCTTCAAAGACCTGCCTAGATTCAAATGAAGCAGAGAAAACCACCTCCACCTACTGAGGAGAAAGTGGTGAGGCTGATCTAGGTATGTCTAGAAAGAAATTCCCAAAGCTATAATCTATGGCACTGCCTCCACCATGCTGAATCCAGGATCGACCTATCTGAGAAAGGACACTTCATCTCTACAACCACAACTTTTTCTAGTGTATCACAAAGTTATTCCAGCAAAGAGCTAGACACTTAGAATGCTCATCTCTACAAAAGACTGACTTCCCTAAAACTTGAGAGAAGGTTCCAGAAAAGGCCTCCCTGGATGGACTCCAGCTCTTCCTAGAGTCATTTCACACCTTACCATCTGGGACAATGGGAGGGTGAGTATGATCATATTTTTAAGAGTGTATCTACTACCCCCAAACACAAAAGTAGCCTAGTTATCTGAACTGCTATTCAAAATACCTAAATTCTAGAGTCAAGTAGACTTTGGCAGCTTCAATCCCCAAATACTTGCTAGTAGCTTTTCTCTTACAATCTGAGATCTATGTGAACTCTGCAACTCCCCAAATTTCTAATGTAAACTGAACTCACAGCCTAAAATACAGAATGGTTTCTCTAGGTGGTAAAATTACAGATTATATACATTCTTCTTTATATTTATTAATATTTTCTAAAGTTTCCTCCATTCTCTGCTTGTAAGCTTTTTACAAACCACACACTGTGGCCTAGAGATACTTAATAAACTTTAAAATTGAGTCCATACTTTGAGCCAAATACATAGTAATTATTAACTAACATCTTATGAAATCTATTAGTGTTAAAGTTAAGTAATTTTCATTAGACTCCTAAATACATACAAGTGAATAAAAATTTAACCATAGAACCTACTAAAAAAGAAAATGTGTCTCAATGTCTTGTACAGCTTCTAGACTCATGAAAGGCCCAACCAAGACTAGTTTCCTATGCTTCTTTAAAGTAACATACAGAAACCTTTAAATTTTATGACTCTCAGATAAAGATCTCATACTTCGCAGCTCCTGGAACACACAGGCACTCAACTGAAAAATCTTAATAATAATAATAAGCTACAAGCTCCATAGGTTTGGTTTTGTATATATTTTCTAAGATTCGTGTTACTTAGCCCTTTGGATCGTAAACCATAAAAGTCACTTGCAAAAGACACACTTCGGAGAATAACGCATCACTTCTTCCTCCATAAGCACAAATTAGGAGAAAAAAAAAACCCGCCCAAAAGTGTTATTATTATTCACACAATAGATTAAAAGTCAGCCCACATGTGAAGGGAAGCTAAATACAGTTGTGATTTACGTTGAAGTGAGAATTTAAAGCATACTCTTAACTCCTACCAGGGCCCAAGTATCTTCTCCTGCCTGCCAGCATTCTTGCTTTTGATGCTATCCCCGCTATAGCACCCATCAGTCTCAGCAACTCAGATTTTGCCTCCTATTAGTTTCAGTCCTCATAACAACAGGGGCAAAGGCGAGCGAGACCGTGAGTAGTTTCCTTAAAAACTACCATAAATTGTCCTGTAAACTGCAACCCTCAGCTTCTAAGTTCCGCAGCAGACAGCTTCCCACCGCTAACCTGCGTGCCTCGACGGTCCTCTCTAGCAGGGCAGGCAGTCTCTGGTCAGAGGCAGGCCATGGGCAACGCCATTTACTCAGCTCACCGCACTCCTGGCACAAGTTCCCGCAACACAGAATCCCGGCGTGTGGAGTCCGCGTCCCCCGAGACTGGCGAGTGCGCCTGGTGTCCGGGGAAGGAAGGAGACCGTGCGTGGACTAGCAAGGCCCTGCCGCTGGCACCTCCGCCCCGCCCCGCTCTACCTGCCAGGCCGCTCGGCTGGCCCAGGCTCCGCCAGCAACTCAGCTCCGGTGCGAGCGCAAGCGCCACCGGTCACGTGGGCGGGTTGTGTCACGTGACGCCAGGGCGGGGCGCCCCCCCACCCCCACCCCCGGGGTTTTGTTCCGAAGCCAGCCGGCGGCGGGAGGTGCGAGCGCAGAGTTAGGAGGGCACGAAAGCGGTGGCCAGGACTTAGTGCCTTGGGAGAGCTGGACCACGAAAGCTAGCCAGCACGGTGGATCGCGACCTTCCTCCCGCCGCGCTGTTTATCAGAACACGTGTTTCTCCGCCCCGCCCTGCCCTGGATTGAAAGCACTGAGCCTGGACATAGAAGCCAAGGGAATAAAGACCAGGATCCTGAAAGCTGTCTGCTTCAACTCGATTCTTGAGCTAAACGGGTAAACTGAGTCCTGGAAGGATGTGGCTGCTTTGTGCAGCGCAAGCCTATCAGCTGTAAAGTTTCCCGCCGCTCTGGGAGCTCCCATTTGGCACTCTATAAAGTCCAAACTTCTTGGCATAGCATTCAAGCAATCTTGTTCAGACTCACCTTTTCCTTTGGAGCCAGCTCCCAGAAATAAACACAAATCTCCCTGGTTTTCTGTGTTCCTCCAAGTCAGTGGTTCTCAACTTTTCTTCTGCTGTGAAACTTTAGTACAGTTACTTATGTGATGAACCTCCAACCATAAAATTATTTTATTGCTACTTTATAGCTGTAATTTTGGTAGTTATGACTCATAAACGTAAATCTGATATGAGACTCCTAGGTTGAGAATTGCTGTCAGTAAGTGGATGTGTTACTATAAAAACTTTACTACCCGCTGATACCTCCTGACTACAACACTAGTTATGCCTATAGAGAATTTCTGTTTATCTTGAATATTTAAACTTTCAGAGTGGATTACATGTTTCTTAATCGCTGTAGGCCTCTCTGGGTTCGTTTATTCTTTTTGCCTCCACCTAGTATGTTCACAATCACCACCTCCTTCCTAAAAGACAGCCTGGTCAGTGAAAAGGTTAAAAACAGACCTTACTGAGAAATTATTGCAATATGGGAATTGAGCCCTGTTCTATATTCTACTTCCGTGTTGTACTAGTTCCTAAATAAAATCTATTTTTGCCAGTTTAATGACTCTGGCTTTTTTTTTCCCCCGTAACAACTCTCAAAATACTTGTCGGTCTCCTTTCCTCTTTCCAAATTGAGGTCAAACACCACCTACTACTTCCTTAACACCTTCACCTGAAGTTCTTTTGGAGCCTAAGCTGTGGCTACACTACTTTCCAAAGTATATTCAACCTGGGGAATCCACAATGCAGGAAATGTGCCACTGTGCACCGTAGTTGAGTACCTGTTCTCACATTCCATGAACTCTTTGAAACGGGACCATCTGGACTTAAACTGACAATTGGCTACATTCTGTCAGCTAAATGGAGTAGCTCCACCAAAAGAAGAGCAATTTGGTAGACTTAAGGGAAGATAGAAAGGAAAAATGGTGGGGCACATTTTTTTCCTTATTTCAGAGTCTTTCTGAAGTCTTTTGGCAGTTGAGAATCAAGATTGCCTATAGAGAAACAGTATTCCTTTTATATAGAAATATTTTCAAGTAAGAATGGTTAAATGCCAATGAACTACAAAGTCTGAGTGTATCTTTCCCAGATAATTTTGTAGGATTCACACAATCTATTAGCTTCTGTAAACATTAAAAGCATCCAACTTCCCCATACATCCTTGAGATCTAGATTTTGTTTTTGCCTAATAGCTGTAATCCTATCCAGTGCCTCTCAGAATCCTGATGGTAAATCTAACAGGATTTCACTATACTCTCATTTATATTCCTTATGAGCCTTTGTGATGCAACTTCAGAAGCCACCAGCATTGATTATGCACTACTATAACAAATTCAAAATATGGTAGGGATTAAAAAAACATTAATATTAACAGGAAAGAAGTCAGTTGACAAAAAGACTAGAAACCCCTTCTAGGAGCTACATTAAACATAACAGCCTCCTGGAGAAAAGCCCCAGGATGGCCATCTGAATGTGAGAGAAAGATGGAACTATTTAAATAACCTATAATGGGTCATGACACTGGGGACCCAGCTCAAGTGCTCCTCTATTTACCCTATGCTTAAATTTGTGTTTAAAATAGTTTAATGAACATCAACTCTACTTATTAATTGATGCTTTGATAATTTCATGCATGAGTACTATATGTGCATTAGTTGCACCCTCCTTCCCACCCTCCAACCCCTCCTATGTCCCCAAGTGCCTCTCAAATCACTGACACCCCCCAGGTGTGTTTGTGTCTGTACATGAGCACATGCAAGTGTTCAGGCAGGCAGATGTCTTAGCACAAGTGCGGAGATCAAAGGAGAGCTTGTGGGAGTTGGTTTTTTCTTTCTACCATGTGGATCCTGGGTATTGAACTCAGGGCATCAGGAGTGGCAGCAGACCCGCTTACCTGCTGAACCATTTCAGTGGTCTGTCAGCTTTGTCATCCGCCAATCTTGTACCAGCCCAACAGGCCCAGGAACAGAGAGGACATAGTTATAAAGAGAATAGCTCCATAGACCTACCTACTCCATGACCTCTCACTTACCAGTGTTAATTTAGCAACTGCAAATTGCCATCAGCAGAAACCATAGCCAAGATCCAGCATGGTACAGAGTGGGTGGGTAATGCCTGAAATTACTAACCAGCCAGTTTGTGGTAAGTGGATTATATTGGACTCTTAACACATGGAAAAAGGCAGTCATTTATTTTAATAGGGGGATATTCTATCACACTGTGAACCCCAAGTTTGCATCTTTATTAATTAAATAAAATTAATTTTGGATCAGGAGAGTGAGTTAGCAATTAGTTGACAGAAAGTAACCATACAGCATCAGAAGGCATCTGGAAGAGATAGAAAGACACACAGGTAGTAGGGAGAAATTTTTGAGTGGTGACTTTTGGTTTGTTTTTTGGGGGCAGAGCTGAAAGAACACTCTCTTGAGGAGACACCAGCAAGGACAGAAGGTTAGCTAGTTGCTACTCAACCTCTCTGAGCTAGCAGGTTTTCACCCCAGCCTTTGAATCTCAAGTCTTACTTATAAATAGAACGATAAATATTTAATGTTACCTTAAGTAGTAACAACAGAGCCAGTATCTTCAGTAACAAAATTTCTGCCAGGCTGTGACCTGAGTGGCCAGGCCACTGCCAGAGAGGCAGGCTGATAGCTGCAGAGTCTCAATTGCTGGCTGAAATAGCAGTAGATAAAGGTGCAGAGGCTGTTCTGAAGTTAAACAACAGGTAGGTATACCCTTTGTGAATTTAACTTCTGGATCTCAGCCAAATGACTATCCAAAGGTTTATAGTTTATAATTAATTTTTAAATTTAAAATTTAAAATTTATTATATGTGTGTGTGTGTGTGTGTCTGTGTGTCTGTGTGCAGTTGTGCATGTACTGCAGTATGTTGAGTTCAGAGGACAACTTTTAGGAGCTGGTTCTCTTTCAACCATGGATTCCAGAGATTTAATTCAGGTCATTAGGCTTGAACAATCTCACTAGTTTATGTTATGTTTGATCTACCAACACAGCATTCCACCTATCATTGTAAGAGAACAAGGGACCCACTTAACTGCAAAGGAGACATAGCCTTGCTCATGTTTCCACAGAATCTTCCAGTCTTGTCACATGGTACACCATCTGGAATCTACTGGCCTCGTGAACAATGGAACAGTCAGCTGACAGCATGACTGGAGTCAGCTTGGAAATGGTAACCTGTGTAGAAAAAGTTCTACCTTCAGGAGTGGTCAGTGATGGCATAACTACTGTATGGTTCTGTATTGCTAATACCAGGGAGAGGGAGTATAGAAGCAAAGAAGTGGAAATAATCCTGCTTTTCATCAACCCCAGTGAACGCTGGGGAGTTCATCACTTTATTCACATCTATAGGTCACCATTCAATGATTCTCAATGGAGAATCATTCCTAGGGAACATAACAATAGTCCTCTCTGAAATTAAAGTTATATCACTATCAGACACTCTAGGGCTTCTTGCAGAATATCTGTACACTATGAAAAGATGTGTTGCTCTGATTGGTGTAATTAAAAGCTGAATAGCCAATAGCTAGGCAGGAAAGGATAGGTGGGACTTCCAGGGACATGATGAGAAGTAATGTAGGTGTGCAGGGATTCCCCAGCCAGATGTGGAGGAAGCAGGGTGGGCAGTACAGAAATGAGGTAATGAGCCTGTGGAAGAATGTAGATTAAAAGATACGGTTAACTTAAGTTATAAGAGCTAGTTTGGAACAAGCCTAAGCTAAAGCTGAGCTCTCATAATTAATAATAAGTCTCCATGTCATTATTTGTGAGCTGGCAGCCCAAAGAAAAGTCCAACTTTAGAGCCCCTCATGCCAAGGACCAACATTTAACCAGTAACCAGATCTTACTAAGAGTGATTGATTATCATCCAGAGAGAGCAGATCTGTCACACCATTGAAGCAAACTTTGACACTGAGATAATCATTGTACACAATGTTTAGTGCTGGCAGGTCCTGAGGAAAAGGGCAGGAAGAGAAACAGAACATGCTGGGATTCTGAGGCACACCACTAGATAACTCATTCAAGCTTCCCAAGTGCTCATCCCCAGCAAGGATCCTGAAGGCACCCACAGAAGGAGGAGGGCTATTGTCTCCTACAGCAGGGGCACTATGCATCCCACCAACCTTCTCAGTAACTTAGGTCCTCTCCTCATGCAACAGACTATCCTACGTGATGCATTGCCCTGTCTAAGTTACAGCCCTTTGTCTTTGGATCGTTTCAGCTGAGGAGAGCTGTCTCAATCAAAGGAAGGCCTCTTCTGCTGGGTAGTGAGTGTCCACTGACTGACTCCCAGTATTGCTTCTTTCCCGTTCACCAGCATGGATTAGATGACTTCTTGAGTATGGTTATGTGCGTGAAAACACACACATGCTATGGCATGGTGTGGAAGTCAGGGAACAACTTTTAGGAGTTGGCTTTCTCATTCTGAAAAGAGCCATTTTTGGATATTAATGTATTAACTTCTTCGGTGATTTACTAAAGCACTGTTTGTACTGTTTGCCAAGCATGACTTCACTCGCTACCTGGAACAGAATGACTTGGAGAAATATATGAAACCACAGGTCGTAGCCTTTAACAATCTGCTGAATGCTACAGCTTCTGTAAAATCTTGTTTACTTGCCTGACCTTGTAAAGTCCACTGATTTTTTTTGAGATAAATAAATCTCACCATATATTCCTTGCTGGTCTGAAACTCACAAAAACACACCTGCTTCTTCCTTTGCCTTCTCTCCAGTGCTGGGATTAAAGGCAAGTATCATTATGCCTGGATGAAGTCCATTTTGATTATGGTAAACCTAATTGATAATCCAGGATAATTTTTCAATTAGATCTTTAATCATATGTGGTAAGCTTTGTCACATTACATGATATAACTATAGGCTCTGAAGCACAGATATCTTTGGGGTATTGTTAAGTTTATTGCATCTTGTAGTCTGACTGGAAGGATTTTACCTATAACATGCTTAGGAAGATCCTTAGAATTGTCTACTTGATCCCTGATAACATGGCTAGGAAGTTTCTTTAGGATTGTCTAAGTTATCCCCATGGATCTAAAGAAATAGTTTCACTTTCTCTACTGAATTCTTTTTAACTTGCAACCTGTGTGCCCTGCCTAGAACATCCCAGCAAATATGTATAGTGGTGAAAGTGAACATCCTTGTCCTGTTCTTGATTTTAAGGAATGTCTTGGTTTGCTTTCTATTACTGTGATAAAACATCATGATCAAAAGCAACTTGGAGAAGAAAGGGTTTGTTTCTGATTATACTTCTTTATGGCAGTTCCACATAGAAGGAGTTGGGGCAGGAACCTGGAAGCAAAAACAGAAACAGATGCCATGGAAGAGCACTGCTTAGTGACTTCATCTCAGGCTCATGTTCAGCTCCATTTCTTATACCTTCTAGGATCAACTGCCCAGGGGTGGCACTTCCCATATTAATCTTTAATCGAGTAAATGTCACAAAAACATACCTACCCAACAACCTGATAGAAGCATGTTCCTTTCTGAGGTTCCCTCTTTCCAGATGCCTTAGCTTATTTAAGTTGAAGAAAACAAACGAGCAAATGTAGTTGACCATTTACATAAAGTTTCACCATTCTATGTACTCACTTGTAAGTGGATTTTAGACTTAATGCAAAGGAAAATCAGGCTATAATCCACAACCCCCAAGCAGGTAGGTAACAGGAGGAACTTAAGAGAGAGATCCATAATCCCCCTGCGAAGGGGAAATGGAGATCTCCTGAGTAAATTGGGATGAGGGGAAAAGAGCAAGAAAAGGTGAGAAGAGAACATGAGAGAATAGGATGATTGAGTGGGGGGAGCAACAGAAAGGAAGAACAGAGAAATAGATATGTAGATAAAGGGAGCATTGTGAGGTTAGAGAGAAACCTGGTACTAGGGAAACACCCAAGAACCCACAAGATGACCCCAGATAGGACTCCAAGCAGTAGTGGAGAGAGTAGTTAAACTGGCCTATAATCAAAGGAATGACCACCCTAATTGTCATCATAGAACCTTCATCCAGCAACTGATGGAAGCAGATGTAGAGATCCATAGCTAAACACCAGGTCGAGCTCCCGGTTTCCTGAAGAGAGGGAGGGGAGATTATATGAGCAACGGGATCAAGATCATGAGGAAAAGATCCACAGAGACAGCTGATCCTTGTCTATTGGGAGCTCACTGACTCTGAAATAACAGCTGAGGCTTCGTGGAAATGAACTAAACCCTCTGACTGTAGATGACAGTCAAACACAGCATGGGCAGTTGTGGAGCCTCTTGCAATCAGTCCAGAATTTACTCCTGGAGCATGAACTAGCTTCTGGAGAGGCACACCTTACTCAGCCCTGATACTGAGGAGAGGGACTCAGACCTACCTCAGCTGGATGTGCCAGACCAGACTGACTCACCTCAGGAGTCTTTGTTCTCCCTGGGAAATGAACGGGTGGGGGGGGGAGATGAAGTAGGGAGAGGCTGGGGGAGGACTGGGAGAAGGGGAGGGAGGGGTAGCAGTGGTGGATATGGGAAAAAAGTTTTAAATAAATAATTTAAAATGGATTAAAAAAATTTCACCATTCAGCATGGTGTCAGCTATGGGCTTTTAGTGATGTATTTTGTCACAGGGAGATCATTCCCTACTATTCTTAGTTTGTTGGGTTTATTTCTATCATTAAGGTGCTGGGCTTTGTCACTTTTCCTGAATTCTATAAATATGGATTAGTGCTTTATGGATTTGATACAGCATTTCTATTGTATCTTGATGTTAATTAAGTCTTAAATGTTTTAGAACAAATTCTATGTGGAATATATTTTTATACAATGATTCATCTGTGTTTTTAAATTTTGTTTTATTTTTTAAATTTCCCATACCACCTCCTTCTCCCACCCCTTCTTCTCCTAGTCCTCCCCCAGACTCTTCCCTCCCCTCCACACCCCTCCTTCACTCCCCAAAGAAGGCAAGGAATCTCAAGGTGAGTCAATTCCATTTGGTATATCCAGTTGAGGTAGGGCCCAGTCCCTCCCCCAAGTATCGAGGCTGAGAAAGGTATTTTACCACTAGGCATAGGCTTCCAGGAGCCAGGTAGTGGACGTAGGATAGACTCTAGTCTGATTGCAAGAGGCTCCAGAAACTGCCCACGCCTTTTGGCTGTCATCTACATTCAGGAGGTCCAGATCCATTCATGAAGGTTCCTCAGCTATTATTTCAGAGACTGCAAGCTCCCAACAGCACAGGACTGCCTACTCTGTGGGCCTCCCTATTATGATCCTGATCTGTTCACTACTATAATCTATCCTCCCTCTCTTTAGCTGGACCAGTAGCTCAGCACGGTGTTTAGTTATGGATCTCTGCATCTGCCTCCAGCACCTGATGGATGTACGTTCTATAAAGCCAATTAGGGAGGTCATTCATATGATAATAGGGAAAGGCCAGGTTAGGCTCCCTCTTCCTACTGCTTAGAGTCCTAGCTGGGTTCATCCTGTGGGTTCTTGGGTGTTTCCCTAGTTTCAGATTTCTCTCTGATCCCACAATGGCTCCCTCTATCAGGATATCCACTTCTTTGCTCTCTCTCCTTCTGTTGTTTCTTCCCCAGGCTCTACCCTCTCTACCAAGGGGTTCCTCTTAACTTTCTCCTGTTACCTAGCTGCTGGGAAGGGTGTAGATTGTAGCCTTGTTATCCTTTGCATTACATCTAGAATCCGCTTATGAGTGTGTACATCCCATGTTTGTCTTTTTGGGTCTGTGTTACCTCATTCAGGATGATACTCTCCAGATCCATAAATTTCTCTGCAAATTTCAGGATGTCATTTTTTTTTTTTCTGCTGAGTAGTGCTCCATTGTGTAAATGTACTACTTTTTCAGAAAAAAAAATCCATTCTTCTGGAGCATTTTTGTAAATGGAGAGATCATAAAAGTGGGCATGAATCTGAGAGGTCTGATAACTGAGTTTGATGGGGTGTATGATGTAAAATCACTAAATAATAAATATATAAATAAATAATAAAATAAAATCCATTCTTTAGTTTAGGGACATCTCGGTTGTTTCCTATTCTGGCTATTATGAATAGAGCTGCTATGAGCTAATGGCCTTGGGGTAAGAATATGAATCTCTTGGGTATATATCCAAAAGGGATATTGCTGAATCATTGGGTAGATTGATTCCCAGTTTTATGAAGAACCTCCATATTGTTTTCCAAAGTGGCTGTACAAGTTTACATTCCCACCAGCAATGAAGAAATGTTTCCCTTGCCCCACATCCCCTCCAACATAGGCTGTCATCTGTGTTTTTTATCTTAGCCATTCTGACAGGTGTAAAATGATATCTCAGAGTTGTTTTGATTTGCATTTCTCTGGTGGCTAAGGATGTTGAACAGTTCTTTAAGTGTCTTCCAGCCATTTGGAGATTTTTCTACTGAGAATTCACTCTTTAGCTCTGTACTCCATTTTTCAGGTGGGTTCTTTGGTTTTTTTGACTTCTAGTTTCTTGAGTTCTATACATATTTTAGCAATCAGTTCTCTGTCTGATGTAGGGTTTGTGAAGATCTTTTCCATTCTGTAGGCTATTGTTTTGTCTTATTGACTGTGTTGTTTTGTCTTATTGACTGTGTTGTTTGCCTTACAGAAGCTCCCAGTTTCAGAAGGTCCCATTTGTTAATTGTTGTAGTAAATGTCTATGCTATTGCTGTTATATTTAGAAAGTGGTCACCTGTGCCAATGCGTTCAAGGGTATTTCCCATTTTTTTTTAAAATCAGGTTCAGTGTAACTGGGTTTATTTTGAGGTCTTAGACTCACTTGGATTTGAGTTTTGTGTAGGGTGATAGATATGGATCTATTTGCATACCACCATCCAGTTATGCCAGCACCATTTGCTGAAGATGCTATATTTTTCCACTGTATATTTTTGACCTGTTTGTTAAAAATCAGGTGTACATAGGTGTGTGGATTAATGTAAGTATCTGTGATTCGATACCATTGATCCACAAGTCTATTTTTATGCCAGTACCAAGCCGTTTTTATTGTTGTAGCTCTGTAGTAAAACTTGAAGTCAGGGATGGTGATGCCTCCCGAAATTCTATTAAGGGACAAGATTGTTTTGGAAATCCTAGGTTTCCTGTTATTCCATATAAAGTTTAATATTGTTTTTTCAAGGTCTGTGAAGAATTGTGTTGGGATTTTGATGGAGATTGCATTGAATCTGTAGATTGTTTTTAGTAAGATTGCTACTTTTACTGTGTTGAGCCTACCTATCCAGAAGCATGAGAGATCTTTCTATTTTCTGATATCTTTTTCAATTTCTTTCTTCAGTGACTTAAGGTTCTTATCATATAGGTCTTTTGCTTCCTTGGTTATAGTTACACTGAGGTACTTAATGCTACTTGTAACTATTATAAAGGGTGATATTTCCATGATTTCTTTTTTGGCCCTTTTATCATTTGTGTGTAGGAGGGCTATTAATTTTTTGAGTTAATCTTGTATCCTGCAATGTTGCTCAAAGTGTTTATCAGATGTAGGCATTCTCTGGTAGAATTTAGGGGGTCACTTATGTATACAATCATATCATCTGCAAATAGAGATAATTTTACTTCTTCCTTTCTAATTTTTATCCCCTTGGTCTCCTTTTGTTGTCTTATTGCTTTAGCTAAGACTTTGAGAACTACACTGAATAGATATGGGGAGAAAAGATAGCCTTGTCTTCTTCCTGATTTTAGTTGGATTGCTTTGAGTTTCTCTTATTTAATTTGATGTTGGCTGATGGCTTGCTTCATGTTGCCTTTATTATGTTTAGGTAGTTTCCCTGTATCTCTCCAGGACTGTTTTCATGAAACAGTGTTGAATCGTGTCAAAGGCTATTTCAGCTTCTAATGAAATAATCATGTGGTTTTTTTCTTTTAGGTTGTTTATGTAATGAAAGACATTGACAGATTTTCATATGTTGAACCATTCCTGCATCTCTGGGATGAAGGCTACTTGATCATGATAAAGGATATTTTGATATGTTCTTGAATTCAGTTTGTTAGTATTTTATTGAGTATTTTTGCATCAATGGTCATGAGAGATTGGTCTGTAGTTCTCTTTTTGTTTGCATCTTTGGATAGGGTGACTATAGACTCATTAAAAAAAAAGTTTGGCAATGTTCCTTCTGTTTCTATTATGTGAAAAAATTTGCAGAGTATTGGTATTAGTTAATCTTTGAAAATCTGGTAGAAGTATGCACTGAAACCATCTGGCACTGGGCTCTTATGGTTGGGAGACTTTTAATAATCTTCAATTTCCTTGGGGATTAGAGGTCTATTTTAGAGCATTTATCTTGCCTTGATTTAATTTTGGTAAGTGGTACCTACCCAGGAAGCTGTTTATTTCTTCTTATAGGTTTCCAATTTAGAAGAGTACATATTTTTGAAGTATGACCTAATGATTCTCTGATTTCCTTGGTGTCTGTTCCTATGTCTCCCTTTTCATTTCTGATTTTGTTAATTTGGATACTCTCTCTCTGTCTTTTGGTTAGTTTGTATAAGGACTTGTCTCTCTTGTTAACTTTCTCAAAGAACCAATTCTTTGATTCATCGATTCTTTGTATTGTTTTCTTTGTTTGAATTTTATTGATTTCAGCCCTTAGTTTGATTATTTTCTACCATCTCCTTTTAGGTAAATTTGCTTCTAATTGTTCTAAAACTTTCAGCTGTTCTGTTAAGTCTCTTATGTGAGATTTATCACAGTTTTTTATGTAGACACTTAGTGCTATAAACTTTCCTCTTAGCACTGCTTTCATTGTGTCTCATAAGTTTATGTATGTTGTGGATTCATTTTCTTGAATTCTAGAAAGATTTGGATTTCTTTCTTTACTTCTTCCTTGACCCAGAGGTGGATTAATTGAGAGATGTTCAGTTTACATGAGTTTGTAGGTTTTCTGTGGTTTGTATTGTTGTTGACCTCTGACTTCAGTCCATGGTGATCTGATAGGATACAAGAAATTATTCCCATTTTTATATCTATTCATATTTGCTTTATGACCAAGTATATGGTCAATTTTAGAAAAAGTTTCATGGGGTACTGAGAAAAAGGTGTATTCTTTGTGTTTGGGTGGAAAATTCTGTATATATCTATTAAGTCCATTTGAGTTATAACATTTGTTAGATCCCTTATTTCTCTGTTAAGTTTTTGTCTGGTAGACCTATCCATTGGTGAAAATCAGGTATTAAAATCTCCCACTATTAATGTGGGGGGTTTGATTTGAGATTTAAGCCTTAGTAATGTTTCTTTTACATATGTGGGTCCCCTAGTGTTTGGGACATAAATGGTCAGGATTGAGATTTCATCTTGATGGATTTTTCCTGAGATGAATAAATGTTCATCCTGATCTCTTTGAAATGATTTTAATTTAAAGTCTTTTTTTGTAAGATATTAGGGTGGCTACACCAGCTTGTTTCTTAAGTCCATTTGATTGAAAAGTCTTTTCCTAACCCTTTACTTTGAGCCAGTGTCTGTCTTTGAAGTTGACATATGTCTCTTCTATGCAGCAGAAGGATGGATTCTGTTTTTTTACCCAACGTGTTAGCCTGTGTCTTTTTATAGGTAAATCAAGTCTATTATTATTAAGGGATATTAATGTCCAGTGATTGTTGGTTCCTATTATTTTTGGTGGTAGTGTGTGTATGTTTCTCTTCTTTGGGTTTTTCTTCTGTGAGATTATCTATTACCTGTGCCTTTTTGGCTGTATCTAGGTTCCTTAAGTTGGAGTTTTCTCTCTAATGCTTTCTGTAGGGCTGGATTTGCAGATAAGTATTGTTTAAACTTAATTGTGTTGTGAAATATCTTGTTTACCCCATCTATGGTGATTGCTAGTTTTGCTGGGTATAGTAGTCTGGACTGGCAACCATGGCCTCTTTGTGTCTGTATAACATCTGACCAGGACCTTCTGGTTTTCATTGTTTCCATTGAATAGTCTGGGGTTATTCTGATGGGTCTGCCTTTATAAGTTACTTAGCCTTTTCCCCTTGCAGCTCTTAATATTATTTCTTTATTCTGAAGGCTTATTGGCTTAATTATTATGTAGTGAGCAGACTTTTTTTGGGGGGGCTAGTCTATTAGGTGTTCTGTAAACTTGTGTCTTTATAGGCATTTCCTTCTTTAGATTTGGAAAGTTTTATTCTATGATTTTGTTGGCTATATTTTCTGTCCCTTTGAGCTGGTATTCTTCTTCTATTATTTCTATTATTCTTAGGTTTAGTCTTTTCATGGTGTCCCATATTTCCTGGAAGTTTTGTGTTATGATTTTTTTGGTTTTAGTGTTTTCTTTGACTGACATTATTTCCACTATAGAATCTTCCACACCAGATATTTTCTCTTCTATCTCTTGCACTCTGTTGGTTATACATGGTTATACATGCATCTGTAGTTCCAGTTTGTTTCTTTAGATTTTCTATTTCCAACATTCCCTTGGTTTATGTCTTCTTTATTGCTTCTATATCAATTTTAAAATATATAAATGTTTCCTTCACCTGTTTGATTGCTGTTTATTGGTTTTCTTTATTTCCATAAACAGTTTTGTTGATTTCTTTGTTTAAACTTAATTGTGTTGTGAAATATCTTTCTAATTTTTTAGAAATTAGTTCTTTCTAATTTTTTGTTTGTTTTTTCCTTCTTTATAAATTAATTAATTAATTTATTATTAAGTATGCAATATACAGAAAACAGCACTAGATGTCATCATAGATGGTTGAGCCACCATGTGGTTACTGGGAATTAAACTCAGGACTTCAGGAAGAACAGTCAATGCTCTTAACCTCTGAGCCATCTCTCCAGCCCCATTTTTCTCTACTTCTTTAAGGGACTTTTTTATTTCCTCTTTTAACGCTTATATTATCTTCAGAAAGCTGGTTTAAAGGTTGCTTCTTTCTGCTTCCTCTACATTGTCATGATCAAGTCTTGTTGTAGAACCACCAGACTCTGGTGTTGCTACATTGTACTTTATGATGCTATATGTATTTTTGCACTGGCATCTACATGTTCTTTCCTCAGATCAAAACAGGATTTGTCTATTTCTCAGGGAGCTAATTTTGCTGCAATCTGTTGTGGCTGTGTTTGTGTCCTCAGGAAGCCACTCTTGGTTCAATCTGGGCTCTTGGTCCACTTGGAGGTAGCATATTTTGTGTCACAGTGAGCTTTTCTTGGTGTTGTAAGAGCTGGCTGATTCTGCCTTAGGGATCCAATCTTGATCAAATATGAGCTCTTGATCCAGAAAGAGCTTTGGATCCAATAGGTGCCAGCAAACTGTGGATCTCAAATAACCCTCTTGATCCAATAGGTACTGAGAAGCTATGGGACTCAGATAGCTACTCTTGATCCAGTAGGTGCTGGGATACTGTGGGTCTCAGGAAGCCACTCTTAGTCCAATAGGTACTGAGGATGTGTGGATCTCAGGTAGCCACTGAGGTCACCAAGGGATTGGGTAGGTTGGGAGCTAGAGCAGTTGAGGATGTCCAGCAAACTGGATTTTACTGCGGGGAGGGGTCTAGCCTGCAGGGCTTTTCCCTGCTGGCCTGGATTTAGAGTAGAGATGACTCTGTGGGGTTTTCTTGAGGCATTTTTTATGTATATCCAGGAGAGAAATCATATTGTTTTTTTTTTACTTTCATTATCCTATGAGAGCCATGTTTATCTAGCATCAGGATATTTCTGGTTTTATGTAATGCACTGAGAAATTTTTGACCTTCACTACTTCTTATGGAAAATTGGTACCAATTATCCATTAAATATTGGGAAGAATTCAGTGAAAAAGCTCTATGTAGCTGAGGGCTTTATATAGGAAGTTTTAAGATGATAAATCTCTTTGTCAGACATCTGTTAAGATATTCTATGTTTTTAAAGAAATTATTCACACAGGGCAGGAATCTCAGCATTGTTTATCTTAACCATTAATCATAGACATAGGTAGATAGATCTAAGACCATCCTGGTCTATACAGAAACCAAGTTCTGAGGTAGCCAGAGCTACATAGTGAGACTTGATCTAAAAAACAACAACAAAATATCATCATTTATCTAACTCATTTAACTTATGAGCTTACATTATTTATAAGTTTCTCGATCACTTATATTCCTATAAAATCTGTGCCGGTGTCTACAGCAAGTGATTTTAATAATTTGAGTTTGTTTTCTTCTCGGTCTTTCTAACTTAAGGTTTGACAATCCTATCATCTTATTAAGGAACACTTTTCAGCCTTTTACTTTTAGCCTTTTACTCTGTTCTGTTTTCTCTTACAATGCCTTAGTTTTTTATATCAGCTCTTTCATTCTGCTCACTTTATGTTTATTTTCCTTTTTCAGGATGTGAAATATAAGACTAAGTTATTGGTATGAGACCTTGTTTCTTTTAAAATGTAGCCATTTGTGGTATAGAGAGAAAAGGGGAGGAGAAAAGGGAGAGAAAACTGATGTGTTGTCTAATTATTCTTTTTTTTTTCATTTTCAAATTAACTTTTATTTGAAATTACTCTTCCCCACAAGTATTTTAAGATTCTATGCCATACAATAATCACAAAACCAATAACCCAATACCAAAATTTCTAACAGCAAGTTTACAATTGTTCTAGGTAATAAATAAAGTTTTTCCTTCAGTGATTAAGGGAATACTTAAGCTTCTGTAAATTTA
>PVIH01001109.1:0-261376 GCA_004025045.1 Sigmodon hispidus | reverse complement strand
GTGTGTGTGTGTGTGAGGCAGGAACTGAGGTAGGTGTGTGTGTGTGTCAGGCAGGAACTGAGGTAGGGGTGTGTGTGTGTCAGACAGGAACTGAGGTGTGTGTATGTGTGTGTGTGTGCACATGCACGCACTGGGCTAGATGTCTCTACACCTACTGTAAGGATTTGAGTTTGAGGTGGGAGTCCGGACATAGATGGAAGGCGATGACAGCCTAATCTCTCTCAGGCCAGCTTAGGTTGCCACAGCGACTTTCTCTCTCATTCACTGCTCCTGCCTCCATTTCCTTCTGGCCAGCGAGGTTACTAGCCAGAAGAAGACGAATGTCACATGGTGGTTGATAATTTGTTACAGACGAGAATGTGGAAATAGAGATACTGATGCCCTGCCAACTGCTCTCGGTTGCTGCTCCAGTTATCAATCCTTTCTGTGATGCAACTGCATTTCTTAGTAAAACTTGATCTGTGGTTTAAGTATTGGGGTGTGTTGGAGGGATAGTCCTCATCAGCTTCCTTAGCTGATTTTCAGTCTTCCAGTTGCAGAGCTAAGAGAAGCCTTAGTCTTTCCACAAGCGCTGTTAGTATCTCACCTGGAAACCTAAGGTGTAACCCGGGTTTTTTTGTTTCTGTTTTATGTGTTGGGAACAAAATTCCTAGTTTTTGGTTTCTCTGAAGTAAAAGTGGTTGCAAAGAACAATCTTCATTGGAGACAGGGTCTTACTATATAGCTCTGGCTGGTCTAGAACTCTCTATGTAGGCTAAACTGACCTGGAACTCAAAGAGATCCTCTTGCCTCTGGCCCTTGAGTGCTGGGATTAAAGGCCTGTGCAAACACAGGCTTTCGCTTTTTAACTACCAAGGGTAGTTTTGGTATTAGTAAGACAGTGTCCCATTTGAGCCCAGCTGCTTTGGCCGAGGGAGTACTGTGATTATAGGTATAAGTCACTATTCCTGATAATAAAGTCAAATATAATTTTGACTCTGATTTTCTGTGTAATATGCACAAGAACACATGCAAAAATGTTAGTTATTTAAAATGGAACTCAGGGGGCTGGAGAGATGGCTCAGAGGTTAAGAGCACTGACTGTTCTTCCAGAGGTCCTGAGTTCAATTCCCAGCAACCACATGGTGGCTCACAACCATCTATGATGACATCTGGTGCCCTCTTCTGTATACTGTATACATAATAAATAAATAATTTTTAAAAAAATGGAACCCAGAACTGAAAATAATTTGTTTATCTTAGTAGACAGGTTAAAATAATTGAGGTGTACCTAAATAATACAGTAGAGACAATGTAATTAACTTTTGATACATACAGCAGTTGAATTTCACAGATGTATTGTTGAAGGACACCATACATATGAATTGCATGATTCCACTTCTGTGAAATTTGAAAACAGTATAAGCTGATTTTTGATGATGTCAGGATAGCAGCACTTTTATAGAGATACAGTGGAGCCCCTTGTGGTAGTTAGGTCATTGTTCCATGGGGGGTCACTGTGAAAATCTTGGATAACCAGATATCATAATCCATACTTAGGAGGCTGAGGCAGGGGAATCTTGAGTTGGAGCCTGCTGGGGTTACATAGTGAGGCCCTGTCATAGGGGGTTTTTTGTTTGTTTTACTGTGGAGTGATAAACTTTTATTTGGATTATAACTAGATGGAAAAGTAGAAAATAAAAGGCCTCAAGATTTGTCCTGTGCTAGGGATGTAACTCAGGAACAGAGCTTGTCTAGCGACAAGCACGGGCTCTGGGTTTGATCTCCAGCAAAACACACACACACACCACATGTAAAAAAAAAAATAGCTCTAGCTGGTTGTAGTAGCATCATTAATGTCTGTGCTTGGAAGACGGATGCAGGCTGGAGTACTCAGAAACTGTCTTCTCCCCACATCCTTTTGAGGCATCTATACTTCTGCTTCAGCTGTAGCTTTTTTTTTTTTTTTTTTTTGACATAGAGGCCTTAGACTTATAATGAATGAAACACATTTCTTTGGAGTAGTTATCAGAGTGGGTTATACTGTTTGATTTATATTTAGTGTCTGTAAATGAAAAAGGTTTGTTTCTGGTAGTAGATTCAGAATTTCATGTACACACTCCAGGAAAGCATTCCACCATTGAGCTACATGCCTAGCCCTAGGAAATTTTGGTTTGTTTATTTTACTTCTTTTAGACCAGGTTTCTCTGTGTAGCCCTGAATGGCCTGGAACTTGCTCTCTGAAACAAACTATACTCAGACTTGTTGTAATCCTCCTGATTTTTCCTTTCAAGTGCTGGGATTACAGACATGTACCAACCACTACACTTTTTTCTTTATAGAATAAACCTGTTGATGAGTTTTTAATAAAATATCAATGTATTTTACGGAGAATTTCCAATAAAAATGGACAGTTGCACATTAATATATAACCAAATTTTAAAAACTGCACTTACCAACTAAAAGCCACATTTTCAAAGTGTTAAAATTTTGATTTAGGGGGCTGGAGAGATGGCTCAGCGGTTAAGAGCACCCTCTGCTCTTCCAGAGGACCCGGGTTCGATTCCCAGCACCCACATGGCAGCTAACAACTGTCTGTAGTTCCAGTTCCAGGCAAACACCAAGGCAAATAATAAATAAATAAATAAAGTTTAAAAAAAAATTTTGATTTAGTAGTTAACACAGTATAAATTTGAGTATAAAATAATCAAGACACATGTTGACTGGAAAAGCAAAACAAGCTGTTTCCCATTGGTTAAATTCTAGTTGTTATTTTTTCTTATGACAGCTTTTTACAATGCATCTATCTATACCTAAAGCAGGTGCTGAAATAGGATTATGATGGAGTATAAATGATAGTCAAGAAAATTTATGTTACTCTAACATAAAACAGGCAAAATCTGATCAAGAATAGGAAATAAGGCTAATGTCTTTTATATGTAGTAATTTATTTAATTACAATTATTTTACTTTTATATGTATTACTTATTTACCTGAATGTATTTCTGTGCATCCTGTATACAGTGCTTGAGGAAGCCAGTAGAAGGCATCAGATTCCCCGGAACTGGAGTTATGAAGCACAGTGTGTATGCTGGGAATTGAACTGGGATCCTCTTGACAAGCAGCCAATGTTTTTAACTGCCAAGCCTTCTCTCCAGTTCTTTTTTCTCAGTTTTCCAATTTTTAAAAAGTTTTGATGGTGCTAAATATTAGACCCAGAACTTAGTGCTTGTGAGGTAAATAAGTGCCTTTTTACTGCTAGGTTACATCCCAAACCTCTTTTGGAAGATTATGCACTGTTATCTGTAATGTATACACTAAAACAACTACATAGTCTTTGGGTTGATTAGTTTTTTGTTGTTAATTGTTTTGGGTTTTTTGAGGCAGGGTTTCTCTGTATGGCTTTGGTTGTCCTGAAACTCACTCTGTAGACCTCAAACTCAGAGATTCCCCTGGTTCTGTCTGTGGAGTGCTGATGTCCACATGGTCTGTGTGTGTGTGTGTGTGTGTGTGTGTGTGTGTGTGTGTATTGTTTATTAATCTGTATCTCCCTATTAAAAAAGGATTTTGGTTTTGATTTTTGAGAGAGTTTTACTGTGTGGTCCCGGCTGACCTAGAACTCCCTGTGTACGACACACTGACCTCAACTGAGGTTCACCTGCCTCTGCCTCCCCTCCACACTCCTAAATCAGCTGGGCATGGTGGTATATACCTTTAAATTAACTCCAGCATTCAGGAGACAGAGGCAGACAGATCTTTGTAAGTTTGAGGTCTATGTACCTAGTTTTAGGCCAGCCAGTTACACAGTAAGATCCTGTCTCAAGACAATAAAACAAAAATAAAAAATAATATAGAGGTGTGTGCCGTTGTGCCTCACTTCTTACCAAATTTGTTTGACTTTTTTGTGCCTTGTCACGTCTGTCAGAGCATCACCAACAAAGCATTGGGTACAGAGCCTGAAATACTTGCTGAATTTAAAAGTTTATTTTCAAGGTGCACTGAATGCTTTCTTCTCCCCACAGTTACTCCACATCTGGAACATGGCTATGGACTGGCTAGGCAGTATTGTGTCAATCAACTGTGGAGATAGCTTGGGTGTCTATCAGGGAAGAGTGTCAGCAGTGGATCAGGTCAGCCAGACCATTTCTCTTACTCGGCCCTTTCACAATGGAGTTAAGTGTCTTGTACCAGAAGTCACCTTTCGGTAAGTGTCCTGACTAGCACCCTTAAAAACCCAGCCTAGTGGTCTGTGGTACTGGAATCAGGGTCTGATTAACAGTTTTCTCAGCTGGGCTCTGTTTTACCTTGAGTCTTGTCAGAAAGTCATAGGAGTCTTGTTCATAGTCTTTACTGGCCTTAGAGTTCTGTTGCTATTCTTAATGGAGACTGTGTTATAATACAGTTCAAGCTAATGATTTAGGATTAATGAAACCTGTTTCTTACCTCCATTAGACATGGAATTTTATTTAAATTCAGCATAACTTTTATAGTTTCAGTTTTTTTTTTCAGTATTGTATTATATATGCTTTCCTACATCAAAGGTCTCATTTTTTTTTTCTCCTTAGCATATGTGTTTATCTTTGTAGATTTGTGTGATTTGTCCTCAGAAACACATTGTAGCAAGTAACTATAAAGTGCTTAGTTATGGATAGTTCTTTCTTTTCTGTTTATTTATTTATTATGTATACAGTATTCTGTCTGCATGTATGCCTGTAGGCCAGAAGAAGATGCCAGATCTCATTACAGATGTGATTGCTGGATATTGAACTCAGGACCTCCAGAAGAGCAGCCAAATGCTTTTAACCTCTGAGCCATCTCTCGAGCCCCCATGGATAGTTCTTTTCTTAATATTTGCCAATAGAGCTCATTCACTTGCATCTTCATATTCCTATTTTATCACTCTGAGAGTTAGCCTCCTATATTTATTTATATTCCCAAAATGAGGCTGTCAGGTGGAAGCTTCCTTATTTTTCTGAGTAATTCCTTCATATTATATCTGTACAACCTTTTGGTTGAGTACCTATATTTTTCTTCCTTTTATTTTTAATCTTTTAGATTATTTTTAATTATGTGTGTGCATATATGCCTGGGGATATGTTGAGTTACTTGCCAAGGCCAGAAGAGGATTAGATGCCTTGAAGCTAGAGTTATAGGCCAATGAGGCTGCTGAGAAGCGAACTTGAATCCTCTGTAAGAGCAACAAGTTGGAGAGAGACAGAGACAGAGACAAAGACAGAGACAGGATTTCTCTGTGTGGCCCTGGCTGTGCTGCTGTGCTGGAACTCTATAGACCTGACTGGCCTCAAACTCACAGAGACCCGCCTGCCTTTGCCTCTCATTATCTAGATTGTCTCTTGGCCAGGCTTCAGATGACTTAATTGCCAAATTCGGAAGTGCTTTCTTCTCTTGTTTCTTCAATTTGCCTCTTGGTTTATTTTTTCAGGCTCAAAAATGGTTTATTCTGGATTCTATCTTTTTATTCTCTCAATATCAGATCAGAGATTCTAAACTTTTTCTGCTTAAACATTTTTTTTTCTCAGGGTCTTGAGACAGGGTCTCATTATGTAGTCGAGGCTGGCTGTTCAGCTCATAAAAGAATGAGCCTCTGTATCTGTCTGGTTCTTAGACATTTTAAAGTAACTATAGCAGGTAGGCATAGAAAGTAGGTATACAAACAAAGCATCTACTGCTATTTAATCATAAGGATACTTATTTTCAAACAATTCTTTGGTATACTTATAATTTTGCCACTTACTAAAAGTGTATTTTGATGCTAATGAGGTAGGTGTGTTTATTTATTTTTACATAAAAAATTCAAACTTGGATGACTGTACTACACAAAATATTTTAATTTTTTCATGTTACCTGGTAACACTGATTTTATAATTGTCAGAGCAGGGAATGCTGATTCATACATGTGGCATAAAATGGAAGAAGTGTATTTAGGGACGTTTCAGAAATTATTGAAAATTCTGACCTGAGCCAAAATTTATTTTCACTTTTTAAAAAATGTTTATGTGCTGAGTGGTAGTGGCACATGCCTTTAACCCAGAACTTAGAAGGTGGAGGCAGGCCTTCCCAATTGAATATTCTATAAGATGTCTTCAGTTGAAGACTTATCAAGCTGAACAGCTGTTTATCTGCAGGTTTCTTCTTCCAGAAGTCTATTGTTGACACCTTTGAGCACGGTTAGAAGTGTAAGGACTGGGCTGGCGAACCAGCTCAGCAGGGAAACAGCCCGAGTTGTTGTCACTCTGTCCCTCACGCTGCCCTCTGACCTCCATGTGCACACTGTGACACTGTCCCCATCTTTAGCCTCTCTCATGCAATGAATACATAAATGTAAAAAATATTTTTTAAAAATTTAAAATTTATTTGTTTGAGTATCTGCCTGAATTATGTATTTTGTACCACGTGTGTGTCTGATACTCAGGAAAGTCAGAAGAGGGTGTTGACGCCTCTGGAACTGGAGTTACAGTGTGATTTCTGTAGAAGAATAGCCAGTCTTCTTATCCTTGAACCATCTCTCTAGCTGAAAGAAGAAATTTTTTGAAGAAGAAGAGGTAGTAGAAAAGTGTAGACTTGCCTGTTTTGGAGCTCACTATGTAGATCAAGTTGGCCTTGGACTCACAGAGATCTTTTAGCATGTGCTACCATATTCAGGCTCCAAGAAAAAAAAATCTTAAGAAGAAAAGTTAAGAATCATAATAAACTTTTTCCCCAAATATGAGCTTAAGAGGAGGCTTTTGTTATTAGAGTTTGAAAAAAAAAATCTCTTATCTCAGCAGCTACTCAGTGGAGAAAAATGGAAGAAAGGAGAAAAACCATATCGTTTGAGTTGCCATCAAGGATATCCTCCATATGGTAGCAGACAGCCATATGGCAGCAGAGGCCTTTAGAAAAAAGAATTCTTTCTGATTCTTTTGAGACAAGGTCTTTGTAGTCTTGGCTGTCTTTTAAACTCTGTGTAAACCATGCTAGCATCAAAATTGTGGTGATCCTGCCTCTGCCTCCCAGACATAGGGTTTTAGGCAGGAGCCACAATGCCCTGCTGGCTTCTCCCTCCCTGTTATCATGGGAAAAGCCAATTGTGCTCATGATCTGGGCCCTGGTTATCACTTGTCTTTCTGATGGCCCTGTACAAACATTCTTTCCTTAGGTCATAACATAGGCAACATTGGCAATTCTTCCTGTGGATGATGTCACACTTTGATAGTCTCTGCTTTTTTCCTACTGTTCTCTGCTTGACTGACTTTTGCCATCCTTCCACTGTGTACACCCTAGACAGCTTAAATAGTCCATATGCATTTAGATATTTCATTTACGGCCTCTTTAGTACCCTGTGCTTATCTCTGTCCTAGTATTTGATGGTTTACATGTGTCTTTTCCAGTGTTCAGACTGATTTGTTTCTAAATATGTACTGTATCTCTGTATGTCTGCTCCTATCCCAGGGCTTACCACATACATAGTAAGGACATTATATTGCCTGTTGAATAAACAAGTGGGTAAAAGAATTTTTAAAAGCCACTAATACTCTGAAAATCTAAGATGGCTATAGAGTTTGTTATTAACAGCTTTTCTCTCCAAAGGCCAGTAGGTATGAGTTCAACGTTGGTGGCTGAGCACTGTCTTTAAATGCTTTGTTATCTTTCTTAATTTTTACTTCTGATAACTCCCTGAAGTGCATCTTTGTGGAGAGGTAGCTGATTTACCTTAATCCCACCTTCATCTTTAACACTTTTCTATTGCTATTATAATTTTGAGACTTGAACTTTTGTGTATTTCAGGGCTGGTGATATTACAGAATTAAAAATTCTGGAGATACCAGGTCCTGGAGACAAACAGCAGTTTGGAGACCCTCATCAGACAGAATTAGGCCCTTCTGGTGTTGGGTACCAACTGGGTGTCAGTCAGAATGGTACAGGCAAAGTGGTCAAGAAGCCAACCTCTTCCACTAGTACCCCTCAGAACATCCCTAAAAGGACAGATGTGAAAAGCCAGGATGTTGCCATTTCTCCTCAGCAGCAACAGTGCTCAAAGAGTTATGTGGATAGGCACATGGAATCCTTGAGTCAGTCCAAAAGCTTCCGTCGTCGGCACAACTCTTGTAAGTATAGTCAAATTGCCATTTCTTATAATTTAGTGTTTCAGTGATGTAAGCTCCTACCTACTGTTGCTTTTTAAGTGACTCCTTTATTTTATAAAAAGGGGTACTGGCAGAGTTTTACAAAAATAGAGAATGCTTCTGTTGTGCTTAAGGCTAGTCCCTTAAGATACCAAGGAAAAGAGAGTGAGTTATTTATTAGAGGTGTGCCTAAGCTTCTTGCCCACTCTCTCACTTTTCTTCCTTCAGGAAGAGTTGGGGATCTGTGTCAGATTGGTGTTTTAAGTCTCATAACTGGTGCTGGTTTGATGTCTGAGTTGATTCTACTTGGGCTATTCCAGTTAATCCTTGAATAAGACTTCTGTTCTCAGAGAGGAGGGGACTAATGTAGGCATCACTGTTACTGTCATTTCTGACAAACTCATCATTTTATTTTTTGAGGTGCTGTGGATTAAACACAGAGCTTTGTGCATACCTGGCAAGCATTCTACCATGCTCTGACCCTAGCCCCAAATAACTAGTTTACTTTTATTTATTTTTAAAGCATATTTATTTGTGTGTATGTGTGCAGGTATGTGCAGATGGAAGTCACAGCACACATTGTGGGAGTTTCTTCTCTCCTTCCATCGTGCGGGTCCTGGGGATCAAACTCCGGCTGACAGGATTGGTGTCAATCACCTTTATTTTCTGAATATTCTCACCAGCCCCTGAACTGATGATTTAAATTTTGCTGTGTTTACTATCCCCACTAGAACATTAAGGACAGCATATACTGGCATATATTGCTCTCTGGTTCGTTTGCTGGTAACAGATTATTAGATTCTATGTGCTGATTATAGAACCATAGATGGGTCACTAGAACCTGTAATATATTTTTAAATTAACATGTATACTAGAGTAATGTAAATTTAATACATAACAGATTTGTTTACATCTGTTATCATTCCTTAAATACATATAAATGTTCTTTTTTTATTTCTTTATGATATATACTGTATACAGAAGAGGATACCAGATGTCATTATAGATGGTTGTGAGCCACCATGTGGTTGCTGGGAATTGAACTCAGGACCTCTGGAAGAACAGTCAGTGCTCTTAACCTCTGAGCCATCTCTCCAGCCCTGTAAATGTTCTTTTAACAATTCCTTCTAGTGAGCTTGACAGTTAAGAGCACTTGTTCTTTTAGAAGTCCCCCTTTTGTAGTCCTAGGAGATCCAGTATCCTTTTGCCTTTCAAAGGCATCAGGCACACATGTGGGACACCTATGTACATATAGGCCAAATACTTTAAGCATAAAATAATAAAATAAATACTATTTTAAAAATTACTTCTAGACTTAGAAAGATAGCTCAGTAGCTAAGAACACTTGCTGTTCTTACAGAGGACCTGAGTTCAGTTCTCAGCACCCAAGTCAGGTGGCTCACAACTGCCTCTAACTCCAGCTTCATAGGCCCTCTTCTGGCTTCTTTGAGTACCTATATACATACATGCATAGATTCACATACATATAAATAAAAATAAATATTTAAAAAATTACTTCTAAATGATAAACTATTTTTCTTAGTTAGGGTTACTATTGCTGCAATGAGACACCATTGACTAAAACAATTTGGGTAGGAAAGGGTTTATTTTGCTTACACTTCAACATTACAGTTTATCATTAAGAAAGTCAGGATTGGAACTTAAGCAGAGTAAGAACCCAGAGGCAGGTGCTGATGCACAGGCCACAGAATACTCTCATGATTTGCTCAGCTTGCCCTCCCAAAGAATTCAGGATCACCAGCCCAGGAAATGTACCACCCACGATGTGCCACCCCCCCCTCAATCAATCACTAACTTAAGAAAATGTTTTACAAGTTTGCCCACATCCTGATTCCATGATGTTTTACAAATTTGCCCACATCCTGATCCCATGAGGTGTTTTCCCAATTGAGGTTTTTTCCTCTTTTCAACCTGAGAGCCTATGTCAGGTTGTCAGCCTGTGCCTTACTTTTTTCTTTCTTTCTTTTTTTTTTAAATAAATTTATTTATTATGTATACAGTGTTCTGCCTGCATGTTTGACTGTACAACAGAAGAGGGCACTAGATCTCATTATAGATAGTTGTGAGCCACCATGTGGTTGCTGGGAATTGAACTCAGGACCTCTGGAAGAGCAGCCAGTGCTGTAACCTCTGAGCCATTTCTCTAGCCCCTTTCTTTCTTTTCTTTCTTTCTTTTGAGATTTATTTATTATGTTTTCACAAAATATTTGGAATTGCTTCCACTAGATATCCCCTACCCCATGTATTTATTTGTGCCTTTTTTCTTTGGAGTCAGGATCTCATGTAGCCATTGGCTGGCCAGGAACTCATTATGTAAACAAGGCTAGCCTAGAACTCACAGAAATCTGCATGTCTCTGCCTCCTGTGTCCTGGCTTATTGAGTCATTTATAGTAGTAGGTATTTGACTCATAGGTATATATATTTGGCTCATTGATTTTTTTTTTAATGTGTGCCTTTGAAGTGCCATATGCATTTGTGCACATGTGTATGCATATGTTTCTACACTTGTGTATGCTTGTAGAAGCCAAAGGTTGATCCCTAACTGGTCTGAAACTCAAAGGTATCCATTTGTCTCTGCCTCTTGAATTCTGGGGTTAAAGGTGTGTGTGAATGTTTGACCTGAATGTTTGTATGTGCACTTTATGCCTGCCTGGTGCCTGAGGAGGTCAGAAGAGTGTGTTAGGATACCCTGGGACTAGAGCTCATAGTTGTGAGCTCTTAACTGCTGAGCTAACTCTTAGAGAGCCCTCTTTTCTGTTCTTGTAAGTGTTCTTCCAAGGTGAGCTATAAACTGAAGAGTTTGTTGGTTCTAGTTAGCTAATCCAGGGCTGATAAGATTTATAATAAGCACATATTGTCAGTCTGTAGTGGCATACGCCTTTAATCCTAGCATTTGAGACAGACTCAGTTTGGTTTCTGAGTTCAAGGTCAGCCTAGTCTACAGAGCGAGTTCCAGGACATCCAGGGCTATGCAGAGAAACTGTGTCTTGGGGCTGGGGGGTAAGTGTGTCTTCTTGGGTTGGGTGAGGATGGGTTTAAAGAATAGTTTCTGTGACTGTTATAAAACTTGCCACGTTACTAGTAAATGGATGAACCATCTGGTCCAGGTTACAGAGGGAGACGACTTATAGTTTATTAAGTATAGATCACTGTGGAGTAAAAATCATATTTGTCATGCTGGTGGTGTAGCTTAGTTGCTAGAGTACATGCCTAGCATGAAAATCTGGATTAGATCCCCAGAACCACATAAGCTGGACTTTGGTGCTAGTCAGTTGAGAGGTGGAAGTTCAAGGACATTGTGTCATGGGTGCAGATATGCACACATATACTAATAATAAAATTAAAATTAAAAATCATATTTTTCAAATTACATGTCAGCTGGATTTCAGAGTCACTGAAAATAGTGACTCTTAGGATAAAAGACACTCCTGAAATCATATTAAAATCATGAATGGGACAGTCATTGGCTGCATACCATTAAATGGTTAAGGCTCTTTTGCCTACTAGGACATGAAGGTAGGTTGCTGGCCTTGAGCTGATTTTTATAGAAGCAGAAATTGTCTTACAGATAAAACATTTTGGGAGCTCATAGTGTAATTTCAGTTCTAGAGGGTCTAATGCTTTCTGCTAGCCTGTTAGGCACACACCCACCTCACTCCCACACACACATACACAAAATTAGAAGTAAAATAAAATCGTAAGTACAACATGGTACATGTCTGCATGGTACCAGGTTTCCTCTTCTTCCTTTGAAAGTAGAAAACCTTTTAAATTAAACTTTTAAAGCTGTTGGATGTTAACTTGTTGCAGCATGGTTGGCCTTTAATGAGCTATTAGATTTGATAGTCATCTACCGTCTGCAGTTGGACCTTATGAGTCTGTGGTTCTACCAGAAGTTTTCTTGACTTTGTATCTCTTTGGATGTGCATCATCTATTTTTTATACTAGAGAGTTCAGGGCTATAACTTGGGGAAAAAAACAGAATGTCTCTAACATTGTTAGGCTTTTGTCATAAATTCTGAGAATAAAATATTTTCAGTGTGATTATCAAGTACCCCTTTGAGCCTTAAGTATAGGACAAAGTTTCCTTTTATAATATATGTACAACAGAAGTCAGTCAGTCAGTGACGCTGAGGGTTACACAACAGTGGATTTGTACAGAGTGTCCTGGCCAAAGGGTCTGTGCATCAAAGGCTGGCAGGAAAATGGCACAGGAAGCTCAGCTTCCAGTCACACATGCTTGGCCCTTGTTTGAAAGGTATACAAGCCTGGGAAGTACTGTTTATCTTTTCCAAGGGAAGTTCCTCGTTCTCTTAGTGGCCAGAGGCCAGCTTGCTTTATGCATTACCAGACCTACGGGCTAAGTGAGCCAAGTACTGAGCAAGCTTATTTACAAAGGACTTCTGAATAGTTTGTACTAAAATACAAGGAAAATAGGAGAGTTAGACAAATGACTGTTTTACCCACTTTTCATTTTAAAAAAGCTTTATTTTTCTGGTCTTTTTTATAACTTAAGATATTTATATTTTCTTGGAAAAAATATTGAAAGTATTGGAAAATTACATAGTCCTTAGTTTAGAGTGTGGCTCTTGAATGAATAGTCCTGTGGAGAGAAGAACACAAGCAACAAATTTGAAACCTAAATGGGTACAAGTTACATTTGTAAAGTTCTACAGCCAAGGCAAAAATAGTGTCCAGTGCCCAGAATCTTTAGGGCAAAGGCATTTTCTGTGGTGAGCCTTTGTGGTGGAGTGTTCATCAGTGCGCTGGGATAGCTTTACACTTAGAGCCTGCAGGGTTATTTTCTTTGATTCTGTACTTGGCATCTTAGTACCTTCTCATTATCCAGCACGATATTGAGTGCACACTATTTCTTAACTTTGTTGTTGTTGACTGATATTATTTTATTAAGTTTCTTGTATTCAAATTACTGATTTCTGTGATAGTCATAAGAGCTCTTAATTAGCTCAATTTTATTAACTTTTATATACCTATGTATTATAGGTATACATATTATATACATTAGATATGAGACAAAATGCAGATTAGCTGAGTGTAGTGGTATATACCTGTTTTCTGGGAGGGTTGAAGACAGGAAGATCCTGAGTTCTAATCTAGCCTTGGCTACGGAGAGCTGGTTTCAACAATAGCAACAAAACAAAAAGAATTGAACTGGAAGCCAGGTACAGTGGTACATGCCTTTATCCAGCACTGTGAGGCAGGGGCAGACAAGTGTCTGTGAGCTTGAGGCCAGCCTGGTCTCCATTAAGTTTCAGAATAGTGCTTCGAGAGACCCTGTATGGAAAACCAAAGTAAAACAAAACAAAAAGAATTAGACTAGTCCATGTGGCATACAGAGTTGGGACACGACAAAGATAAGACACTAGGGACAAGGATTTGTCCCAAGAACCTACTTTGTTCATTTAGATCCAGCTTCTTCATTTTCTGTCACTTTCCAGTAATCCGTAAAATTATGAACTGATTAATGAGGTTGGAGCCTCAGTGTCTGATCACTTTCCCAAAGCCCCACATCTGAAAATTGATTCTTTGAGATCAAACCTCGAGCCAACACGTGAGTCTTTGAAGGTCATTCCAAATCCAGCTAAATAGACCAGATAGAAAATATCTTAGCTTTTACAGACTATGGTCTTATCTCAAATACTTAATTTTGCCTTTGTAACAAAAACAAAACAAAACAACTAAACTGCCTTAGACTACTTGTAGAGAGATTACTGTGTTTCTGAAATCTTATATACAGAAACAGCTGGGTTGGATTTGACTTTTAGGCTATAGTTTGTAGATTCTTGGTATATGATATATTTAGGATAAACACACCTGTAATCTAAGCTGTTTGAGAGTTTGGGTGATTAACCTCAATGACCAAAAGCTTCTGTGATCACCTCTTCCCTTAAGAAGTCAGCATTGATTAAGATTTGTAAAAGTATTGCTCATTTCATGTTTACTTATTTGGGTGGGTTTTTGAATTTATCATTTCATGTGAGATTTGTGTTCTTGCTCTTACTGTAGCAATACCTGCCTTTCCCTTTGATCCCTGCACACCACCTTTGTTCTTTTTTTTTTTTTTTTTCCTCCAGGGTCATCTAGTAGCAGGCATCCAAACCAGGCAACTCCAAAGAAAAGCGGCTTAAAAAATGGCCAAATGAAAAATAAAGATGATGAGTGCTTTGGAGATGACATTGAGGAGATCCCAGACACAGATTTTGACTTTGAGGGGAACTTGGCCCTTTTTGACAAGGCAGCTGTGTTTGAGGAGATTGAGACCTATGAGAGGAGAAGTGGCACCCGTTCCCGGGGTGTCCCAAATGAACGGCCTGCTAGGTACCGCCATGATGAAAACATCCTGGAATCAGAACCTATTGTCTACCGTAGGATCACAGTACCACACAGTGTGAGCAAGGAGTTCTGCACAGGTAAATTACGTTAAGTGCACCATGGGCTGCCCTTCTTTTTCAATTTGCTTAAAACAGAAAAACCTAATTGTATGAAAGTCAGTATTTTGCATCAGAAATTAGTGACTTAGCTGTTGATGCAGAATAGTTGTCTGTTGGGGACAGTGGCTAACTTAGCACTGAGCTATGGTGGGGGAGCATTTTTAATACTTGCCCCTTTATGTCCTGTTTCTGGCAGATTCTGTGTTAATCCTGATATATCAGTCTGGTTTCCCTGATAACTATCTGTATATTTCACCAAAAATGTAGTTCTACTTACTAGTCATTGGCTGATGCAAGAAGAATTGAAGGTGGATAAAATCCATGTGCTAAAATTGGGGCTTGGAGAAATTACATTTGTTTGCCCTACTGCCTTTATCTCCCAGTAGCCTTAGTCATTGGGTGTTTAGCTGGTTAAAATTCTCACCTAACAAAGTAGTCCCTTTGTACTTATGAAAGCCACTATATTATAGTGTAGTTCTCTTACCTGAATGATTTTCTTTTGAGGATTTACTGTTTAATTTTATATGTGGGTGTTTCGCTTGCATATATGTCTATAGCTGTATAACTTTGCTTGGAGCCCAGAAGAAGACATTGAATTTCCTTGGAACTGGAGTTACAGTCAGTTTTGAGCAGTCATGTAGGTGTTGGGAATACAACCAAGTCTTCTGGAAGAGTAGTACTTTACAGGAGTGGTCTGGAGAGCCCTCCAGTCTAGCCTTGTGGCATTCACAGTTTGAATACTAAATGCTTTCATTCCTGCCAATACCTAGGATAGTGAAAATAGAGCAACATGTTTATTACCCATTCAATGGTAGCTTGGGTTTTAGAATCCTAACAGCTTGCTGCTGCTGCTGCTGCTGTCCAATTCATTCTAAGTGGTGCCAACAGCAAATAAGCACTTATTTGGTAATTGCATATATTCCCCTTAATAATCTTTGTGATAGGAGAGAGAGAATGTGTGAGCACACCAGAGTGTGCCTATACTTGTGCACATGCTTATTATAATAGGTCAGTTGATTGAGAAAATACATTCAGGAATCAACTAAATCTAGTTCTTTGTTTAACCCAAATTTCTCGAGGAAACCCCTTTTTGGTCCTTTGGTGTGATTGATGTTTCTAGAGTAACAGGTTGTTAGACCGTCTAACTTAGGCCTACTCTTAAGATAATAATGTTCAATAGTTACTCTCAAATGGGCCAGGATATCTTTGAATCTGGACTTGCAAGTTAAAATCTATGGAAACAAATCATTTGTATATGTTTATGTGAGTATGCTACATAAAGTGAAGAAATCCCTATAGAATACTGCTTAGAGGGTGGTAAGGTACCAGAAAGAGTTTTTAACTTGCATCTAAAACATGTACTTAGGACCATTTGGGTCTCATAAAACATTGTGCTTGGGCTGGAAAGATTGCTCAGTCAGTAGAGTGCTTTACTGTGCAAGCATGGGAATCCAATCTGAGTGTGGCTATCCAGAACCCACATTAAAAACAACAAAACTAGGTGTACCAAAACATGCTCATAATCCCAGTGCTGAGGACGTAGAGACAGGAAGATGGATTCCTGCAGCTTTCTATCAAGCCATTATATCAGTCTATTCTAGACCTTGTCTTAAAAAGTAAGTTGGTGAATGAGGGTGACACCCAGTGTTAACCTCTTGCCTCAGTATGCACTCCCACAAGCACACAAACACCAGAAAAAAAGCTGCTGTGCTTATTGTAACCAGCTCTTAAGAGTGTAGTAGGAACCAGACATGGTGGCACACATCTTTTATCACAGTACTAGAGAGGCAGAGGCAGGTGGATCCACGAGTTTGAAGCCAGCCTGGTCTACAGTGCAGTTCTAAGACAGCCAGGGCTACACAGAGAAAGCTTGTCTCAAAACAACAAAAGGAAAAGGATGTGGTAGGAAGAGCTGGGGTCAAGCCTAGTGGGCAGGAGCTTGACTCAGTGCTCAAGGCCCTGGGCTCAGTCTTCACTAGTGTGGAGATAGGAGTGGGGAGTAATGGGAGATGGACCGGTTTCTGGATGAGAGTGCTTCTAGTGGAGTGTGTTAGGTGGTGAAGGCAGGCAAGCTTAGGATGGGGTTGAGAGCTGAGTGAGGAGCAGAACAGAAGCTCATGGGCAGGATTTTCTAGGCTGAGAAGAGGATGTTTATTGGTAAACTAGGCAGGTATTGATGACTAATGAGAGGAAAAAGCTTGGAAGATCGTTTACTAGCTGGTTTGGCTAGGGTTAGGGTTAGGGTTGGTTGAGGGTGGACTTGGTAACGGTGACTAGAAGGCAATAAAAATAGCCTTGGAGCAGAGCACTGAGGGCTTTGCACATCTTTGCTAGCCTTGTCTATTTGATTGGAATAGCCATTCTTTAGGTGTTTAGCGTGAAACTTTGGTGTCATCTTTCTATCTTCCTTTTTTTAGTGATGTAGTGAGCAATGCTGGGGTCTCTGCAGCAGCCCCATAGAGCGTTTCCTTTACTCACAGAGTGTTTATTCTGGCTCCAAACTTGTTTCTTCTTTTAAGTTTCCTATGGAATTTTCATGACCTTTTAGTTTCTTGTCCTGCCTCATAAATCCCCAGATGGCCCTTGAAATCGGTCTTTTCGGTCATTCTGTTCACACTGTTTGTCTGCCTTCATCTGTTTTACAGAACAGCCCCTCCTCTTTTGGGACTGAACTATAGTCCTGCCGCCCCTTTAAGGCATGGTTGACATTGGATACCAGACACCTTCTGTGCAGCTCCTAGCTTGACTTTCATACTTGGCACTGTGTTCAGATGACACAGTTTAGGATGTCATGTGTTCTCTTTGATTATTGCATATGTGTAGGTATTATTTCTGTTCAGATTCTAAAACCCTGGAAATAGAGTCTGATGGTTGTTTTTCTCACTGTACTCCTTATCCTACCCCTGGCTTAGTGCTTTGTTGCTTTTCAGACACTTAATGATCATATTTTGAAGCATTTAACTATATTTTTCTTTTTTTTTCAAACTGTGTATGTGTGTGGTATGCCGGTATGCACCAGTGCAAGCTCCATATTCAAAATATGTAAAGTTTCTGAAAAACTACTAGAATAGTATAGTGAATAACCATCCTTTGTTCAAAACATTTTGGTTACCATTTGGCACATTTATTTATTTATGTATACACAGCATGTTCCTGGATCATTAGAATTTAACTGCACTTAACCATTGTACCTATACCCTCAAGTACATATATTCTGTGGGGTATTTATTACCCTATACACTCAGACTATGAGATTCCTCTCAGGAAATTCTAAGTTAATACAAAAATACTATCTAAAATATATTTCATATACAAAGCTTTGCAGTTGCTTGTGTAATGTTCTTTATTTGCAGATAGGGGCATTTTGTTGTTTGTTTTGCCTTTTTGAGACAGGATTTTACTGTGTATTCTTGATTTTCCTAGAACTCTGCATCCTTCTGCCTCATCCTCCTGAAGCTGTGAGTATAGGCATGTACCGCCAGGCCTATTATTTGAACAGGGTGTGGTGGCACGCACCTTGAATGTGTGGGGTGCTTGCCACAGTGAGTATGTAGGCAAGCCTTAATGTGGGCTTCAGGGATTGAACACTGATCGTCAGGCTTTTGTGTCAAGTGCTCTTTACCCTCCGAGCCATTCCACCCTCCAGAAATGCTTTCTGTTTCTATTTGGGGATGGTTTCTTATTATATAGAGAGCAGGCTGGCCTGAAGCTCAGAGATCTATCTACCCCTGCCTCTTGAGTACTAAGAATAGAGTCATACCTTATTAATAGAATTATGGTTCAGTTTGGTGGTTTGTTTTTTTCTTTTAGTAAACATTTCTTTTTTTCTATTTATTTGTCTTTGTGTTTGCCTGGAACTGGGAACTGGAACTACAGACAGTTGTGAGCTGCCATGTGGGTGCTGGGAAATGAAGCCCAGTCCTCTGGAAGAGCAGTCAGTGCTCTTAACCACTGAGCCATCTCTACAGCCCCCAGCTTAGTATTTTTATAGCTATATTTTTAGTTCACCTTTGCCTGTTACAGTTACTTGTCCATTTTGCTTCCTTAAGTACAGACCAAGCAGTAATGTTTGTTGCCTTTTTTGTTTTTCAAGACAGAGTCTCACTATGTAACTGCAGCTTGCCTGGAACTTACTATGTAGATCAGGCTGGGCTTAAGATCTGCTTGGAATTTACTAAGTAGAGTAGGCTGGCCTTGAGATCTGCTTGTATCTACTTTCAAATACTAGGATTAAAGGCATGTCCCACCATACTTGGCTAATGTTTGTTATCTTTTGTGATGCTCTCATCAGTGCTTTGTAAACTGTTACTTAATTTTTATTTTCATGTTAAACATGTTCTTCAGTATTTGAGTAGGGCCTTGCCTTGACTTTCTCAAGTGATCACATTAAGAGGTTCTTATGTGAGTCTGCCCTGTCACCAGATTATGTTAGGCCATTTGGTAAGGTATTGGCCTTCTGTTTTCATTATAGTGGTATTTCTGGTTTAGTTATTTCATTTATTCTTTGACAGTTTCATACATCCATACATTGATCATATTCACTCCCAACAAAGCCCTTGGGCTTTCTCTGATGTCCCTGTCCTTCCTGTTTGTTTGTTTGTAACCCACTCAGTCTGTAGTGCACACCAACTGATCTTGTGCAGGTGACCATTACTGCAGTGAATTTATAGTTCAAAACCACGTCTTTATAGATGACAGCGTTTTATGGCCCCTTTTCCCCGTTCTCTGGATCTTATATTCTTTCTGCCTCCTCTGTTTGCTGAGTTTTGTGGGCTTGATGTAGATGTCTCACTTAGGGCCAAGCACTCAACAGTCATTTATTCTCTGCACTTTAACCAGTTGTGAGTCTACATTATCCACTCTCTACTGGGAAATCCTCTGGCCAAGATGGAGAGCCGTACTAATACATGGGTATAAACAAATACATAGAAGGCAGTTTGACACCATGTCCATTGACTAGATTATCAGTAGTAGGTTTCCCTAGGGCTTAGGACCTCTAGGGCCTGGGACTTTAAATCAGGCTTACAATACCAAGCATGATTTTCCTCCTGTGGTGCAGGCCTCAGAGCCCATCAGAAAGGAGTTGGTACCCTACAACCTCCATGCCACTATTAAATTAGTGGGCACATCTTGCATTGCAGTTTGGTATTGTAGCATTTAGGGTCCAGCACTGGGTTTTTAAACATTACACAGCCTTCATGTTTATTGAACATTACATGATACCACATTAAGATATACAACTTTTTATGTTTGGTGTATTATTTAAAAGTAAAAATTCTGGTCTGAACTAGGTGGTGGTAGCACACACCTTTAACCCTAGCATTTGAGAGGCAGAGTCAGGCAGATCTCCAAGTTACAGTACAGCCTGGTCTACAGAGCTATTTCCATGATGACCAGAGCTGTTACATAGAAAAACTCTGTCTCAAAAAATAAAACAAGGGGCTGGAGAGATGGCTCATTGGTTAAGAGCACTGACTGTTCTTCCGGAGGACCTGGATTCGAGTCCCAGCATCCACATGGCAGCTAACAACTGTCTGTAATTCCAAGATCTGACATCCTTACACAATTATACATGTAAGCAAAACACCAATTCACATAAAAAATAAAAAAAAAAAACCCACAAAAATTACTGGTCTGATTACCTTACTCTGATCCCCAGAATCCACAAAATCTTAAGAAAGAACTGACTCTTACAAGTTTTTTCAGCATTACATGCACACACACAAGTAAGTAAATATAATAAAATACTTTAAAGTAAAAATTGAGAGAAAGAACATGTTCTGAGAGGGAAGCTAAGAGTTTAAAGTATTTAGGAACTGTTGGAGTAGAAACTGAGGCCTGATAAAGGTGGTGCATGTGTATGAGGTAAGGGTTCTGAAGCAGATGCAGCCAGAATAGAAAGCTTTGTGTACCAATATAATCTTTGTGGTTGTATATCTAGAAGCTTCTCTCAATAACCCTAACCCCTCTTGGTGCTATGTTGCATTTTATGGTAGATTTAATATAGATCTGCAAGGGCTGCCTATACATTGCTAGTCTGAAGGTGCTAATTTGCAGGTGGTTTTGAATCATAAAAAGAAAATATTCTACCTCTTCCTGTAGCCCCTATTTCTCACAGATTTAGAGAAATCTCATGCCCATCAGTGGAGTTGTGATCCTTCCTTGTTCATGAGACAGAGGGGACAAAACCTTTCCTACTAAAGGCCACATTTGTGTGAGGATTGTGTTACATTGAGAGGCACTTTGTTGTAAGAGCCTAGTTAGATAGGAGGAAGGCTACACCTGGATGGATAAGAGGTGAAGCTTGGATGTGGTGCTGCCAGACTGGGGCATGAAGAGTATGAGGACATCTTTGTCTATAAGTAGAGAAAGACCTGAAGTAATGTAGGTTGGAATAGGGAATACATAAGTGATAGTGTGAGAAGGAACAGACATGCAATGCTGAGCCACTGGGTCCTTTGAGAGAGGCAGCCCAGCCCCACACTGTGGAAATGAGCAGTGCAAGGAGGAACCTCCTTTCCTGGCTCATGCAGTTTGTGCTTGAGTTGTTTTCCTTGATATCTCAACGTTAATGGGAGCTTTCTGGGTGCTCTGTCACGAAGTACATAGTAATATCCCCCTTTCTTACTTCAGTACAGCTGTAAAATACACACTAATATTCAGAGAAACCCAGCAACTGATTTGACTGCCCTGATTCTCAAACAATAAAGATCTACCTTCCAACCCAAACATAAGTAGATTTGGACCATGTTCAGACTGCCAGTGTTATTGTTTTTAGTATACACACTATGTTTTTGCTTCCTTTCTTTTGGAGCTTATTTTATGCCCCATGACCCTTTCTGATAAGGCAGTTCAGCTTCTTGAACTTTCTTTATAATGTTTAAAAGGAATTATTGTGTGATTCTTCTGTGTCCCATTTTGAGAAGCAAACGGCAGGCTCTGGTAAAAACCCCAGCATATGACTGAAGGCAAAGAGGGGTCTAGCCTTCCTTGCTCTTAATTATAGAGACATACCAACCCATCAGCAGCACCCTGTCCTCTCTGTGCAGACGAGAGGAGATGGTAGGAGATTCAGTTGGTTCCAGCTGTAGTAGCTCCTAGCCAGGGTGAGGAGTGTAGGTTTCCCTTGATGGTTTTATTTATACTTCAGGACTGTGAGGGGAGAATGGACTGAGATGGATCTGCTTGTTCCCAGAGAGCTTCCTGTCTGTGTGCATGATACGAGAGCCAGGCCTGGGAAGGTTGGGGGTTTTGTTGTTGTTGTTTGTTTTTTTCATAGGGTATCAGGCCACCCCATTATAAACCCAACAGTACTAGCTCAGAGAACCAGGAAGGAATGCAAACTGAGTGACATTTGCACGTCATTGCAGGTAAAGAGGTTTTTGAAGTAGATAGGAGTGTGGCTAGTCTGGACCAGTTTGGAGTTGAAAATTCAGCCAGCCTTTTCACTGCTGTCAGGGCTTTTTCATTAGTTTGATATGTGTCTGTCTAAATAAAGCATGCCATAAAAAAAAAAAATGGCTGTTTGAATCAGCTTTGGACATGTAAAGTCAGGATGCACCTCAGCTTGGCACCTAGGGCACCAGTGGCTTGAATTCTATAAAGGGGTAGAAAGACTCGGTGTTCTTAATGGCACTGTTGATCACCTTTGCCCATAGCAGAACTGGCAGTTGGGCAGATAGGAGCACTCAACTAATTATTTTGACAAATGTTAGTCATTTTTCATTATGTCTTTCTTACATTAAACTATATCATTTTTTCCTTCACTTGAGAAGATGTAGACCTGAATGCTGTAGAATTGGGCTTTCTGCTTGGTTCCTATTGTTAAAACAGCAGAGCCTCCCTGTGTCTGGTTTGTGTCTATACAGCTAGGACTGGATTTATGATAGAAGTAAAAGAAATTTCTCACTAAGCAATAGTGGTGCTCACCTTTAATCCCAGCACTCAGGAAGCAGAGAGGCAGGTGGATCTCTGAGTTTGAAACCAGCCTGGCTGGTGATAAATCCACAAGAAAACATGTGTTTTTAGATGAGATCATAAATAGTGTAAGGTTTGTGGCTGTGCATTTGACCAATTGGTGAGAGCTCTCCTTTGTTGGAGGACAGGGAATGAATGCAACAGGCTGACCAGCTCAGGAAGCCATGACCAATAAAGCAATCCTCTCCCTACTTGGAGTGCACAGCGCAATATAATTGAGACACAGCTAATAGATAGTCCTGGCTTGCTGGGGCTGGTTTTGTTGTTCTTGTCTTTTAAATGTGTATGGCTCTTATGCCTGCATGTTTATCTGTGCCAAGTGCATACAGTACCCACAGAAGCCAGAAAGGGTGTCAGATCCCCTGGAACTGGAGTTTACAGATGGTTATGATCTGCCATTTGGGTATTGGTATCCAGCCTGGATCTTCTGAAAGAGCAGCCAGTGTGCTCTTAATCTCTGAGCCATCTCTCTAGCTCAGAGCCCATATTTGTTTTTTTAGACTGGGAAGCTAAATGGTCTTTGGCAGTGGGTCTGATCCTCTGGGGCCAGTCCACACTGGCATTTGTAACATGACATTGTAATCTTGGGGAGTGGGATATCTTGGTTATTAAGGCAAGACCTTCAGATCACAAGTTTTTACTTTGCTGTTTCTTCTTTGCTTTGTTTTCTGCTCTCTGAGGTGTCACTGGTCTGCATGCAGGGTACACCACATAAACTTTTCCAAGTATACTAGCTGCCAAGCATAATTCTTAAAATTTTGTTTCTGGTGAATGAAGTAGCTTGACAGTTGTTTGCTGTGGCCAGAAGGTTGGGCAGTATGCAAACGGCAAAAAAAAAAAAAAAAAAATAAAAAATGACACGTTATTTGAGAAAACAAGTTGCTGTCTGAATTTCTTTAAGCTAAGAAGAACAACTAAGTGGAAGACAGAAATAAGAGGAAGCAGAGAACAAATGGGTGGGACTTCCTGCCAAGAAATTGATGAGAATAGCAGTGTTCAGAAGGGTCAAAGGGCTGGTTAGTGTCTGTTTCAATTCTCGGGAAAGAGGAAAAGGCCAGTCCAGGGTGACTTTTCTCCCACTTAGGGAGAAGTGTGTTCTCTTCTCTTGTGATGGATTGCTGTGGCTCCGAGGATGCACAGTCCTCTAAAGCTGAACTGCTAAGGAGGGAGGGTGGGTTCCTCCTCCCTGTTTTGTGTTAATCTGGAGCAGTGGGTCTCAACCTTCCTAATGTTGTGACCCTTTACTATAGTTCCTCATGTTGTGGTGACTCCCAACCATAAAATTATTTTCAGTGCCACTTCATAACTATAATTTTGTTACTGTTATGAATCATAATGTAAAATCTGTTTTCCAAGGTCTTAGGTGATCCCTGTGAAAAGGTCATTTGAACCACGGTTTAAGAACCACTGATCTAGACCAAGTTATATATAGATTGTCATTTATCCCTCAAGCATGCCCTAGCCTCAGGGAAGAAAGTGGACTAGGTGAGGTTTGGTCTTGTGTTTTTTTGTTTTTTTTATGTGAATTGGTGTTTTGCCTGCATGTATAACTGTGTAAGGGTGTCAGATCTTGGAATTACAGACAATTGTTAGCTGCCATGTGGATGCTGGGACTCGAACCCAGGTCCTCTGGAAGAACAGTCAGTGCTCTTAACTGCTGAGCCATCTCTCCAGCCCTTGGTCTTGTTTTTTTTTTTTTTTTTTTAATTTTTTTTGATTTATTTATTTATTATGCATACAGTTTTACAGAAGAGGGCGCCAGACCTCATCATAGATGGTTGTGAGCCACCATGTGGTTTTGCTGGGAATTGAACTCAGGACCTCTGGAAGAACAGTCAGTGCTCTTAACCTCTGAGCCATCTCTCCAGCCCTGGTCTTGTTTTTTAAAACAGGCTTTCTACATGTCCCTGACTATTGTGGAACTCACTATGTAGAATAGGCTTGCCTCAAAATCACAGACATCTGACTATCTGTGCTTCCAGAGTGCTGAGATTAAAGGGGTGTTTCACCATGCCTTGCAAGACTTAGTCTTTAAAAGTTGGCATTTGGCCTAGGATATTCCTCATTTGGTAGAGTTTTTGCCTAGCATACACAAAGTTTGGGCTCAATTCTCAATACTGAGTAAATTTGGTGTGGCTGTGCTCACTTTTGTCCAACATTTAGGAGGTAGAAACAGGAGGATTTGGAGCTCAAAGTCACCCTTGGCTACATAGTAAGTTTAAGCTTGCACATCTTTAATCCCAGCACTCAGGAGGCAGAGGCAGGTAGATCTCTGTGAGTTCGAGGCCAGCCTAGTCTACAGAGCTAGTTCCAGGACAGCTAGGGCTGTTACAAAGAAATCTTGTTTCAAAAAAAAAAAAAAAAAAAATACAAAAAAACCTGGTTTCTTATAATAATTTTCCCTTGCTCTTTGTCTCTTTTAACCCCAGACTCTGGCCTGGTTGTCCCAAGTGTCTCATATGAGCTACATAAAAAGCTGTTATCTGTGGCAGAGAAGCATGGGCTGACCTTGGAGCGGAGACTTGAGATGACTGGTGTGTGTGCCAGTCAGATGGCACTGACTCTTCTTGGAGGACCCAACAGGTGAGTGGCCCTAGACTATCAGTGCCAACTGTGGGGTGATGATGTCCTGCCTGGTCAGCCTACAACACCACATGCACACAGGAACTGCTGCCAGGCAGTCACTGCTCATCTCTTGTGAGCCTCCCTTATGTGCCAGATGTCTTTGCCTTTCTCTTACCCCTCTATCTTCTAGGAGGCCTGACTTGGAAAAGCCTTTCAGAGATCTGGCCTTCAACACTCAGCCTTTTACTAGGAAGCACGTCAGTCTTGAGTACCATCCCTGAAACTTCTAGAAGCACCCTGAAAACCTAGCAGAAGAGATAGTGTCCTGCTTGCCCAAGGTCATTGTTAGGAACAGAGGAACACGATCTTACCAGTGGGTGTGTACTAGACCTTGTGCTTGACACTGAGCCCCACAGTGACAACACACCACTCTGGGAAATCTTCAGGAAGTAAAGAGTTTAGGACTTCCTGAGCTGTGTTCACTTCCCCAGCTGTGTCAGTGGACAGTGTCTCCTGGTTCTAAAGCAGCTTAATGAAAGCAAGTTTGATGCAGGATGAATGGCTACTACTCTGGCCCAACTTCTTGCTTTGTGGAGTTGTATTTATTCTCCTTAGTACTTTGCTTGGGCATGTTCTTTGCTGTGCAGGATCCCTGATGCTCCTGTGTAAGAAGAGGGATATTTGGGGGCTGGAGAGATGGCTCAGTGGTTAAGAGCACCAACTGCTCTTCTGGAGGACCAGGGTTCGATTCCCAGCACCCACAAGGCAGTTCACAGTTGTCTATAGTTCCAGTTCCAGGAAAACACCAAGGCAAATAAATAAACAAATAATAATAAAAAAGTTGGTTTTTTTTAAAAAAAAAAAAAAAAGAAGAAGAAGAATAGAGCTTGAAGGACCTCCCAAGTAACACTGCTGGTATACTGAAGCCAGATCTCCACCCTGCAGAAATACTAGGAGTTATCCACAGCATTGCTCTCACCAAACTGTTAGCACCTCAGAAGCAAACTTGGATTGGTAGATAACCAAGTAGAGGCTGAGAGAAGGAGAACAAGTAGAATTAGCGTGAGTCAGAGCCATCCCCACAGAGGTGAGAGCCTTGATCGGGAACTCAAAGAAAAGCTGTTCAGTGTTGGAAAAGTCAAGGCTGTTTGGCCACAGGACGTAGTTTGAGCATGGGCAGGAAAGACCTCACAACTACAGGGAAGAATGAGGATCCTGAACTTGTTGGAGCCAGGTAACCTTAGGGGTACGGGGGTCAGAGATGGAGCAGCTTAGCCACTTCGAGTTTTGGACCTAACAGTTCACATGAAGACATTATTGGATCAGAACAGTTCAAGCAAACAGGGTTGTATGTTACTTGTTCTGGGTGCACTCCTGGTGGGGAGAACAAGCAGTGAGGGTCACACTACAGGCCTGTCAGACTTGTAGTGAGCTTGGATTTCTCTGGGGCCTAGGATTTGGTCAGCAATGGAGAGGAGGGTGCTGCCTCTAAGAGCAAAAATTACCTCTAAGAGCAATAAATAAATGAATAAATAAATAATGGGAATTTAAGGAATTGACCAGTCTGTATCCAGTAACTGCTTCTTCACTTTGTGTTCTAGGTTGAATCCTAAGAATGTTCACCAGAGGCCTACAGTAGCCCTGCTGTGTGGGCCCCATGTGAAAGGGGCTCAGGGTATCAGTTGTGGGAGGCACCTAGCCAACCATGATGTGCAAGTCATCCTCTTCCTGCCCAATTTTGTCAAGATGCTGGAGTCTATCACCAACGAACTGTCTCTCTTCAGCAAGACCCAAGGTCAACAAGTGTCCAGCCTAAGAGGTGAGCATCGACGTTGGAGTATAGCTCAAGGGTAGAATATTTACTTTCTGTATAAAGACCTAAGTTCACAAAAAAGTACCCTCTAAGTATTAGCCAAAGTTTCCTGCTTCTTGGTAGCATGACAATCTGGTGGTGCCATCTGGTGGTGCCAAGTAGAAAGGCATCATATGAGTAGAATTTTCTGCATTAGTTGAATATGGTGGTAACCCACACCTAAAATCTCAGCACTCAGGGCATGGGGATAGGAGGTTCTTGAGTTTGAGGCCAGCCAGGACTACAAAGTGAGAATCTGTCTGGGGGAAATAGATATGTACGTATGTACACATGTACACACAATGTTCTGCTTCTAAGGAGTCTTTAAATTACTTAGAGAATATAGCTGAGGCCCTGCCCTTTTCCTGCCTTTCAGAGCAATCTGGATACCCAGTAACTCATTTCATAAATATTTATGGGACAGGTACTTTTCCAAGTGGCACCAACAAGTGAGCTTATCTTCTAGGATGTTTTGTTTCTTTGTAGATAGACTCTCACCATATGTCCATGACTGACCTGGAACTTACTGTGTAGATCAGGCTAGCCTCAAACCCATAGACTCAAACTTGCTTCTTATCTAGCTTGGCTCCTAGACAAGCAGTCTGGGCTTTGAGTGGGTGACTGGGGTACAGAAGGGCTCTAGGATGCTCTTGTGAGAATTAGGAGCAGCTGATAGTTGAGACCCTACCTATGATGGAGGACGGTGGAAAGTGGTTGTCTTCTGAGTCATTGATGATTTTGAAGTCAGCTCATTAGAAAGAAGAAAGAAGTGATAAGGTGGAGGCCGAGAGGTCTCAGTGTAGAGACCAACCTGGGAAGCTCAATAAAATTAAAAAACCAAAACAATGGGATGACTCTGTTGTGGTTAAAGCAATTGCTCTACTTGCTGAGGGCCTGGATTCAGTTCACAGAACCCACATGGCAGCCCAGGCTCCATCCAGTTCTGGGGTAGCTGACACTCCTTCTAGTCTCCACGTGTGGTTCACACTAATACAGACGCATAAAATAGGGGAGAGAGAGAGAACACTACAGTTTTTGGCCTGAGTAACTGCCTCTGACAGAGACTTGACAGAGAAAGAACACCTCAGGTCAGATGTTTGGTAAATGTTCAGAGGTTGGGACTCATGCCACTCAAACAGGAGATTTTGTGACTGGAGTAAAAGGAAGGTTCCGAGCAGCCTGGAGTTTGGCATATTGAAAGGGTATGAAAGCTGAGATTGGCCAGGAAAAGGAAAGAAGGGCAGAGGACTGAGTTGTTTCTAAAGCCAAGGAGCTGGGCAGGAGTGGCCAGGGAAGGGGATGCAGTGGCCTGTGTGGACGCCAGGTGGAGGAAAGAGTGCTAAGTTAATTCCAGGAAGACCGAGAATTAGATTTAGCAGTGTGGAGAGAGACCTGAGTGAGATACTTAGTGTGGTATAGAGATGATGTCTGACTGTAAGGAGACCTAAGTAAGAATGGGGTGAGAATTGGAGCAAAGATGGTCTAAGAGGCCATGTGGCAAGTCAGAAGAAGCCTGAACCAGAACTGCAGGCTCCTGTGCACACACAGAGGGTTCCATCCTTGATCTCTTAAGTGATCCATGCCCCATAGGAACTTTATACTGATGCTTTTTAAGTAGAGAAGCTGTGAATCTCTAATTAAGCAATGTTATTAACTGTAGGCTGAGTGCTAGGATGAATGCTGGGAATGGGTTGCTATCTCTGATGCAGTGCCAAGCTCCAGCCAGCCCTTCTAGCTATCTAAAAAGCTTCCTATGTCAGATGCTTCAGGAGGCTGGTTTGGGATTAATAACTCTGAAACTTAGTCTCATCTTTGATCTTGTTGGGTTGATTTCTTAGGTTAATCTAAGATTTGCATACATGTTGAGACTTCCTGTTCTTAAACTGTTACAGAGGTCTATAGCCTAATCAAGAGCAGAAGAGGTTTTGTTGTTTTCTTTAGCATTTTACTTAAGTTTGTGGGTATGCACATGCTGTGGTGTGGGTGTGGAGGTCTGGAGGAGTCACTTCTCTCCTCCCACCAGGGGGGCCGGGGGTCAAACTCAGGAGTGCTTTTACCAAGCACTGACCACCTCTCGGGCTGTTGGAGAAGCCCTTTTACATGCCAGAACAAAGATCGCTTTTTTTCCCTGTTTCTGAGTTTGATCTGAGTAGAGGACCCAATTGCATAAGGAATTCCCAGAGAATGGCAGGTTGGCTAGAGTGGGATGTGCAGGCCTACCTTGTAAGTAAACACCTATTGCCAGCTAGACAGTGGACTCGGGAAGCATCCCTGAAAGTGTTGATGCTCCTCTACCAGAACTTGTAACATCATTAGAGTCAGTCAGATATAAAGCCATATCTGCAAGGCAGAGAAGGTAAGGGCCTTATGCCTTTGAGAAGGCTGGCCTTTGGAGGGGCATTAGAGTGGTACTACTATCTAGGAAACCAGATCTTCATGAAGTCACCTAAGCCCTAGTCTGGCCTGCTGTCTGCTCCAGGAATTTTCAGATGTATTCTTCCCATCTGCAGATCTCCCTACTAGCCCTGTGGACTTGGTTATCAACTGCCTGGATTGCCCCGAGAATGCCTTCCTGCGCGATCAGCCCTGGTACAAGGCAGCTGTGGCCTGGGCCAACCAGAACCGGGCACCAGTGCTCAGCATAGACCCTCCTGTGCATGAAGTTGAACAGGGCATCGATGCCAAATGGTCCCTGGCACTGGGCCTGCCTCTGCCCCTGGGGGAGCATGCAGGCCGAGTCTATTTGTGTGACATTGGCATTCCCCAGCAAGTCTTCCAGGAAGTTGGCATCAACTACCATTCACCCTTCGGCTGCAAGTTTGTCATTCCCCTGCACTCTGCCTAGAGGGCTCTGGGCAGTTGGACCCTGTATTCCCCTGCACTCCTGCCACGAAACCCCGACAACGGACGCCTTAAGGATAGGAAGTTTTATGGACCTTGTAGATTACCTTTTGGGGTTTGTTTCTTCTGTGAGAGAACTAAACATACTTAAAACTTGCCTGCCACCTTCCCTTAGTCAGGGAAGGCTTTCCCACTGGCATGCATGTCAGGGGTAGACCAGTGGCTCCAGGCATCTTTCTATCCTACCATGCCTCCATTCCAGTGGGGCTTTGTTTACAGACATAGGCAGCTCTAAGACTAGACTGTTTTCAGGTTTACAGCCACTGGGCATGGGCTGGCACCTTGTTGGGTGGACCAGGGCCTATCGGGTCCTCTACCCACCCTATTTCAGAAGGCTTTGTCTTTCCCATGCTTCCTCTGGCCTTGCAGCCAGCCAGCTCACCCTTACTGTAATCATGTTGATCAGGCTACATGGCAGCTATCCAGAAGTCAGACCTGTGCTTTCCTTAGATCCTGAGAGTGCTATCTCTGCCTTCTCCCAGTGCCATCCAAGTTTGTTTGGAAGCTTTGGACCCTTCTGAGATGGTCCAGTTTTATGTCGGTTCTTTTCCAGGGGAGTGTATGAGGATGATGACTATGGTGAGATTCTGGCCTGGCTGCTTTGCTGTCATCTTTAACAGAGGTTTTAATGCCTGTCAGGCTACAGTGCCCACTTCCTAGTTGGGGGAGGGTCAGACGTTCAGGGTGCAGCTTTTCAGTATTGAGAGACCCTGGGGAAGTTTGGTGCTGAGCCAAAGGAGGCTCCTTGGTGCTTCTGTCCTAGGCCATCACTTCCTACCTCCTCCTTGCCCATAAATAATATTTCTTGTTTCCCCTTCTGCCTGTCTGTGCAGCTACCCTAGGACAGGTTGGTTACATGTCCCCTCTCATGCTGTGGCTTCACTCTAGTTCTCATGTCTGGGTTTTAGCCCTTTATAGTTGCCCTCCCCAGGTGTGCAGACTTGGGACTAGTGGCCTGTCACAAACATGCCAGAAATGAACAAGCCCAGTTCTGGATGACCTTACTGGTGTGGCTCAGCCATGGGAACATAAAATTGTTCAGATCCTAGGGCATTATCCTGAGGATCTTCCTGGATTTGGGTCCTACAGGTTAGTAGGATAGGACCATGCCTGGAGCTTTAGCAGGGACCTTCACAAAGGATTTGTACTTTGAAGCTCTCCCCCTGCAGCTTCTGTCTGCTGTACCCATCCCTAGTTGAGGGGTATAGGTGGACAGGCAGATGGGCTTGCTAAGAAGTTTGGGCACAGGGTAGAAACCCGGGCACCATAGATTTCAGGCTCTCTCTTCTTGTAGGAACACGGCCCCAACAGCTGAGGAGAGCCTTTCCTTCCCATCTTTCTCGTTATCTCCAGCTGCAGGAAAAAGGCCAAAGGACTAGAGCTGCACACTTGAGGACTTTGTAACATTCACGTTGGGCCTCTCCTCTGAACGCAGGGTTACAGTTGGACACTAGGCAGCCACTCCAGGTTCCTAGATTCATCAAATGAGGTAGAATTCTGGTCCTAAAGATGGCTAGCAGCAGGAAGTTTTGGGACCCTGCCTACCCTCTTGTCCCTGCCCTTGGCTGAACCCCACTTGAGCTATTGGAACTCTTACTCCCACCTGCAGCTCCTTTTGTTTCAGTCAAGTGCTTATATCTGTCAGTAACTCATGCAGTTCTTGGGAAACCCAAAGTCAGCACTAAAATAAAATGAGAGTTCTGTGCTATCTGAACTGTTTCTAGAGTGTGAAGAAGTGCTGTTTGCCCAGTCCTTAGGAGCCTACTGTGATCACCATGATTGTTGGGTATGTACTTAGAGACATTCATAACTAGTGACACAGCGGCTAAGGCAAAATCAGATTCTGCTTGGCTAACTATAGTGTGCTATGTATATAATACCCTCAGGACTGAAAGATGCCACGAGCTTTCAAGGTCTGGCAAGTTGGCCGCCACATCCCAATCCTGGTGCCAAAACTGCTCTACTTCACCGTAGAGCACTGGTTCTCAACCTTCCAAGTACTGACCCTTTAATACAGTTCCTCATGTTATGGTGAGCCCAACCACAAAGTTTATTTTCGATGCTACTTCCTAACAGTTTGCTACTGATGAATCTATTTTCTGTTGGTCCTGGGTGACCACCTCTGTGAAAGGGTTGTAGGACCCTCAGGTTGAGAACTGCTGCTCTAGAGGATTTCCCAGCTTCTGGCTTACTCATTGACTTGCCTTTCTGGCCCAATCCACACTTAGCTTTCCACAAGCTGAGCTGCTAAGAGACTTTATTAATAAGGTCAGTCAGAGAAGGGAGAAGGCAAGGAGCCTGGATATGGACACACTGGTACCAGGGGGTTACAAACAGTAAGAAACACTTTATTATAACTTTACAACATATAAATAGCTTGGGTCCAATCTGTGCTTTCTGGCAGCTGGGCACATCCCCCCATCCCTTGCAGGCTCCTGCCTTCCTTCACATTGCACTGTTCATCGGTGGCTCTGGCTCTGAGGCCAGTGGGAGAGGCTGGAGAAAAGGGGCCAAAGCAGCCCAGTCCAGCTCTCCAACTCCTCATGTGCTGGCCTGCACCTGTCATCTGCTGGGGTTACGGCTGCTGTGGAAGGACCTCTCCTCAGGGGTCAGGCCAGCAAAGAAGGGATGCAGCAAGGCTTCTGCCAGTGTGATGCGTTGAGCAGGGTCGAACTCTAACATCCGCCTCATCAGGTCAAACAGCTGCACATGCTCCAGGGAGTCCTGGAGCATGTAACTCTGCTCAAGAACACAGGGTGCCTCAGTGTGACAGCAGGGCTGTGGGAAGCCACAACAGTCCCCTTGCCTTGCTGGGATGGGTGGAGGAGACATCATTGCCTCCTCGGAGGCCTACTTCTGCCCTCCAGGACAGAACAGTTCCTTTCCTTTCATGCTCTTAGGCTACTGGGTGGGATCTTGCTGGGTTGGTGCTTCTACCCCACATGCACTGTTCTGATGGGTGGGTAGAAATCACCTCTGTGAAATGCAAGTTGACAAGACACCTTCCTGGCCACAACTAGGTGCCCCCCCCCCCCCCGCTTCAGTCCTGCCTAGCTCTTCCCAAAATTCAGAGAAGAGAGAGAGAGAGGAATCAGCAATCAGGCAGCTAGCTGGCTCTTCTGGTGTGTTTCCCATTACATTCTCAGACCCCTGTGGAAAGGGACAGGACTAAGGGCCTCTAGAGGGCAGCTTGCAGAAAGCCTCACTGCCAGTGCCCAGTCTTGGGTGCTGCCTCACAGAGAACTGGGATGACCAGGCAGCTCTTGGCTGCCCATCCGGTCTCTGCTGCTTGTTTGCCCAATGCCTGGGGTCTCCTTGGCATGAGCTGAGCTGGGGGAGCCAGAAACTGACCTTCAGAGGTTTGCAGTTCTCCTTCACATATCGCCCATCAGAGCTGTTCTCATCCCAAACCAGACCCCCTTTGTAGAAATATTTCTGCTTCCTGAAAGTTGGGGAGGAGAAAGGAGAGTCAAGGAATAGAAGCCTTCAGGGTCTGGGCTCAGATAGGAGGTGGGAAAAATTGGTTTCTGGCATCTTTCAGGTAGCAATAGTGCCAGAAAAGAGGTGTGGACCTGACCCTGCAAAGGGTAGTAAGGGCAACAACTTTCGCCAGATTGGTTTGAGGGACATGCAATAAAGGCTGTTAGGAACTTGGAGAACCACAGAGTACTTGACAAAAGCTGTATCTGTGGTACCCAGCTGATCTAGAGCCATGGAGACTTCTTACCTGGTACGGTGGATCATGTGTGATGGGATGGGCCCTAGGATCTTCTCCATCATAACCAAGTGTTCTCTGTTTTCATGGGTCTGCAGAAGACCAGGAACAGAGCAAGTAGGAATTAGGCCCAACCTCTGCCCACTTGGGAAGAATAAAGGGTGAGGAAAGTTAGGCCAAGAGCTCTCCCTGCTCCAGGGAAGGGAACTGTCTTAACCCAACCTGGTGGTAGCCCACAAGCCTAGAACCAGGGCCAGGCTCATGCTCTCAGCCCCATAGGTGGGACTGCACACTAGGTTGGTTCTTCATGCCACAGGATGCCCATGATATGCTCTGGCCCAGACAGAATTCTATTTGTACCTAGTCTTGTTCCTGATAAAATCCTCCCTGCTTGCTTTAAACTCAATTCCTTCCCCTGAGCAACTATAACCTCTAAGAGTCTAGATTCACATGGTAACTGGGAGGTAAGGTTGGAAGATACCAATTTCTTAACCACACAGCTTCCTGACCATGTGCCCTGCAACCCACCAACTCAGTACTATACCTGAAAGAGTGTAAAGCCACGGTAGTACTCGAAGAGAATGCAGCCAATACTCCAGACATCACAGGGCTGTGCCCAGCCCAGCTCTGTAAAACCAAGATTGTAAGATATGAGACCCCACATTCCCAGGAAGATGCCACTCTGGCTGGCATAGCTCTTGCCCAAGCCCCACTGGCAAGGCTGTTTTTGACTAAGACCAAGTCTACCTCAGTGTCTTGGGTATTGTCCAGTCCTGGGCAGCAGACTGATGGGGTACTATTTATCACCTACTTCACTTTGAGAAAGGGTCTTATGTAGCCCAAGGCTGGCCTTAAACTGATCTTTTCTGCCTTCTAAGGACTTGGATTATAGGTAGATGCAACCACATCCAGCTATTTATTTTGACTAATGCCCTATGTAAATAATACTAGAGGCTATGAAGAAGCCACTCACCAAGGATCACCTCAGGTGGGCGATAGTGACGGGTGGCCACAATGGTGGTGTGATGTTCATGGTCAAATGTGGCACTGCCGAAGTCTGCCACTCGGATGCTGGTGTTCTTCACTGACTTCTCCTCGCAGCTCTGAAGGTAAGGCGGGCCAGCTAGATCAGTCTGCCCAGGTAGGTGACCTACCTTGGAACAGACCATACACTTGCCCACCCAGTCAATGCTCTACCTTGTGCTCATTGTAGAGAGTTTCAAACTCAGAATTCACAAACAAGATGTTCTCTGGCTTCAAGTCTGTGTGGGTCAGCTGGTTCTCATGTAGAACTAAGGGAGAGAGAGCACAAATTGAGAACCTAGCCTTGCCCATCAGCTCTTAGCCAGAGCTGCTCATACATAACCCTAGCAGGGAGCTGACCCTAGGCCTTCATGGCTTTCTTAAAGAGTTCTACAGGCCTCTTCATAAGCCTTCAGAAGACAGGAAAAGAATGCTTTCCATCAAAAAACCCCTCTACCACTCTACAGAGGCAGAGCCTTACCATCTCACTGAACTGTAGCATCAGTGAATCCTTTTCCTCAGCTCTAGCGATATAACAGGGCTCACTGTACTAAAGGTGTGATTGTTGGATCATATGCCTATGAAGCCATCTGCACAGCAAAGCCTGTATTCAATCTGTTTCACTGGCACTTTCTACTGTTCATGACTTTTCAACCTCAATATTGCCATTTGGCCTGTAAAGTCCTCACAACTCCATGACCCCGTCTGAGCTATACCTCCATCATGTTCCCTCTCCACTGGACTAAGTACACACATTCTAGACCTTTGTACAGCTGTGCTCCTTACTTGTTCTTTTTTTTCTTCCTGTCACTTACTCAGGCCCTGCACATCTTAACTCTAGGTCTTTCTCTTGTCATTTCCCTAGTTGTCTTTCTATAGACACTGCACTGAGGGTTGATTCCATCACAGCTGCTCTTCAAGGTTGGTGGATAGATAGATGAGTGACAGGTCTCTAGGTAGCAGGACCTCAGAATCTGTCAGGTCCACCTTTTCCTCTTTTCTAAGAAAGTGAAGGCAGGCTCACCAGCTGAACAACTTCTAGAGTACTTTCCTGTTTTTTCTTCCTATGCACTTGGGCATCCTCACACTATCTGAAGCAATAGGACCTTCTGACCAGGGTCTGGCCTAGGTCTAAGCAACCTTGCAGAATGATCTGCTAGAGGAAATGGAGGATAGCAAGACTATAACTGATTTTGTTCTGAGGGCAAAGTACACCATGGGCACTTACATCTAAGGGCATGGCAGAGCTGGTAGGCCATGTGCCGGACATGTGGTAGGGGATAAGGCTGGAAGTTGTTCTCCTTCAGAAACTCAAAGGTGTTCTTGCCCAGGAGCTCAAAGGCGATGCACATATGACCATGGAAGTTGAACCAGTCAGACATCAGGACACACAGGCTAGAGGAAAGAGGATAGGTGGGATTTACCTGACTCCCAATGGGTAAGGCCATTGTTTTGCATACCAAGATACAAAGCAAGCCTCATAGCCAGAGCACAAGTCTCAATCCACTATTGCACAGATGGGTTCTGAGCAATGAACTGTACTTGCTACTGTGTAGAAGGACTACATTTTGGTCCCAGTTCACCCACAGCTGAGATGGTGAGCAGCCCTGCCACAGTTACTGAGGGGGAGATAGAATTGCACAAGTTCAGCACAAGCCTCCAGGTACTGCTAAGCTTCTTGAGGCTGGGCAGGTACATCCCCTCTCCTGAGTGTAGCACCGTGAAGTGCTTGGAGAGATTGACTGGTGTCTGTCTGCCAAAGAAAAGCTCTTTTAAGTGTCCAAGCAAGTGTCACAACCTGTAAGGTCCCTAACTCATAAATTCAGGGCTTGGACTACTTCAGAAAACAAAGCCAGATAGATAGGGTATTGCCCTGAAGACCAAGGGCTCTTTATAACACTTCCCTGAGTGTTGTGAGAAAGCAGTACCAAACTTCTGTAGGACACTAAGAAGTTCCTGGAGGTCCAGGCAGCTGAATCTAGCAGATGCTACCCCACTTGGCGAGCCCCTCCCACTCCTTGCCGACACTCACAATTTATTCTCTTTGTCCTTCTCTTTGATTTTCTTGAGAACATTAATTTCTAGACGGGCAGCCTCCCTGTACTTCCCAACATTACGGATGATCTTCAGGGCAACCTGTGACTTCCCTCTGTAGATTGGGAAAGAAGTAAAGGCTATTATCAGCCCAGAGTTCAGCTTTCCTGAAACCTAGCAACTTGGAACACCACTACATAAACCATGGGTCTTGAGACTGTTTATACTTGAGGTGCAGCCTGCGGAAAGCAATACCAGACCTCTGCTCACTATGTAAGATCCCCTGGCATCTGTATGAATGTTCTTGACTTCCATACTGACATATAACTTCTAGCTCCCCAAGGAGAATCCAGGCAGAGGCGTTGAGGCCAATCCAGACCAGCCCCAGGCCTAGGAAGTTTATGTGATAACCTACCTCATCGGCCAAGATGCCTTACCCATACTTTCTTGACCTGGGCAATATTGAGACTTCTTCAGTGGACGCCTGGGCCACTCCCTATACTACACCTTAATCCAGGCCATTTCCCTCAACTATGTGCCTCAGCATTTACCACCAGCTAGAGGGCCATGGACTCTTCATGGGTGTCCCATCAGATCTCTCATTTCTGCTGCTCTGCCCTACACCCACTCTAGCAGACCATCTGCAGGATGTAAGCAGTCAAGGGAGCATGCCAGGCTGGGTTGCTGAGACATGTCAGTGAGACCTAGTATTCAGGTGCCAGTGGAGACCTGAAATGAGGTGGCCTAGGCCCACCAGGGTGTGACCTCTGGTGCCTCAAGGGCTGGCCTAGATGCTAGGAACAGTTCATAGGCCCTGCTTTGCTAGCCTTCATCCATTTTTTTTGGTTTCTTAGGCAGTGCAGGCCAAGGAGAGACCACCTCCCACCGTGGTCTTTATCTTTAACACACAGATGTAACTCATTCCAAAAGAAACCCCTGCCAGGGCTGCTGGCAGAGCTGAATTTCACCTCCACTAGTCCTGCATTGACTCTCTTTGAATTTCTTAAAGGTTCTCAAGACCTTATACCTTATGTCTGTCCTTTAGGACTTCAGAGGCTCATTTCCCTCCCCCAGCTTCTAAGAGGGACAGTCTAGACATTGTAGGTAGCTTCCTGTGTCACAGTTCTTAAATCTGTCTTGTTTACATCTAGTAACAGGACAGTAGGTAGTGCCCCATGCTCATTCTTGGGTTGTGATAGATGAATGGGTATTTGAATGGAAACTGGGAGCAAAAAGGAGCTTCTTAGTCACATTAGCATTTTCATCCCATGAGTAAGAAATGGCTGACTTTGGGTCCAATGGTCCTTTCTAGGCAGCCCACTTAATGTGGGAGAACCATGAATAGCAGGCCCAGCTCAGTCATCAGTGGCTTAGGTGTAACTTGGGCCACAGCAGAGGATGTTCACGTTTCCTCTCTGAAGCAGTGATCAGTGGCATGGCTCAAGTGAGGACACCAGCACTCTTTAGCTAATGCACTAAAGCAATTAGAGGTTATTAATGTAGGAAACAACTGGTTCCCGGAGGGCTGCCTCTCACCTACAGCTACAGGGAAGAGACCAAGGACTCTAGGCTGGCAATGATAGGAGTTAGGACTGAAGGGAATGATTTGGCCTCAGCAGAATAACACAGTCAGGCACTGCCTCCCCAGTCTGGACACACTCAACATGAACTATTCAAGACCCTAGTAACACTGGGATGGGCAACAGCTGCTGGATAAGAAAGCCAGAGTCTCATTTCCCTCAGCTGAGACCTCTCAAGCAGACATGGGAGGGGCAAAGGCAGTATCAGGCCAGGCCACCAGCATTCTAACCCTTCTGGAGGAGAGGGAAAGGGAGAGGCCATTACTTCAGACTTCTGAAACAAGATGCCCCGACACGCACGCACGCACGCACGCACGCACGCACGCACGCACGCACGCACGCACAAAATGGTCTTTAACACAGTGTAACTCATTCCAAAAGAACTCCTTGCCAGAGCTGCTGGCAGAGCTGAATTCCACCTCCACTGACCCTGCATTGACTCTGTTTGAATTCCTTAAAGGTTCCCAGAACCTTATATTTGTCCTTTTCTCTGTCCAAGAAACCAGAAAAAAAGGATGAGACCTGACCAAAAATCTCTATAAAAGCTCATGGGATGCAGCTCTAGGCCACAGAAGCCAGACCTTTGGCCCTGCCCTGTTATCAATGCCACAACTCAAAAAAGGCAGAGGTACACACTATCAGAAGTTCTTGGGCAGGGATGTCACATGCCTGTCAAATCCCAAGAATTTCATCCATATTTCATGAGATCAGCAAAACCTAAAACATACATCCAGCGGTGGTGTTACCCTCCAAAAAGAGCTGCACCCTCCTGAGCCTCAAACTAGCTCCTCCCAGGATGCTCACACCCAGAGCTGGCTGTGCTGCCCCAGCAGCATGCTCACCTGGCATGGTCCAAGCACTCCACCACCTTGCCAAAGGTGCCTTCGCCCAGGTTTCCCACGATCTCATCTGTGAGAGAGAAGAAAGTGGGCATGAGAGTCTGGAGGCTGGGAGTCTGGCAGCTCCTGCAAGTTCACAGCATTCAAATCCTCAAAAACAACAAAGGTTCTTGCTCACTGCTACACTCTTAAAAACAGAAGTTGCTAGTGTCTGTGTCATTCAGGCAATTACTGGTGGCCCCACTAAGGCGCCAGCGCACTAGAGGCCCCTCCACGCAGGAGAGGTCTTGTCTAACAAGGGGGGTAGAAAGTAGAGAGGTAAAGTTTTACGAAAGGTGGCTGTACATCGCTCTTGGAGCCAATCGCCGATCCGGCACACCAGGTGGCCCTCCTTGTCATCTTCCACACTCCGGCTGCTGCGCTTACTGCTCTGTTGGCTTCTCTGCATGCACCGCCCCCCGAAACGCCATCCGACCAATCGCATGGTAGGCGGTTCCGATTGACAGATTGAGGTGTCAGTCAAAGGCAGAGGTGGAGACGGTGAGGAGCCGGTGGGTTGGTTGGTTGGATTTTCCAGATCCCAGCATTTCATAAGGCACACAGCATATATAACGATAGGGATATTGCAAGGGACACGTCAAGACACAAACTGACTTCAAAACAGAAAAGCAAAAACAGCTACAGGTATGTAAGAAAACTCGGACATTATCTCTAAGAAGAGTGCCACAAATGCTCAGAAAGATGTCCAGCCTCTGACACAGAGGGGCCAGGCCCCAAGGACAGCCACAGCTCTGACTCCCTCCTCTTCTGAGTCTCCCCCGCCCTGACCCTCCCATGACTTTGGCCAGAGTTAAAGACGCAGTGAGAGTGAATGGCGAAAAAGGCAGCTGGCCCAACCTGGGCCCAACCTTCTGGGCCTGCCTTCAGCAGCAGTAGTATGCTCAGCCTGTCCTTGCCTGCCTCTGTTTACCCACACAGCCTTACAACATGCTCAACAGCTGCCACATAGAAACAAGCTACTACCTGCCCCTAGATGACATCCTTGGCCAGAATTAACCAACTACCAGAAACAGCCTTCTGCCTGCAGCCCTCCGGCCACCAGTCTGCAGCAGGAAATGAGCCTGGCTGAGATCCTCTGGGACAGCCGACCTTCAGGCCCCAAGCCAGCTCCTGACCTGGCCTTAGGACCTGTGCCACTCATAAGCCAAACCCGTCCCACGACGACAGAGGGCACCAAAAATAAGCAGAGCAACAGACTTAACACTGCCATCCAGTGGCAGCATGGGGCACCGTGTGAGGCCACAGCCCATGTTGGATACACCTGCAAGAGTCACCTTCAACCCATGCCACTCAAGTCACAGATCACTGGGCAGAAGACACTTCCAACTGAACCCCTCACTACTGTTCAGAGGCCTCGAGGCCAGCAGGAGGACAACATGGGGAGAGCAGATGGGGAGAAGAGAAGACAGCACATAACCTCAGAAGCACACAAGTGACTTTCCTTCTCTGTGGGATTGAGTACAGTGTGGGCTCTCGGTCTATTCAACCCACCACCCTAGAATGCTGGCCAGCGCCTGTTTTTAAGTAGTCTGCAACAAGGTAAGGCCTGGGGCCCCATTACCCAGACAGCTGCCTCTCCTCACCACAAACACCCCACCTATCAAGGAACAAGGCAGAAGAGAGCCTGGCTAGAGGTCAGATTGAAAGCTCCCAATCTGAGCTGACAGGGCAAAGTGATGTGTTCTTACAGACTAGCAACTTAGAAGGCTCAACATAGAAAGTCAAGATCCATATATATATATATATATTAAAAAAAAAAAAGGGATAGGAAGCCAGGCAGTGGTGTCTGCCTAGCACTCAGGAAGTAGAGGCAAAAGGATCAGGAGTTTTAGGCCAACCAGAATACATAAGATTTTCAAAAACAAAGAGGAAGTGTGGGGATTGGGGTGTGACAAAACCCAGTGGTAGAGCACTTGCCTAGTATGTATAGGCTCTGGGTTGGACTCCTAGCATTTAAAAAAGAAAAAAATCTGACTGGCAAAGTGTCCCCTTTTTATTGGGTAATGCAAACTCTAGTCCTCTGGAAGAGGGGGGCTGTGAAGGTGAGGTGGCAGAGGGGGGCAATTCCACACTCATCAAAGCACTTAGCTATGTATGGGGAGATGAAGGGACAAGACCTGATAGGAAAAACCAGGCCGTATGAAACCCAAATCCCAAACCAGCCATCTTAGTACAATCCCAGAGAAGTGTGTCCCAGACATTTGTACCATGTAGCCTATGTCTGGAACAGTGGGTAGACACAGACAGGCTGGAAACCAGCCAGCGCCGGAGCCAGAGCCCCTACAGTTGCCACTGGCAAGGGGCCAGAAGATGGAGGGCATAACATCCTTGCTCAGCCCTGTACCAAACACACGCACACGCACACACACACATATGTGCACACACAATGGTGTGTGTGCACAGGGCTGCCAGTACTCACCCAGACCAGCCAACCTGAGAGAAGGCTAGAAAGAGATGAGGCCTCTAGGCCCCTGTTAGCACACTCTGGCCACCACTCACCGAGGAGGCGCTGCTACAAGACCTGGTTCGGCGTTTGTGACAGTGGTGGGCATGCTTGCGGGTCCGGTATGGCCCCCTCTCTCGTGACCGTCTCCGATGTCGAGAACGTGAAGACCCATAGCAGTCCTCTCCAAAGGATGGGCTCCGCTCTTCACACCGATATGTATCGCTGTCACGGTGTTCCCGGTATCTCCGCTGGTAGGGTAGGCGGTCATGGCTGCCAAGAAGGGGTGAGGACATGAGTCAAGAAGGGCCCTACCAGCCAGGTTCCTGCCAGCAGGCAAGAGGCCTTTGGCAGGGCCCTGCAAAGGCTCTCAAGGAAAGCCTGTCAGAGTTGAAGCATCCAAGCTGAGAGAAGCAAACAGAGGAAAAGAACGTGCAAAGGCACTAAGCATCATATCCAGAGTCTTTGGTGACAGTGTCCCTCCAGTGCCACAAGGAGACAGGAGGCAGAAAAAGGTGGACACTGGGAAGGCCTCCAACAGCTAGAGCCGACCAGCCTGACAGAACTGTCACTTTGGTCTGGAGACTCAGAAAGGACTTAGGGCCAGTCTTTCTAAGACTAGGACAATGCTCCTACTTCCCACTGAAGACGACTCATAGGTGGGACACTGGCCTAGAAAACAGAGGGAGAAGAAGGGTCACTTTGTGACAAAGAAAGGGTGACAGGAAGGTAGCTTCTGCAGGGCCAGGAAATGAAAGTAAGGATAGGCAAGGAGTCCAAAGAGGCCATGACAAGAATCCAAGGGCAGCTGGGCAGAGACGGTCATCTAAAGGAACCTAAAGCCACCAGAGTCTCCAGGCCATTTTGCTCATCTAGCTGAGGAAGTAAGTGTTTCCTTCCAAACCAGCTCCCACTCACCTTCTGGACCTCGATCTCCTTGGAGGAGGCTCCCTTCGGGATGGGTATCGTAGGCGACCTTCATGCTCCCGACTGTAAGACCGCCTCCTCTTCCAGCGGTAGCTCAGGTATGGGTCTGGCTCTGGGGAACGGTATCGCTTACAGTGATGCATCTAGGCCAGAAGAGAGAGAAAGCCCTGCTCCACACACAGCTCACTGCTTCCAGCCACAGGGCTGCCTGGTGCAGCCAGGTGCTCCTCAACAAGAGGCCCATTGTTCTATTTAGGGGCACCCCTACACAGGGGGTTATGATGTAAAGAACTCTGAGGTCACAATGACAGAACAGCAGACAACGGGTGACTCCATCCTTTGCCAATGAATAAACAAACAGGTGCCTCAACCAGCATGGCCAGGGGGCCTAAACACCCCATGAACTGAGTGAATCAGGGCCCAGTACAGAAGTAGATCTCTTAGGGGGATGCAGAGCACTGCCACAAAGATGCCAAGGACAGCTCAATTTCTTCCTGCCTATGGAATCCTATAACCTAAATGTTCTAGGAGCTCGAAGCTAATGAACTGGTGGCATGGAGCCAGCGCACTGGTTTCAGAAACCAAAAGCTGCCCAGCCAAAGGACTGAACTGGACTCAACTCAAAGCTGAGTCCTCTAAGTCAGTGAGGAGCCGCAGTAGAAAACACTGGCCCTTGAGCAAAGACACAATGTCTCATCAATATTCCCTACCTCTAACCAGGATCTAGCCAAGTGGGCATGGGCCCAGAGAGCCTGCCCAGCCCTTGCTGGCCCATTCAGTCTCAGCCCAGGAAGATGCAATTCTCAGACATTTTAGTGGCCCTCAGACCAACTACAGTCCCATACCAGATGTTTCCCTTTTCACTAACAGTATCCCTGCCATCCCATCTAGCTCCCCTTATCAGCATTGCTTCCTGTGCCTATCTCTGGAGGTGCCAAGAAGTGGCTGCAGGTCTACACTTGGAAGCGTAAGTAGGCTTCCCATTCATTATCCCTAGCCACTGAGGAGTTATATCCAGTTGAGGAAGATGGCTACATGACGCTGGTACCGTTTTCACCCATACCCTTCCCCTTCACATTTCCTCCACCAGATGCCCAGGCAAGAGACCCCTGCTTGTTTGCATTCCAAGTTGGCAGTTCTCACACCCAACCTCCAATCTTACACAGTCCTAGGTTTGCCTGGCCAAGCCCCTTTCAAACAAATCCATCAAGGATGTTCCATCTCACCAGCATAATCCAAAAATGAAACAGCTACTTGTGTATGAGCAGGACAGGGAGGCCAGTTCAACTAAAGCCCTGGGAGCCTCTGGGGACCCTAAAAAAGGTACTGCCTTCTATCTCCCCACTAGCAATCCTCTATCTGAAAAGTCTGAGCCACCCAGATATTTTTGGGTAAACACTACATAAAATCAGCAGATTTGTTGATTTCACAACCATCTCAATATTTGTTTTTGATTTTTTTCCCCACACAATTACCTTATTGACAGGTGCTCAAGCTATGGCCTGAGAGCAGTATCTCATGTCTCACTAACAAGATCCTATTAGCTAGGGCACATTATCTTCCCACAAGACAAGTGTGGTCCTACCCAAGCTCACCAGACAAAGACCTGAAGGATGTGGTGATGTGGTATAATACGGATTAGGCCAGAGTTTTGTTTTTTTTTTTTTTTTTTTTTTTTTCTGGGACAGAAAATTTTTATGACCACATAGTTCTACTCGAGTGGAAAGTCACAGCTTCAGAGTCCAATGCCAACCCAACCCACAGCACTACCACTTCATTGCTGGCATTTAGGCAAGTTATTAATCCACTCTGGGCTTCAGCCTCCTCTTGAAACAAGGGAACAATAATCTCTTACAGGTTCTGCAAGAATTAAATATGTCTGCCCTATAAAGTCAAAAGCCTAGCACTGGTTTGGGCCACAAGAAGTACTAAGGCAGCCTTTCATTAACCCTGAGAAGGTTCCGGGTAACACTCAGGGTTATGATGAATGCCCTAATTTATAAACTTTTCCAAGGGACACAGTAGGAAGTTTTGACAGAAAACGCTGAACTCAATCCCAGTGCTGCCACTTTTATTTATACAAGTCACTTTAGACCTCGGTTGCCATGCCTGAAAAATAAAGATAACACGTCCCAGACTGGCAAAGAAGGCCAACTATGACAGTCATGAAGTGCCACGTATAGAGTAGTTATGGAGATCACCTCCCTTGCAACTCATGCCGGGCAGGTGAAATATGGAAAAAACCACGTCCCCTGTCGTCATCCCAGTCGGGACTTTTGGGCTCATTTCTCATAAATTCCCTCTGATTTTCTGAGACCTCAGCAGAGGAATTAAAAAAAAAAAAAAAAAAACTTAAGGGCCTCAATTATGATTTGAGAGGTCCTGTTCTGCACAATGAAGAAAAAGGCAATGTAACCAATAAAATCAAGCTAAGGATGCCAGCTTTTCTCTGAGCACAGGCTTAGCTGGCTTCTCATTTGCTGTTCTGGCTAGAGAACCGGGCTGACAAGAGCAGCCAGCCAGGTCAGCGGCTGCCCTCCCGGATTCCTGCCACCCCAGCGACCCATGGTTATTTTTGGCTGGCAGTGCCCCACCACTGCAACCTCAAACCTGCCACCTCGCAAGCTGCGGCTGCCACCGGGCAAAATGCTCCTCCTTTTCAAGGGCACGGAGGAGGGAAGCTGGAAGGCCGCCAACTCCGCCTCGACGGGGGCCAGACTCAAGCAATTCCCACCCAAGCATCAGGGCACCCGCACCCGGAACTAAAGCATAGAGGCTCCCGGCCGGACCGAGGAGCAGCCTGGACATTGGGACTCCCGGCTTGGTCTGGCCCACTCTCCGGGATGGAGCGGCTCCATCATAACAAAACACCGAGGGGGCCCGAGGCCCGCACTCGAGTCCCTTCCTTCTGCCCGGATCCCGGGGATCTCAGAGCCCCGTTCCCCGTAACCGCCAAGGGAAGACCCGGCGACCAGAGGGAAGGCCAGCCTGGGCCAGAATCAAACTCCAGGCGGCGCGCGGCGGAGGTCTGCGGGCTAAGCCTCGAGCCCGGGGTAGGGAAAGCCTTTCCAGGCTAGCCTAGGTCGGACGCGACCCCAGGCAAGCTGGCCCGCGCGGCCCGGTGTGAAACCTCCAAGCCGCTCCGGAGGCCGCTAGGGCTCCGCCTCCAACACGGCGGGATCCAGAAAAGGGGTCTACAGTGACCGCCCTCCGGGAGAGAGGCGGCGGGTCAGGGGTGAGAGGTCGGGACCGCGGCCTGACGTGGGCCAAGGGGAGAAAGGGGCACACGCCGAGACCCGACCGGGAGCGGAGGCGCCCGTACCTGCCCGCCCATCCCCACCGACTCACCCGAGCCGCCCGGCCGCGGACTCGGGCCCACACTCACCGTCTCCCAGGCTCCGGCTGCGGCTAGGCCCCACTCCCCACTCCGAGCGCCTCTTCCGCTTCCGGCTCCGGCCTCCGCCCGTGGCAGCACCGCCCCTTCGCGTGACGCAGCCGTCGGAGGCCCGGGCTCGACCCGGCCTAGAGGCCTGTCCGCTCTAGGCCCCAACTCGCAGGCTCTGGGGGACCGGGCTGCTGCTCTGGGGTCCGGGCCGCAGCGGCGGAGGTCTCTTCCAGGAGGTCCGGGGAGCAGCCTCGGGCCGCGACCCGCCCCTCGCCGTCCTGTAGTGCACGTGGGTCCCCGAGGTCGCATCGCTGTGCGACCGCGGCCGGAGGCCGGCTCTGGACCGAAAGGAGGAACCCACCGGACTGCCAGACTGGGTCCACTCCGCCGCCGCGGCCCGGCCGTGCTCGCCAGCCTCTTCCTACGCGCCGAGAGCACCGGCATTGTTCTCCCGGAGCCCGGGAGGGCGCTAGAGACGAAAGCGGTCGGTGCGCCCGGGCAGAGGAAGGCGGGCGCGACTCCGCTTGCGCGCAAAAAGCAAACGACACATTCTGCTCTCGGCTTGTGCGGGTTTTTTGAAAGTCTTGGCGCCACGCCCCAGCTCGCTGGAGCTTGCCGAGCAGTCCCCGCGATCCTCGACCGCGGGAGCTGACGGAGGAGACGTCCCCTTCTCCTGAACACCTCCGAGCGTCTCGCTGCCAATCAGCACGGCTGCTAGACTAGGAAAGCCGGGCCACACAAAAGCCCCGTGCCGTGTCGCGCTCCAGCTCCGCCACTCGAGTCGCTCGGCCAGCCTTTTTGCTGCGATCTCGGGCGAGAGGCCATCCAGTCCAGACCCCTCCCACCTACTGCCCGACGCTTTGTGGTCACAGGATCATGAGGTCCTATTTTGCCAGAAAACAGGTCGCGGTCCTTTGGGAAGGCATCGCTTTGACGGCGTCCCCGCCCCCGCGCGTCGCGCAGCCAAGCGGGCGGATGCTGCACCTAATTGCCCCACGCCACGCGAGGCCGATGAGGCTGGGGCGGCTGGTCAGGGCGGAGCATCCTTTCCCTTCGGGATCTCGCTGATTGAGGGGACAGCCAGGGTTTCCGTGTGCTCTGCTCCGGTGCAGGATGATGAACACCCACCAGGCCCTTACCCCCACCCCCAGGCTCCCTCCCGAGCTGAAACTGTCTCTCTAAAGACCTTAGCCTCTGGCTCTGACGTACTGGCCTGGCATCTCCATCACCATCCAAGTAAACAGTGGCCGAGTAAAAAAAGCTGGGTCACCTGCCAACCACGCAGACATTTAATAGCAGCAGCTTCAGCTGCAAAACCCAGGTGTCAGAAGATACAGCTCCCATCTGAGACCCAGGGCCACACCGACAGAATTTCATACAGGTTTCTGTGCTGTTGTCACCTCCCACCAATATTGCCCAATATTTCTCACGTGTCCATGGCTGTGAGAAACCAGTATCCACCAGTTAATTGTCAAAAAGCTCCTGTCTCCGGCGTCAGGAATAGGGTAACTTAGGCAGTCTTCCTGCTTGCCCTCCTAATATGGAAAATACAGATCTGTTTGAAGCTCCCCACCCCGACTCAAGCTCCAGAAAGCACCCCGCACTGACTTAACAAAAGTGGTCTTCTATCGGGTCTTCTCCAGAGTCTGCAACCTGGCCTTCCTTCTTGAGAGTCTCCCATTCAAGCTTCATTTTCGTCTCTCTTCATAAAAGAAGTCACACCTATCAAAGGAAGAACTGGTGCCGAAGTAACGTTGACTCATTCCTCCCTACATAATACACACCTCATCTTTCCAGTACTCTGCTGATGCACATTTGAACCTCAGCTCCAAGGTCACCTCCCTGGAAAGCATTGTGAGAGAGGTCAGATTACCCTTCTCTGTGCTGTGATGCTATTCTCCCTGGTTCCTCACTCCCAGCAGTCTGGCTTGGAAGACCATGAACCTTTTAAAACAAATTCAGCACAGCCCTGCTTCTCAGAGGACCATGAGCAACCTAACTGGAAGCCTCTCTCTCTTTTTTTTTTTTTTTTAGAAGATTTATTTATTATGTATACAGAAGAGGGCACCAGATGTCATCATAGATGGTTGTGAGCCACCATGTGGTTGCTGGAATTGAACTCAGGACCTCTGGAAGAACACTCAGTGCTCTTAACCTCTGAGCCATCTCGATAGCCCCGAAGCCTCTCTTGTATGCAGAGTGGAATTGTGGGTGCTGTGCCAGGGTATGGGATCAGTGCTTGTGGTCCCTTTAGCATGGCCTTGGGCGGTGCTGATGTAGGAAGACAAGAAAGACTGGGAATGAGAGTGGAGGGAGGGAGACAACCTGCCCTGAGGGGGAGGGACCTGCTGGAAGGTGCTAGCAACCTGAGAAGGACGGAGTTCTAGAAATGTAAGGTGTGCTGGAGCCATGAAAGGTGAGCTAGGGGAGGGCCCTGGGCACCATCTGCTCAGATGGAGAATAGAGATGGCCTCTAGGTCTTCCCTAAAGCTGGGAATGGCAAGTCCACAGAGTCCTCCTACATCCTGTGCGGGGATGAAACCCCAGGAGGACTTGGTCCAGCCCTGGTAGGTGAAGAAGCCAGTGGTAAGAAAAGGTGGTACCAAGTGAGCTAGAGCATGAGTCTCATCACCAAAGTGTGGGCATGGAGGGGCTGAAGCCAGAGGGGCACCAGAGCAGAGAGAAAGGCTTCGGGCTCCCCACACCATAAAGCAGTAGCTTGCAGATGCCCACCTGACACCCACAGTTTCCAGATTGTGTAGGAGGAAGATCACTGGGCAGTGGTGAAAGCAGGCTCTTGAACCCGAAGCACTGAGTACGAATTCCAGGCTTTGACATCCGTCCTGTTTTTAGCTTCAGTTCTCTTCCTAAACTGGCTCTTGTAAGATCAAACAAGGTCTTGTTGGTTCAGGAAGGCTACCCAAAGTCAGTACCCATACATAGCTCAGGAAAGCCTAGAACTAAATGGGTTGAGGCTGATGATTAGGTGAAGTGTCAAATCAGTTCATTGAGGGACACTGAACTCCAGATCTGCACCTCATCTCAGCCCAGTGCTTAGGGACCAGGACTGTTCCATATCTAAAAACCACAGAGCTTATTGCATAGTGTCTGTGGACATCATGCCCAGCCCTGCCAGCTGTCCCTGAGACGCCTGCCATTCGGCCACTGTTGTGTGTCACCCCACTGAAGGGCTTAGGTAAGCACCAGCCTCCTGGGACCCAGGGCACAGCATGGCTCCTTTCTTCCTGGCAAGTACTTAGGCAGAGTCCCAGAATGAGACAGGAGATGGTCAAAGAACTTGGGGTCAGGCTGGTCAGCCACCTGAGTGGTGCCAGAGGCCTTGCTGGAGCAAGCCCAAATTCTGCAGAAGTGTGAGCACACGCTGTGGTTAAGCCAGGCTGCTGTGAGCCAGTGCTCTAACGAAATGAGTCTCTCATCTTCTCCCCAGGTGTTCCTTGCCCAAGAAAGTCTTCTAAACTGACAAGGCCTCTGTACCAGGATGAAAGCTCCAGAGTGCTCAGAGCTGCTGTCTACACCTGGATTCATGTTCTAAGAGTCAAGGAGTCTGAAGAAGAAAAGGGAATTAGTAGCCAGAAGGGAAGCCTTGTAAACAGCCCTCACTCATGGCTGTCCTTGGGGCTATGCTGATATTTGGGAGGCATGTGCTTGAGGCTAGGGGCTTTCACTAGCTGGAGACAGAAGGGCTTCCTTATATAACCAGATAGAGTGGCTATCACTGTCACCAGATAAGGAGGTGACTTGTAGGCTGAGGCTTCCTGGTAAGGTCACACCATCCCTGCTCTAGGCAAGAGTGTGTAGAGCCACTTTGATTGCCAAGATGTCTGAGTGTCTCATTACTCAGTGTCTCAGCCTATTGATGACCGTCCCTCATGGGTCCACTGCTCTCTATCTGGGCTCCGTGCTACTTAGCATTCCACAATGAAGTCCCCAGTCCTCTTCTTGCTGTCCTGAGTTCTGGAGCCATCTGCAGCTACAAGAGGTGATCAACCCCAGGGTGGAGAGTGCACGCCTGAAGCTCTGCAGTAATAGATTACAGCTGATTACAGCTGAGCAGCCCACCTTTCCGCCCCACCCTGAGATAGGAGCCACACTACACTCCCTTGTGTACAAGCCATCAGCTGGGCCCCTGGCTAAGCATCTGCTTTACCAGAGGCCGCAGCCTCTATCCTGCCTTGTGGTCTTGGGAGGATGAGCCAGCACTCCCAAGCTGCTCTGCAGATCTGCAGCCTCTTGCTTTCTGGCCCACCAGGAGCAGAAGCGATACCTGCTGCCGGGGACCCACGGGGACAACAGGAATGGAAGACACGGGCCAGAAAAACAAGCGGGAGTGTAGACTGGGGAGAGAGGAGTGGTAGAGGACACACAGACAGCTCCTTGTCTTTCTACCACAGACAGTGGGAAAGGCACAGCAGCATTCGGACCAGATGTGTCGACAGCCCCTTGGCCCAGAATCTAGCCTAGAGACCCCTAGGGTCAGGATGACCCCAAAGCCCCTCCCAAGTGCATGCATGGCAAAGTTCTGCTCCCAGCTCTGTTACAGCTTGAACTCTGCCCTGTACTTTATTCTCCAGCCTGCCTTCTTGAAGCAGGACCAAGGAAAGGGTGCAGTCAGCAGGCTTTTACCCAGGCAGAGGGACCCATTCTCAGCCTTTCACTGTTCAGTCCGATTTGCCTGGGTCAGATAGAGGCTCTTAACATAGCACAATTTAAGTTGTAGGGAGGTCCCCCTGTATGGGAGGAAGCCCCAGAATCCTGCACTGTGTATCCATAGCTGATGCTAAGGCCTGTCCTGCAGATCCAGGAGCAGAGCTGAGCTGATAAGGCTCAGATGCCCTGGGGCCTAGACAGTCTCCCTAGGGGTGGCTGAGACCTCTGCCTTGGCTCTGGAATAGCCTCTGGGCAGAAGCACCATCTGATGCTCACCCAGGTGGGTGAAGACCCCTGGCAGGGAAAATCAAGGGACCGAGTGGGCCCCAGTATACATAAGCCTGGGGGCGGGGCAGAGAGAGGAGGACCTGGCCCTATTCCTAGAGGCTTCTGAGGCTGGTCAAGGGCTACTAAGAATAGGTCGGAAGAGAGTGACCAGGAGAGACCAACTAGAACAGGCCTCCACACAGTGTGACTTGAGGAGGTTCATCTACACAGCACGTCCCACAGCTCGCCCATTCTGCTGGTTGGTAACCCAGTGCAGGTCTATGGAAGTTGGTCTATGGAAATGTTTCTACAGCTGGAATGGGGGGAACACATCGCCTGGAAGGTTTGGGGTGGTGGTTGAATAAGAATGGCCCCAAAGGCTCATATATGTTTTTATATATATTTATTATTTGGTGATTTTACATCGTGCACCCCATCAAACTCAGTTATCAGACCTCTCAGATTTATACCCACTCTTAGGATCTCCCCATTTACAAAAACACCCATTCATGCTGCTCATTTACTTACTGGGGCATAATTAAACTCCCTGTGGCCAGACTTTTAAAGAAAACAAGTCTTTCCTCACCCACACCCCTGCCAGAGGCCATCAATGCAGAAGGCACTGTCATTTAGCTATGTTCTAGCCTTGAGTTCTTGTGTACAATGACATCTCTTTTTATTACTATTATTTAAAAAAAACTTTATTATTTATTTATTTATTTGCCTTGGTGTTTGCCTGGAACTGGAACTACAGACAGTTGTTAGCTGCCATGTGGGTGCTGGGAATCGAACCCAGGACCTCTGGAAGAGCAGACGGTGCTCTTAACCACTGAGCCATCTCTCCAGCCCCTATTATTTTTTTTAAGTCCACTAATGAGTGAGTACATGCCCTGCTTCTCTTTCTGGGTTTGTGATACCTCGCTCAAGAGGATAGTCTCCAAATCCATCCATTTGCCTGCACATTTTAGAATATCATTTTTTCTTACTGCTGAGTAGTACTCCATTGTGTAGATGTACCACAGCTTGTTAATCTATTCCTCAGTTGAGGGGCATGTAGGTTGTTTCCTGGTTCTTGCTATTACGAATAATGCTGCTATGAACATAGGTGAGCTAATGCTCTTGGGGTGTGAATGGGCGTCTAGGGTATATTCGTAAAAGTGGTATTGTTGGATCCTTGGGAAGATTGATTCCCAGTTTTCTGAGAAACCACCATACTGCATTCCAGAGTGGCTGAACAAGCTTACACTCCCACTAACAATGGAGGAGTGTTCCCCTTGCTCCTCATCCTCTCCAGCATAGGCTGTCATCTGTGCCTTTTATCTTAGCCAATCTAACAGGTGTCAGGTGGTATCTCAATATTTGCATTTCTCTAATGGCTAAAGATGTTGAGCACTTTTTCATGTGCCTTTCAACCGTTTGTAATTCTGAGAATTCCCTTTTTAGTTCTGAACCCTAGGGTTTTGGGCTCTAGTTTCTTGAGTTCTCTGTGTATTTTGGAGATCAGTCCTCTGTCACTTGTAGGGCTGGTGAAAATCTTTTCCCATTCTATAGGCTGTTGTTTTGTCTTATTGACTGTGTCCTTGGCTTTACAGAAGCTTCTGTGTCACGAGGGGTGGGCTCTGAGGTCTCAGAAGCTCACCAGACCTAAGCTGCTATGCTAGCTATCCTCTCTCTCTCTCTCTCTCTCTCTCTCTCTCTCTCTCTCCTCCCTTCCTCTTCTTCCCCCCTCCTTCCTCCTTGTCCCTCCCCTCCACCCTCTTACTTCTTCGCTTGCATACAGATTAGGGCTGCAGCTCCCAGCTACTTCTCCAGCACCATTTCTTCCTGCCACCATGCTCTCTGTCACGGCGATAACACACTAAGCCTGTTGATTGTAAGCACCGCCCCCCAATCAATGCTTTCTTTCCTGAGAGTTGCCTTGGTCATGGTATCTCTTTCAGAAATAGAATAGTGGCTAAGAAAGTGTTCCCAAGAAAGAGTGTCTCAAGGGGGGGCTGGAGAGATGGCTCAGCGGTTAAGAGGACCCGGGTTTGATTCCCAGCACCCACATGGCAGCTAACAACTGTCTGTAGTTCCAGTTCCAGGCAAACACCAAGGTAAATAAATAAATAAATAAATAAATAAATAAATAAATAAAATAAAGTTTTTTTTTTTGTTTTTGTTTTTTTTTTTTAAAAAAAAAAAGAGTGTCTCAAGGGTTCAGGAGGGACAGCATGGGTAAATCCTTCAGGGCTGGGCTGGAGAGATGGCTCAGAGGTTAAGAGCACTGGCTGCTCTTCCAGAGGTCCTGAGTTAAATTGTCAGCATCCACATGGTGGCTCATGACCATCTCTGATGACATCTGGTGCCCTCTTCTGTATACCGTATACATAATAAATAAATCTTTAAAAAAACAAAACCCGGGGCTGGAGAGATGGCTCAGAGGTTAAGAACACTGACTGTTCTTCCAGAGGTCCTGAGTTCAATTCCCAGCAACCACGTGGTGGCTCACAACCATCTGTGATGACATCTGGTACTCTCTTCTGTACACTGTATACATAATAAATAAATAATTTAAAAAAAAATAAAAAATAAAAAATAAAAAAAAATAAAAAAACAAAACCCTTCAGGGCTAACCTGAGCCTCTACTTTGAGTCTTCTGGATTCTTCTTAGGTAAACAAGAGCCACAGAAGGGTCCTCTTGGAGCAGCCGCAGCAGCTGTAGGGAGAGCTGCCAGTGTTAGAGGGCCATGCTCAGGCCCTGAACATAGAACGTACCCAGTGCTAGGGAGAAGTCAATGGTGCCAGCAGCTCTGGTGGTGATCTGTGACCAGGAGGCCTGGTAGGTGGCTACCGGGCACACTCCTAGATTGTACAAGTTAGGCTGGGAAGGACTCCCTGTTTCCAATGAGTGAGATGGCTTCATTGACAGAATCTTGGCCAGCCTCTGTCACTGGCTGGTAAGAATGGTCAGAAGCCTAAGTCACATGGCCAGAGTCCAACTCCTTTCTTGTGTATCTGCATTCCTGTCATATTCTGGCTCCTTTATGGGGCACTTGGGGAAACTTTTAGTTTTAAAAAGCCTTATCTCAGTTGGGTATGATGGCATAGTCCTGTGATCCTAACACTTAGAAGGTGTTATCCTCAACTACACAATGAGTCTGAGGCCAGTCTGGGTCCTTGTCTCAAAGAATGGAGGAGGTGGGAGTTCTAATCTCCATCTCTCATGGTTGCACCCAGAGGCAGAGGAGGAGGCTGGGTAAGAAGACTCAACTCAAGATGTGTGAGAACCGAAGAGCCAGGACAGAGAGCTTCTGGGTGTGCGGGAGTACATGAAGTAACTTCCTGCCCAGCTGAGAAGGCAGTGAGTACATCTATTTTTGAAAAAATAAGGGGATGGAGTGGAGTGACCTATGACCCACACTGAATCCAGAGTGTCTCATTTTTGTTAGCACACCTCAGTTGTGGGAGTACCAGCATCCCTCAGGAGGGAGCTAGGGGAGCAGGAATCTCCTCCCAGGTTGCATCGTGAGGAGGGAACTGACTACTGGAGGGTATGCTAGCACCAGGTGTGTGCATATATGTTAACTATTTAATAAATCCTGGGATATCAGAGAGACCACACAGTCAAATCCTAGGCAGACAGCTTAGGAAATCTTTGATCCTGTATACAAGGATAAACAGCTGAGTCAATCACACACACCTTTAATCCCAGCACAGGGAAAGTAGGGAGTAGTGACCAACATCCTTTATCCCATAACTCCAGAGACAGAGCTTCTTCTGTTTCTGTGAGTTCAAGGCTACATGCTTTTAATCCTAACCTGGATGGGATAGGGTAGATAAGGGCTGTAGAAACCAGGCAGACAGAGAAGCGACTGGCAGGAGCAACCAGGAGCGAGGCTGAGGAAGTTGCAAGACAGCTGGGTGAGAATTGACTGTGGTGCTTCCTCTCTCTGATATTTCAGCCTTCCCCAATATTTGGCTCTGAGTCTCATTTGTGTGTCAGTTGATCTGATTTTATATGTGTAGAAGGCTCTACTTCAGAGACTCCAGAGGCAGAGTGGGGTCTGGCCTCGCCAGGCAGGTGCCTCTCCATCTCCTGCTCTCCATTCCCTTCCCAACTGCAAGCCAACTAGGCTCTTCCCCTAGCTTTATCTCTGCCTCCTCTTCATGAGCTCCCATCCATTCAGCATGCATTTAGTGAACATCTACTATACCCTGGGTCTCTCCTATGTGCAGAATCCATGCTAGAGCAGCCTGCTTCTTGTCCCCAAAGCATATGGTCTGAGGGCATACAGGTCAAGAAACAAACAATGACAAGTTAGTGTGTCAGTGGGGAGAGAGCTCAGCCCGGGGCAGGGCAACAGATAGCCAGGGCCTCTTCAAAGAAGGGGATCCTAAACCCCGACCCCTCCCTGAGAGTGGGAGCTTCTAAGTGCTCCCCAACCCAGGCTAGGTTGTGAAATAGTCCCTGAAGACTCAATCAAACATCTTCTCACTGAAGACAGGGAACTGAGGATAAAGTAAGGATACCTCAGCCCTGACATTCCCACCCCCTACCCTCAACCCCAGTCCCTACCCAGCTGTGCCTCCTTCTGGCAGCCTTTACCTCATGATCTCTTGGGGCAAACGAAGGTGTGCACAGACTCACACCGAGGTGTATGTGCACACTCCCATGGACACATCACACAATAACTTCCTTCCAGCAGTGTATACACAAAGCAGGGCATAGATACCAACAAGGAATACCACAAGGGTGGCCTGGTGATACAGTATTGATAGGTGTGTCTGGGCTCCACAGAGCCACAGGCCTCTGCTTAGGCTGACCTGCTCATGTGGCTGGAAAGATAGGAGAGGCTGGCTAAGGGGCACCTATGACCTGTCCCAGCTCTGAGCCCGTCAACGGGGTGTGGCATAGAATGTGGACAGCAGTTCACAGAGCCCTGCAGCATGTAGTTCACAGATCATGGATGGAACTTACCCCACAGCATTCTTATACCAGGCAAAGGCCTGGGCAGGAAGAATTGCAGCTGGCCAGGGGCTGGCTACTGCCCATGCTATGCTGTCTGATTGGCAAAGGCCCAGAACTTATGGCTCCAAATCTCCCAACATGTGTTGCCTTCCAGTTTCATTCCTGGCCGTCCTTAAGGGGTCAGTGGTCCTGACTGTCTGTTTAAGGCAGAGATGAGGAGCATAGATGCTGGTCTGGAGTCTTGGCTCCATACTACCCGTGTGACCTTGGACAAGTCACTTAAACAACTCTGGGCCTCAGCTGCACAAATGGACAATTCTCCTCATCACGTGGCCACACGTGCAGCTAATCATTGCATGCTTCCTGGGGCTTCAAGAATGGCCGCAACAAGAGAAAGTTCCCTTTGAAATCAGAGTCATCTGGGGTCCCATCCATGGTCCCCCTATTTTAGTCTACTCCCTAGTCACAGCTCAGTACCTCAGCCTCTGGCCAAAGCAGTTCTGCTGGCTAGAGATTCAGTGGGAGACCCTGCTGCAGGGTGGATGCTCTGGGCTCCTGACTGTGGGCTCTGCAGGGTCCTGCAGCTTTTGCCATTCCCGACAAAGGAGCTCTGCCCTCACAACCCTGTGCTCCCAGGCCGTACCTTCCCCCTTCTGTAAAGATCACAGTCACATGGGATTAGGACCTAGTTCAGGAGCCTCCTTTTAACCTGGTTATAATCTCCAAATATAGTCATATTTTGAGGTACAGGAGACTGCAAAATCCTTTTTTAGGGGACACAATTCAGCCCACAACACCCCCGCCTTGCTTCTTGCTACTTTCTTGTTGGGTGAGTGGGTGTGACTCAGGGTCTCAGGAGCCAGCTATTCTGTTTTACTCGTCTACCTACATGACCCCAGGAAGATCAAGCTGCAAAAGGCCTCAGTGTTCGGAGGAGGGTGGTGGGAACTGCCCAGGGTGCCTACCTCCTCCCCAGGGTGAGCTAGGTTGCAGAATAGGGCTGTTTGCAGTGGAGCCCTACCCAACCTCAAGGACCTGAGATGAGGTGCAGATTGTCCTTCACGAACTTTCACTGGCTGGCAAGAGAAGCAGGACACAGGACCTGGGAAAAGAAAACAATCAGAGGGCTGCAGGGATTTAAAGGACCTAGGAGGGGGCTGGAGAGATGGCTCAGAGGTTAGAAGCAGTGGCTGCTCTTCCAGAGGTTCTGAGTTCAATTCTGAGCAACTACATGGTGGCTCACAACCATCTGTAGTGCAATCTGGTGCTCTGTATATATAATAAAAATATTTTTTAAAAAGGACCTAGGAGCATCAGGTGGATGGCCCCATATGAGATCAGGACCCTTCCTGGGGACCCCAGAGCTCTTGAAAAAGTGGGAGGTACAGGTACTGCCAGTCAGTAGCACTCTTTTCTTCACGGGGCCTCAGCTCTTCTTTCTGTATAATGGGTCCAGGCACCTATAGTTTCTGGGCATTCAGACCCAAGAGTACAGAGCTTCAGGGGCTGCAGTAGCTATTCTATTCCACAAGTGGACTCCAAACATGGACAGAAGTATGGTAACTTTGTGTGTGTGAGGGCAGGGTCAGGATTTGGCCACTGCTGGGACCAGAATCTAGTGTCAGCTAGATTGATTGAGAACTGATCCCCTGGTCAGTGTAGCCTGAGTCCACACCTAAGGACAGGGACATGAAAACTTGAACAATTCAGCCAAGTAGAAGAGAGGACAGTCTCCTGCTGCAGCAACCCAGGTGCATCAGTGTCCTTAGCACCTGCCCCTTCCCGGGGTGGACATCTGCAGGGGCCCCAGGTCAGTTCCTGGAGTCCAGCCGAAGGTGGGCCCAGACTGGCTTCTCTTCAGGGATCACACGGGTTTTTCTCATGCAGGCACTAGGTGTGCTCCACTCCTTCAGTCTGTAGTAACCACTGTGGACTTTCCATTGGCCCCAGCAGACAGCAAGGATTCTATAAACTCCTATTACTGGAGTAAAGCTCTATTACTGGCTGGGCCCCAGGCTGTCTCAAAGGCTCAGATAGCCACTGTGGGTCCACTAGGAACAGTATTCAAAGGACTCTAAAGAGCTGGGGCACTCAGAGACTCGTTAGTCTCCATGGCTCCATATAGTAGGGCCTATGTCTCAGTAGAGTGGACCACTGTCTATGGTTGGTCCTAGTGATGGTCAGAATGGAGTGGAGACAAGGGAACAGGCCACCCCCAGTAGCTGCTTTGTGTCTCAGGACCCAGAGGCTACAGGAGGAGGATTTAGAGGAGCTAGACTCTGCAAGCTAAGCTTTATAGGCAAAGGTTGGGAGGTGGGCAGGATCCAGCAGAGGCCATGCTCAGAGAGGGGGTAGGCACCTTATCACCTTAACAGATGAGCACTGGCCTAAAGTAGTCTAAACATACTCTCCCAAACACCAGGCTGGGGTAGGGCCTGGGTGTCGAACCTCCAGGTACAGGACACAGCTCTGGTTTCCCTTTGTACTCAAAGGCTCTTGTTTCTGGGAACTGGAGAAGCTGAGCCTGACAGCAGTATAGGTAGGGTCCAGGCTGGAGGCAGGGCACAGAGCAGCTGTATAAAGTGAATAGGGAGAGTGGACGTTCCTCACAGGCCTTCCATCCTTTCCAGACCCTGACTTCTCTGGCCTCATAGTTTCTTGGGAGCCCTAGAAAGGCCAGGCAATTTACAGCTTGGCAAAGAGGATCCCACATGAAGCAAGGGGTAACAGAAGCTAAGGCTATGTGGGTGCTGGAGGGAGTCTGTGGAGGGAGATGGAAGAATCTGGGCATGCAGAATAGCACTATCCTGGCCTGGCTTCAGGGATCCCGGGCAGCATTAAGCACGTCAGTGGTTATTTGGGGACTTCAGTAAAAGGGAAGCTGTAAGTGAAGCACAGACGGTTTGGAAGGAATATTCCAGATTTTCAGTTGTGTATGGAGAGAAGAATGAACCATTTCATTCTCTCCCCAGTGCTCACCCTGTGTCCAGTGCTGGTGAGGTGCATCCATAGTCGTAGGAGGACCCCTGTGAAGGGGGGTCCTTATGAAGGTGGGGCCCTGTGAGGAGGAGGTGGACAGAGGTGCACAACCATCAGCTGAGCTGGGAAGGGTCTAGGACATGTTGGAAGTACAAGCCTGAGTTGCGGGTTTTGTGTGAGCTCTGGAGGCCATACAGGACCAGGAACTCAGAAGTCACTACCCACTCTGTCTCTCCCAGGCCCCCAAGGCTTCCCCAGGCCTAATCCCTGGTGAGCAGCTGGCCATCTACCATCCTTCCTCCACAGTGACTCACTCAGAGTCTCCCCAGACCCCCAGGGCTTGGACAAGGGGGGGGTGTAATGGGGGTGTGGGGTGCAGGGGGGTGCGGGGGGGGTTGAGGGTGGGGGATGTCGTCTTTCCTCCCACAGGACCAGCATAGCCAGCTGAATCCTCTTCTAGAACAGGATCTGGTGGACCAATGAGGAATCTGTAGCAGGTAGGCAGAGCTTTCTGGAGACTTCAAGAAGGAGGTGCGTGGCCTGGATCAGATGTCCCTCTCGATCTCTCTAGCCAGGGGATCCAGGGAGGATGAAGCTGTGGCCAGGGCTCTGGATGTTTGGTCTGGGCCTGGGTGATGGTTGAAAGAAGAGTGTCCTCCAAGTCCAGAAGCCTTGGCTCCACTGCACCACTGAGCACTCAGTAAATAGGAGCCCAGCTTGCCTTTCCCACATCTATTTCCTTGTAAAATGATGACACTGACAGCCCTATTGTGCAGGGCTGAGGATGACATGGGGCAATGGTATCTCCCTGGTTCCTCAAGTTTCTTCCTGGAGCGCCCCCGCTCTCCTGTTAGGCAGAGTCAGGCCCAGTCAGGAAGTGGCTTGGTACCTTTTTCTCAGTGCAAATTCTCATCTGTTTCCTCTGCGTCTCACTGTCTTCTACTCCTCTGCTCTTTTGCTTCCCAGAATTCTCCTAGTCTGGTTGCACTGCCTCTACTTACTGTCTAACCACTTGACCAATCAGGGTTAAACCAATACGAGTGACAAATATTTACAGCGTACAAGAACACAGTCCCACACCAAGCCACGTGGCTAAACATAGATGAGAATTATGGGCTAATTTAAGTGAAAGAGCTAGTCAATAATATGCCTCAGTCATAGGCCAAACAGTTTATAGTTAATATAAGCCTTTGTGTGATCATTTGGGACTAAGGGACTGCAGGACTGGCCAGGTGGGCCAGAGAAACTTCTGACTACAGAGATGCCAAGATCCTCATAGGGCTTCTTGTGCCTGCTGCCATATAAGAGTGCCCCTTGTCCTGCTGGGGAAGCCCTGGAGTGTTAGCTGAGGCCTCAGACAGCTGTGTAATCCTCCTTTCAGGCAGGAAGACTGCTAGGAGAGTAGGTAATTTGACCCAGGCCACAAAACCCAGCAGCAGCTAAGCCCTTGGTCTGCTAGCCTGTTTCAGAAAGGTGTTTGCTATCAGTCCGCTGGCATGAGCATCCCCAAAAGCCACAGGCAAGGTCAATTTGGAATGTGCGTCTCCCTCAGCTGATCTGGCTGTGTTGGCTAATGTTATAACAACATGACACAATGTGTAGTCATGAGAAAGGAGGGAACCTCAGTGGAGGAAATTGTCTTCATAAAACTAGGTACAGGCAAGTGTGTAGAACATTTTCTCAAATAGTGATTGATGGGAGAGCAGGCAGCCCATGGGTGATGTCACCCTGGGCTGGTGGTCCTGGGTTATGTAGGAAAGGCCATGAGGAACAAGTCAATGGCAAGCACTCCTCCATGGCCTCTGTATCAGCTCCTGCCTCCAGGTTCCTGCCCTGCTTGAGTTCCTGTCCTGACTTCCTCCAGTGATGAACAGTGATGTGGAAGTGTAAGCCCAATAGACCTTTTCCTCCCCAACTTGCTTTTGGTCATGGTGTTTCATCACAGCAATAGTAACCTTGACTAAGCCAGAAACTGATATCAGGATAGTGGGGTGAGGCCTGGCCTAGTGTTTTGGGAGAATGTGGGAGGACTTTGAAATGTCTGGGCTAGAAAAGCCATTGGGTATTCAGAGCTCACTGGGATGGTCAGGAGGAGCTTGGACAATAAGAATGTTGAAACAGTGCAGATGATGAAGGTCTGGCTGAAGTTTCTAGGTAAAAGATTCTACAGGACCATTGAAGAATCTGTGCTACTGCTCAGGTGGGGTGAAGACTGATTAAGGAGAGACCAGCACCACTGAGGCAGAACCTTTTGTTTACTAAAACAATTGATGATGCATAGCTAGAGCTAATTGAGAAATTAGTGGTTAAGACTGCAGCTGGGCAGTCACTACACACCTTTAATCTCAGCACTGGGGAGGCAGAGGCACAGACCTCTGTGAGTTCAAGGCCAGCCTGTTCTACAGAGCAAGTTCCAGGACAGCCAGGGCTACACAGAGAAGCCCTTTCTCAAAAAAAAAAAAAAAAAAAAAAAAAAAACACACACACAAAACAAAAAACAAACAAACAAACAAACAAAAAACCAAACAAACAAAAAAACCCCAACCAACCAACTAACAAACAAACAAACATCCTCTCCCCGACAAAAAAGAACAAGAGACCAGCATCAATTCTGGGAAGTGTTTCTTCAGAGTCAGCACAGAGAAGCTGTGTTCAGAGGTGACCAAGGTTGTACCTCGTGCTAGCAACTGAACTTGGTAGATAAGAGTCACACAAGTGGTATTGGCTTTGCAGGCATGAAGGGGTCATGGAGAGCTGCTGAGGCTGGCACTGTGAGAGGCCACTGGTGAAGGGGCAGCTTCAGATGCTGGCCCAGGATTGAAAGGGTCATGCAGAGCTGAGGCTTGGCACTGTGAAGAGAGGCTGCTGCTGCTGAAAGTGCTTCCCAGTTGCAGCAGAGACCCCAGCATTTTGGAGATGTGGGACGTTGGGATGAGGGCAGTGGTAGAGAAGAACTAACTGGAGCCTATAAGACAAGACAAGCTGTGTGTGCTGCAGAGGCCAGAGCCAGAGAAGTGACCCAGGCCCTTTGGAGGAGTCAGAAGACAGTGAGTGGATCCCAGCCATTAGACACTGAGTCATGCACACAGTTCAGGCTGGGTTTTGCTTTGATCTCATTGTGACTGTGCCCTGGTTCTTCCCTTTTGAAGAAATGTTTTTAATTTTATAGGAATCTACAGTTGAAAGACTGCATTTTAGTGATAATTGTATTTTTTATTTTATGTGCCTTAGTATTTTGCCTGCATTTATGTCTGTGTGAGGGTTTCAGATCTCCTGGAACTGGAGTTATAGACAGCTGTGAGCTGCCATGTAGGTGCTGAGAATTGAACCCAGGTCCTCTGGAAGAATAGACAGTGCTTTTAACCAATGACTCATCTCTCTAGTTCTAAGAGAGACTGAATTTTTAAAGAGATTCTAGGGTTGGCAGGGGTTTTTTTTTGGGGGGGGGTTAAGACCGAGTTCTTCTATGTAGTCCTGGGTATCCTGGAACTCACTGTGTAGATCAGGTTGGCCTCGAACTCAGAGATCCACCTGCCTCTGCCTCCTGAGTACTGGGATTAAAGGTGTGTGCCACCACTGTCCAGGGAGATTTTAGCTTTTTTAAAAGACTTTGCAGGCTAGAGAGATTGCTCAGAGGTTAAGAGTACTGACTGTTCTTCCAGAGGTTCTGAGTTCAATTCCCAGCAACCACATGGTGGCTCACAACCATCTGTGATGACATCTGGTACTCTCTTCTGTATACTGTATACATAATAAATAAATAAATCTTTAAAAAAAAGACTTTGCATCACTACTGAGTTGTCTGAGAGTCTGAGCCAGCTCTTAGAATTGCTCCAGGAGTTCCTCTACACAGAGTCTACCTGGCTCTGACAAGCCCTTCCTGAACTGCTGGATGTGCACTGAGAATAAAAACTGGGAATCTGGGGTTGGAGAGATGGCTCAGCGGTTGAGAGCACTGACTGTCTTCCAGAGGACCTGAGTTCGATTCCAAGCATCCACATGGCCGCTAACAACTGTCTGCAATTCCAAGATCTGACACCCTTACACAGTTATACATGCAGGCAAAACACCAATTCACATACATAAATAAAAATAAATATTAAAAAAAAACCCAAAACCTTGGGAATCTGTTAGCTGTACTGTTTCTCTACATGGAGAGCTGGATTTTGGTGACAGCAGATTGCTTCTCAGGAAGCAGATTTGATGGAGAGATTTTAGTTTGGTCAAGGGGATCTCATAAGTTGTTCCTTTAGGGGTGATCTTTAGCAGGAGTGGGTACCATCCATAGACAAAACATCACAGGTTCTGGGCCCTTCTAGAGGTCAATGTAGGACCAGCTGTCTGGTGTCTCCAGACCCCTGAGGGGCCCAGAATAAACCCGTCCTCTTCATTATTCTGGCCAGGGCAGTCTCTAACTCACCCTCTACCCCAAAGCTGAGTCTCTTGCTTTTTCCCATCAGCTTCTGTCTGTCTCAGTGGCTCCAGTGTGAAGAAGGCCACTAGCTTGTTCAAACTGCCCACTCCCCATCATCTCTGCCTTCTGGTCTTTGGAGGTGGGGACTTGTTTAGTAGCCCAGGCTGATCTCAAATTCCTGGGTTTAAATGATCCTCCTGCACCCGCCCTTCAGCTGCTGACACTACATATGTACACCACTGTCATCCATCTTAGCCATGTCAACGCTGCCAAGCTGGGCAACCACACCACTCTACCACACTCTACCCTTTCTATTCTGACCTTTTGTTTTGGTTTGTTTTGTTTTGAGACAGTTTCTCAGTGTAACATCTTGGCTGTCCTGAAACTCTGCTCTGTAGACCATGCTGGCCTCGAATTTACAGAGATCTGCCTGCCTCTGCCTCCAGTGTGCTGGGATGAAAGGCATGGGCTGCCGCTGCCACCAGCCTATTCTGACCGTTCTTTACAGGTCCTTCTCTCCAGCTCTGGTTCCAAACCCTTGTCAAGCCACTCAGCCTCTACTCCTTCAGAGTGCAATGGGTCCCTTCTAGTGGTGGGATATACAATCTGTTTGGGGTCTTTGACTCTGTGTGTGGGGGGTCTGGTGTGGCACCCTGTCCATGCTCTGCCTCCCTTGGCTCTGGGAAAGTCCACAGAGGAGAGGTGACCAGTCACAGACAGTAGCAGAGGCTTTCCTTCAGGATGCTAGGGTGGGCACGGCAGGGTACAGCAGAGACCTGTTCACAAACACCCCTGAATCCTCTGCCTCCCTCCACTCCGATCCAATCCCAGCTTTTGGCTCCTCAAGCACATTTCTACTCAGGATTTTCATGCGTGCACTGAGCAGCAAGTGTCTCATAGAGTGCTTGGAACGGTGGTTATGGATGATGCAGACTCTGCTCACTGTGTGGCTTACTTTTCAACCTCTCTGACGATTTTTTCATCTGTAAAATGGGCAAAAACGATTAGTCTTACCTCATAAATGGGTAGAGGATTGTATTAGTTACCTTTCTAGGAAGGGGTACCATGGCCAAGGCAGTTTTGGGACTCATGGTTCCAGAGGGTTAGAGTCCATGATCATTATAGTGGGAAACGTGGTAGCAAGCGGACAGACACGGTTCTGGAGCAGAAGCCAAGGGCTTACATCTGATGCACAAGGATCAGTTAGAAAAAAGGGAGATAAATAGGATGGTATGGACTTTTCAAAACCTGAAAGCCCACCCTAGTGTCACACTTTCTCAACAAGGCCACATGCCCCTAATCCTTCTCAAACACTTCCACCAACTGGGGATCAATATTCAAAATAATGAGCTTATGGGGGCCATTTTCATTCAAACCACCACAGAGGCTAAAGGAGTTAATACATGTAAAAGCCTGAAAATAAACCTCAGCCCACACCAGGTTCAACGGCGACTCATTATGGCCATCAGTACTCACTCATCTTCACAACACACAACCGGAAGGGTATTTTTACATTTACTCAGCAACTGGCTTTCAAATCTGTCAGACTATGTCCCCCCAGCAGGGAGTCGCCATCATTAAACTAGCAGGCAGGACAATTAGTTACAATGGAACAGAATACAACCCTACTACACTTGCCCTTTTTTTGTCTTAGCAATGAATTCAGTGGTCCATCTCACACCTACTCCTTTGCAAGTACCTTTCCCTAGCTTGTCTTTTCTTTCGTTTTGGAGACAGGGTCTCATTCTACAGCTTCCCTGGCTTGGAGCTTGCTATATGAACCAGGCTGGACTCTATTTCACTCTCTATCTGCTTGCTCTCTGAGTACTGAGATTAAAGGTATGTGCCATTGTGTTTGGCTTTATTTATTTATTTTCTTTTTCTGTGTGTGAGCATTTTGCTTGTATATATGCATGTGTGTCACATGTGTGCCTGGTGCCCTTGGAAGTCAAAGAGGGCACTGGATCACTTAGAACTAGAATTACATTGGTGTGAGCGATCCTGCAGGGGTTAAGAATCAAATCCAGGTTCTCTGAGAGAGTAAAAAGTACTCCCAATAGCTGAGCCACCTACCTCTCCAGCTTCCTGTTTGTCTTTTGATTTTATGGTTTGAATTTGTGTGTGTGTGTGTGTGTGTGTGTGTGTGTGTGTGTGTGTGTGAATGGGTGGAATGTTATGTTTGAAATCTTTTGCCTTTTCTGAAGGCTTCTATTATCTCTGGCATCCTGAAACAGAAGGAACTGATATGGCCTAGTGTGGTCCTCAGACTCTTCACCCCAAGAGAAAAGGAGTCTCCGTTCCTCTATCTCCATCTCTGTGGTGGTCTGAATGAGATTGGCCTTCAGAGGCTTATTATATATTTGTATGTTTAATCCCCAGTTGATGAACTATTTGGATGATGAAGGATTGGGAAGTGTGGTTTTTGTAGAATAGGTGTGTCACTATGGGGGAGGCTTTGAGGTTTCAAAAGCCTATGTCAGGGCTGGAGAGATGGCTCAGAGCACTGGCTGATCTTCCACAGGTCCTGAGTTCAATTCCCAGCAACCACATGGTAGCTCATAACCATCTATGATGAGATCTGGTGCCCTCTTCTGTACACTGTATACATAATAAATAAATATTTCAAAAAGCCCACACCAGGCTTACTCTCTCTGCCTGCTACCTTGGATCAGGATATAAAGCTCTCAGCTATTGCTCCAGCACCATGCCTGTCTGTTTTCCACTGTAACAGACCAACCTTCTGAAAACGGCAAGCAGTACCAGAATTAAATGTTTTCTCTTACAGGTTGTCTGAGTTATGTGGTCTCTTCACAGGAATGGAGCAGTACTGAAGGCAGTCTGTCTCCAACACCTCTGACCCAGTTCATTCTTTACTTCAGCCCCCCAGCCAAAGGTTGCTTATTCATGTGTTACAGAAAGCCCTAGGTGACACACATGGCTAGTGATCAGCGATTGAAGTACTGGTCATTTTTTTTTTTTTTTTCTTTAAATAGGGTTTCATTTAGCCCAGATAGGCCTGGAACTTCCTAGGTTACTTACTGTGATGGCAAACCTAGGTTGTCAACTTGACTTTATCTGAAATTAACTAAAACTCAATCAACTGACCGGCACATCTGTGAGGGATTTTTCTGGTTGGATTGTATGAGGTGAAAAACCTACCCTAAATCTGAGCTACATTTCCTGGTGGTAGCCTATATAAACGGACACGGAAGAAGGAAGCTTTGCTTTGTGCCTGCTTGTCCTCACTCTCCCTGGCAAGTTCATCTACCCTGTTCCTGACTATTTCTCCGCTTGTGCTGTTTCCCAGGATTCCAACATGGACTGAAAACAGCCCTCTAGGACGCCCCTGAGACGCTAGCACCAGTCTTGGGGATCCTTGACACTGGTGAGATTACACCAATGATTCTCAGCCTTCCTAATGCTGCAACCCTTCTATAGTTCTCATGTGGTGGTGATATGCAATGAGACAGGCCCATAGGGCCAAGGAAATTGGCTCAAACAAGTTGCCAAGACATGTATATAATGTATTTCCTTATGAGCCAACCTGGATCAGCCTGAGGACCTAGCAACAGGCACTGCCCAGAGTTCCTGATCGCTCAGAATCTGCCTAGCAAAAGATGCTGCCAGATCTCCTGACTGTGCCCAGCCAAAGAGGAAGGGCCACACAATATCACCACCAGACTGTGACAGCCTGGATGCTGGGAGGAGGGTATATGAGGCTCTCCCCACTGCTGAGTGAGTTGGTCCTTTTCAACTGACTCCTGGGGTCTGTGTTATTGACTCTGTGCCTTCTCACCCCCTCCAGAGGAAACTGTTAAGACCCAGCAACAGCGATGCCCAACCATAAAAGTACTTTTGTTGGTACTTCCTAACTGTAATTTTGCTACTGTTCTTGACCCACAGGTTGAGAACCACTGGATTAGTTAGCTCACAGCCCAATGCAAGTCTAGTAATTTCCCATACATACACATATATTCACTCCATCAGTTTTGTTCCTTTAGAGAAGCTGCTACAGTAGCCCAGGATAACTGATCCATTGGTTTTTAATGCTGCTGCTGCTCTCATGCACGGCCTCACCACTATAGCCCTAGCAAGCCTGGAACTTGCTGTATTTGACCAGACTGGACTCTACTTCTTTTTTTTTTTTTTTTAAACTTTATTTATTTATTTATTTGCCTTGGTGTTTTGCCTGGAACTGGAACTACAGACAGTTGTTAGCTGCCATGTGGGTGCTGAGAATCGAACCCGGGTCCTCTGGAAGAGCAAACGGCGCTCTTAACTGCTGAGCCATCTCTCCAGCCCCTGGACTCTACTTCTTAAATGCTGGGATTAAAGGTGTGCCACTATGACCAGACCGATCTAACTTCTTTAAAAAATTTTTTTTTAATTGCCTGGATGGTGGTAGTGCATACCTGTAATCCCAGCATTGAGGAGGCAAAAGCAGGTCTGAGTCCAAGGCCAGCATGGTTTACAGAGTGAGTTCTAGGGGACAGTCTGGGCTACACAAAAAAATCCTGCTTCCAAAAATAAATAAGTAAGATTTTATGCAGTGTTTGTGTGCACACGTGCTACAGCATATGCACAAAGGTCAGAGGACAACTTTGGGAGCGGCACAGTACCGCCAGATCAAACTGGGTGTCAGCCATGGGGCAGGAGCCTTGCTGCTGAGTCTTCTAGACACTGGGGTTACAAGGTATAGGCTGCAGGAGTCAGTTTTCCCTTCTACCATATGGGTTCCAGAGACAGGAGTCAGGTCACCAGGCGTGGCAGCAAGCACCCTACCTGCTGAGCCACCTTGTGATAGTCCCCCTCCCCCGGGAAAGGAAATGCATCTTATGATGGCTTAAAGATCTTGTACACAGTGTGATGGTGAGCTGCCTGAGGTCCTGGATGGAGGTGGCATCACCAGCCCATGCAGGCCTTGCCCCTGCATATTTCTTCCTACTGTGTTGGAAGACTGCTCAACCTGGCTGAGAAGACCTACACCCAGCCTGACATCTGGTTCCAGGTCAACCTTTTAAGTCCATGCCCCAGAAGAACACATTCTCTGAAATACAGAAGGCACATGCAAACCCCTTAGCCCAGGGCCCAGACATCTCTCTCCAGAATCAGACCCAGGAGGTGTCCCCTGCCAGTCAGATCCAAACACACTGCTGAGCTGTCAATTCCTGTGACTGGTAACACCAGGAGACCCAGCAGAGACATGGATCCAGTCCTTGGGGAAGTAGGCAGTGGAGAGAAGGTCCAGGAGGAGCCGGGACCTGAGGCACAGTTCACGAAATCACTTTTCACTCTGAGGGACCTTGTCAAGTGCAAATCAGTGACAGAAAACCAGACCTACTCATGTGAAGAGGTAGAGCTTTATTGAAATATAAACATTCAAGAACACGTAAGACAGAAAATAACCACAACATATACGGACACCTGCTGTGAGAGGACGTCTGAGGTATTTATTCACGGCCTAGACTACCATGTGCTATCACATTTTTTTCTGGTTAGAATACACACAAGACATGGAAAGGAGAGGTGCTTCCTGCCTTCAGGACCTTCAGGACTGCGCCTGCAGGGGAAGCTCCATTTGGGCCAGAGCCCTAACGCTGGGCACACACGGGCACTCAGCTCTTGCATTTTCTGGCTAGGAGCCTGCTGCTGGCTTGAAGAGAGTGAGGGGAATGGAGAGGGACAGGTGGACAAGCTGCCTGAGGAAAGAGAAAGAGGACCTGATGACCAGAACATCCTGCATTGTCCATGTCTCCCCTGGATAGGAAGGTCTATCCTTCATGACTGAATCCTGAAACACACTGGCCAAATAGGCTTCTCACAGTACCAGACCCCCAGCTGTTCTCTGCCAAACCCTGCGTGTGCCTGGTGGGTAAGGCTTCTGATGGCAGAAGAGGGTCAGACCCCAGTACAAGGGCTACGTGTGCGAATCAGTGTGTGTGAGTTACTGAGTATTTGTGTCCTGCGGCAGGGAGAAGAGACACAAGTAGCAATGTGGTGCCTGCCAGGCTGAGGTATACTTGTGCACAAACTTTTGGTTCCCTTTCTTGTCCTAGATAGCACTGCTGGGCCGGCCATGCTGTGGTCTCCACTGCCACACTGAGCAGTCCCAGTGGGTAATGCTTTATGTAACAGAGTAGAGCACACTGGGATGACAGTGGAGCCGTGTGACGACCACCCTTTCTCTACCACAGTGACCTGTTCCAGCTACATGCCAAGAGGAGACAGAGCTCTCTTAGCATCATCTTGTCCCTGGGGCTCAGCCTCAGGCAGGGCCCACAGCCATTTGCCTATGTCCCAAGGTGAAGGCTCCAAGGGCAGAAAGATAGCCTGCCCTACTCTGCTGGCTAGGGTAGGGGCAGACAGAACCAGTGTGGTTTCAGGATCCACCAGCAAGCATGGGCCCCTCCATCCCATCCTTCTGCTGTGGTGATCCCTGAGTCACCCCACCTGCTCCACCTCCTGGCCAGAGCATGGGCAGGTTGGAGGGAGGCTGGCTGCAAACTGCACCTGGCTGGGGTGATCTGCTTTCATTTCTTTGGTGCTACAATAGCAACAACAATAAAAATTAAAAGTCAGAAAAACACATATAAAAAAGATTCTAGAGATGCAAATACTTCCTGAAGAATCAAATCTCAACAATTACAAATCTGAGGTATTTCAGTGAGCCTGACATCAGTCTGTCTGGGGCTGGTGGGGCTGGCAGGGCCCCAAGGGACGATCGCAGGGCCAGGGACAAGTGGTATCTTGGGAGAACTAGCCAACACGGGCAGGCAGGGAGCTGAGGGCTGGGATTAAATGGAGTCTTGTCAGGTAGGTACCAGGGCCCTGGGCAACATGAGTTCTTTCTTTCTCCTCTTCATGTGCAGAGGCCCTGAACCTGAAGCCTGCCCTCATGTTTTTGTCTTAGAACAAATGAGGTATTCCAGGGCCCTGAGGACTGAAGTTTAGACTTAGATTGAGAGACTCATGTCCAAACAACCAAGTAGTAAGCCAAGGAGGACTGGGAAAGCCCATCCCCGTCCCGTGCTCGGCAGACAAGGGCAAGGAAGACAAGCTCCTTACTCCTGGAGCCCCAAATGGGATTTCAACACTGGGGGGCTGGGCAGACTCAGAGACTGGTGATCCTGGGGTGAAGGCAAAAGGCAGCACAAGGGAAATAAATTAAGGGGAAGGGAAACGAAAAGCCTCCAGCCCCATGGCGCCTTACAGATTGTCGATACACTGCTCTGGGATGGGAGGTGGTTGGGAACTCTTGGAAAGCTGGATGCCCAGATGCCCCACCCAGTTCTCCAGGACAATCCCTGATTGGACAACGCTCTGTCCTGCCCCCTCCCCCAAGTCTCTCCTTGTCCCCAGAGTACAGCAGAACCTGAATGGAGCCTGGAGAGATAGATGGACACTTCCAAATTCAACATCTGGTCAGATGGTGTCTGATGTGGGCTCCATGAGATGAGGTAAATTCTGTGCATTGATCTCCCTTACTCTGCAGAAGAGTAGGGAGTGGGTGCTGGGTGCTGCTCATCAGAGGGACCAGCTGGTGGAGGGCTCTGCACTGGGGGTGCCCCGGGATGAGGTAGGACTTGAGGAGCAGTGGGAGGAGCTGCCGGTGCCGCTGCCGGTGCTGCTGCCAACGCTCTGGGGAGCAGAGCCTGCAATGAGGTGGACCACTGGTTTCTGGGCAAACAGCACACCTGGGGTAGGAGGAGAAGCAGTATGGACTCAGGAGGAGAGACTGTACAAGGCATGATGGCTGGCCTAAGCCCGTGTGCTCCATTCTCCACCAGGATCTTCGCTAGGATGAGATCAGTGTTCTGGGACTGACGTAGCTCTGCTGCGGGCAGCATCATAAGGATTTGGGAGAGAAGCGCAGCCCAGAAAAGGTTGGTGGAAAGTGCGCGTCTAAATTGCTCACAAAAGAACAAGCAGTAAACTGAAGAGATGGTGGCCAGGGGACTGGAGACACAGCAGTAAGAGGTGCTGCTCCATTGGGGTAGTGGAGGTGTAATGGGTGAGGCAACGGTAGAGTAAAAGAGGTGGGTGGGGCACTGTGTAACTATAGGAACCCTTCGAGGCCCTGAGAGCGGTAAGCAGCACACCAAGTCATTTGGAATTCAGGATGCTCTCTGGGAGGTCGGCCTGCAGAGAAGCTGGCCCAGCAATGGCAGCAAGCGCAGGTGTGAGAAGCAGCATGTAGAAAGGAGCTAATGAAGGATGGTGGCCTTGACACCATATGACACTGAGAAAGCAATCAGGGTCAGGACAAGCGAGTGGCCCACTGTCAGGAGTCCTGAGCTCCCTGTTCTGAGAGCAAAAGAGAAAGTCACCTCCTTCTTCCTCCAAGGAAGGTGACAGGAGGGTCTTGAGATCTAGTCATAACCCCCAGTTTATCTCCAGGACTCAAACCAGACCCAGGGCTCAGGCCACCAGGATGACACAAGAGACTGGCAAGCCACAGTAGCATGGCTGCTTCTAGGAACCCTATCCTCCCTTCCTATCCTCCCGTGGCTGTGCTCTGAGGCTGTGGCAGGTGGCCAGGGGCTATCCCTAGGAAAATACTCTGGTCAGAATGCCAAGGCTGGTCTGTGCATGGATGCTCACCAGGCCAGGCAGCTGTCACCTGCCCGAGCTTGTACCCAAGCCTGTCTCTAAACAAATGAACAGCCAGGGACTCAGGGTTGGGGTCTGTTGCCTATGTGTGCTCCGTGTGGAACACCTGTGAAAGATCTGTTACAGATGCAAACCCAACTACTGCAGACAATTAGGTTAGGGATCCAACTGAAAAAAACGGCAGTGCCCCTGGGGCAAGGCTGCTCTACAGTGCTCAGATTAATTGTTGGTATATTTTATCTATTTTTGACAGGGCACATTCTGTAGTATAGTCTGGCCTTGAACTCACGATGTGACTCTGAGCCTTCTGGGTACTGGAACTGCAGATATCTGCGACTACACCTAGCTATGCTGTTGTCCTGGTCCTTGGTTTACTTAAAGAAGAGGGATGGGAGCAGTGGCTGCTCCCTCAGAGGACTTGGGTCAGATTCCCAGCATTCACACAGTATATAGATACACATGCTGACAGAGGAAACACTCATGCACACAAAATAGTAAAATACTTTTTAAAAAAAGACATGGAGCTGGACACGGTGGCGCAAGCCTTTAATTTTAGTACTCAAGAGGCAGAAGCAGGAGGATCTCTAAGTTTGAGGCTAGCCTCATCTACAGAGTGAGCTCCAGGGACAGCCAGGGCTACACACAAAAAACCCATCGTTCCCCCTCCCCACCTTTAATGAATCGTTTACAGTCAAGGAAAGGATTCTTCCAGACTGTGCATGGTAAATGGTGGCCTAGCTCATAAGTGACATCTTTAACTAACCATCCATTGACTGAAAGAGTTCCTGTTACTGTAGAAGACTGACTGGTTATCCTATCAATTTCAGCACCTACAATCCAGGACCTCTGTATCTCAGAAATCTCAAATCAGTAATAAAGGACACGGACACACACACACTCACCCCAGGGGCCTACCTGTATAGGTGGTGCCATCAATATCCACAGACATATTGATGCTCCCAATGCTGCCTGTAGTCAGGTTCAGTGCTGCAGCCGAAGTCTCTGCTCTGTCTTCTGTGAATCAGAGGAACAGTGAACCTGGTCAGGCTTCCTGCTGTTGTCTGGTGCTGCTCAGTCAAGATGGCCCATGGTCTAACACTCTCTACTACCTTTCATCAGAGGTCTGGCAGCAGAGCCAGGCCCATCAACTTCCTGCCAAGTTGTTCCCCGGACTCTCAGAGCTAAGGGATAGCAGGCCAACCCTGAGGACTCACCCGCTATACACCAGACCTGCCTGGAAAGCAGCCTTAGCCTCCCCTGTCCTTGTTACATCTGAATGGTGAGGATCTCAGGAGGAGGATATTTGCCTCAGCATCTAGCTCTTGTGGGGCAGCTGGCACACAGGGCTTCTCCCTGACCCACTGGCCTCTGCCTTCTCCCTTCAGAGTCAAACACTCTTCCATGGGAGCTGCTTTTTCCACTGGACTCTAAATGGTTCCCTCTGCTCATCATCCATCTCAATGGTCCCCCTTCCCAGCACACAGCTACCATGTTTGCTTTGGCAGAGCCACAGCAGCAATGGCATGCAAAGAGGGTCTGACGGGACATCAAGAGAAGAGTGAGGGAAATGGAGCGTGTGTTTTAGGAGGTGCTGAGAAAACATGCCTAACTCACTGCGAAGTTTGTACTGCCTACTTTTTTTCTTACTTCTGAGGCCACTGGTGGCTCTGCTATTTCTCAAGAATGACAGACCTGACCGGAGCCTACATCTGGTACGGAGGATGGGATAGATGCTAACCCTGTAATTTAGACAGAGCAAAAGGCTCAGAAGGGTTGCAGGGAGCACAGCATCTGTCTCCTCCACGAATAGCCACTTTCCTTCTTGTTAGCGAACAAGGACTTATCAACCGCCCGCAGCAACTTCTGACCTAGAAAACACTGGGGTGGTGAGACCTTGCCCGGTGGCTCTCTTCTGGCCTCTAGCTTCTCCTAGGGCAGCGAAGGCAATGGGAAGAATGGCTGGAGAGGATATTTCCGAGGCCAGGAGATCAGAATGTACCCAGAGCCACCTAGCCTCAGGGCCTTGGGTGGAGCTGGGGTGTAGCAGGCTTTTGGAAGGAGAGGTGGAGTTACAATTGATGCTCACCCCTGCCGTTGATTCTGATCTTCATAGGGAGCTGCCGCGCCATGCTGAAGAGGTTGCGTTGGAAGGCCTGCTGCACCAGGCGTTGCTCCTCCTCTGACAACCTTGATGCCTTCTTCTCAGGGGGCTCCCCTGATTCCAGGCGCTCCCGAAGCTGTTCCAGTGTGCCTGCCCTGTTGCCAGCCTGCTGGCCTGCCAAAGTCCCAGGCACAGCCAGGCGATTTGGCACAGGCACTGTTGTTACTGGGACTCCATCACCTGCCAAAGAAACAGGGCTGACTAATCCACAATGACTTACCCTCCCCCTCAATGCCCATCCTGGACAAAGGGAAACTGGGTTGCTGTTTTCCATCCCTTCTCTCCTCCAAAGGCCCTGCTCACCTTTCCTGAGAGTAGATGCTGGAGATATCCGAGGGCTACTGGCATTGGTACCACCGCTGGAGCCAAGCCCAAGGATGGAGAATCGGATCTTGGGGGGTGACAGAAGGGCAGGGGCCCCAGCAGTGGCAGTATTAGCAGCAGCGGCGGCAGCAGCAGCGGCGGCGGCGGCGGCGGCAGCAGTAGCAGGAGAATAGCCAAAGAGGGAGGAGGTATAGCCGGGCCTCCGACCCTCCCGACGGTTGCCATCGATGGCTGCCTGCAGTTCAGCTGGGGAGCTCAAGGCTTTCTTCTCACACTCATAGGCATATAGATACTTCATATACCTGCAGAGGGAAAAAAGCATGATCTAAAACACAGTACCAGAGACTGTCTAGTTTAAGTTGATGTGTCTTTGGAAGCAGCCTTGATCAGGCAAGAGCTAGGGTGTGGTATGTATAGCAGAAATTAAAAAAAAAAAAAACAAAACAAAAAAGCTGGGCTCACTGGACACATTCCTTCAGGCTTCTCTAGTGCTACTCAGGTATATACGCTACTTGGATGTGAAGCATCAGTAGGCCGGTCAAACAGAAGCGATTCTTCCCATGGATGGGACCCAGGAGGGCTGCCCTTCTGTGTGTGTCATCTGTCCCAAGGAGCCATTCTCTACCCCCCACCCCAAACACTGACATTCTAATTACAGAATAGTCCTGATGGATAAGGCCTATCTTTCTTTTTACGTTTACTTGTTTTGTGTATATGTGTGCAATGTTATGGGCATGAGCACATGCATGCTATGGTACTGGTTCAGGTCAGAGAACAACTTGTGAAGTCCCCTTCTACAATGAGGGCTGGTCCTAAGGACTGAACACAGGCAGTCAGGTGTGGTGGCAAGCATCTGCCCACGGAGCCTTCTTTCTGGCCCTAAAAGCTTACCTTCCTTCTTTCTCTTTTTTTCTTTTGAGACAGGGCTTCTCTGTGTAGCTGCTCTGAAACCAGCTCTGTAGATCAGGCTGGCCTCCCTGCTTCTGCCTCCTGAGTGCCGGGACTAAGGGGGTGTTGACATCACCACCTCTGCCTGGCCCTTAGCATCTTTCAAGAGGCCAGGGCATGGCACCTGACAGACATGATGCCAACTGTTCACTCCTAGAGAACTAGAACGTCCCAGAATACTCTCTACTTGGGCTTTCATCTGCATGGCCACTCTCATGTTTACTGTTTCTCTTACCTCTGTAACTAGTCAAACGGTGACAAAAACAGGTCAGTAACCAACAGGACTGGACGGACTGGCCTGAGGCTGAGGGTAGGGCAAGTAGGGCCATGTGGGGGGTCATATTCTGGAAGAAGCCAAACTGCAGAGAGACTCCCCAAGTCTGAATTACAGGCCCATGGCCCCAGTATGGCATTGGTTAAATTGATTAGCCAAGGGTAATAGCTATATTATATTATATTATATTTATATATTATTTATATATTTATATATATATTTATATATATAAAAATATAGCTATTTTTATAATGTACAAAATGGAAAGGTATCTATTTGCCAAGGCTGATTATGAGGTTTAAATCACACAAATAATAAAATATTGGCATACACTAGCTATGAGGAGGACAGCTTTTCAGGTCTGTGGGATTCCTCTCAAAGGCCCCTCACTGTTTCAGGAATCTGACTCCTTTCTTCCCTTACTTAGGGCTAAACATTCTGACATGTGCTCCATTTCCTTCTGAGCCCCGGCCACTCACTGGGTCCTCAGAGTGAAGGCAGCACTGGTGATGGACGTGGGCAGGTTCAGGCCTTTGGTGATCTCTCTCCAGATTTTCTTGTTGATGATCTCCACCAAGCCCCCCTTCTCCGTGACCAGTTTATACAGCATGTACAGGTCCAGGATCTGCTTGGCCATTATGGGAATCCGGTTGATGGGGGTGCCTGTCATTGTTAACAGAGAGAGAGGTCTGTCAGTCAAGCTGAGCAAGAAGGGATCAGATCTGCACACACTCACCATTAACAGAATGACACATCCTAGTGAATCTCACAAGTGTGGTCTGACTCTAACGCCCTAGGGCCAGACTACACACAATTAGACTCAGTGCCAGTTCTCTCCAAAATAAGCCAAACAGTCGCAACCCAGGGGGTCGGAGGTGGGGGCTGTGGCCTGAAGCAAGCCCCTTAGCCTTTCTGATCCAGATGAGTTTAGAGGCTGTCTTGTTTGGTGTCAGAAGTAGAATCTCAGGTATTTTCTAACAGTTTGGCAACTTCCACTCCTAGAGTTGTTGGAGTCAGTTTCTGCTCAGGCCCTGCAGACCATCCACCTGCCCAGATTCCTGCTAGTGCTGACAGCAGCTGAAAACATGCTCCTATGAATTCAGACTGCCTGCCTGCCTTCTCTCCTGAGACAGGATGGAGAAATACGTTTTCTTTTTCTCTTGTGACTAGCCAAGTCAGAGTAGCTCCTGGACCTAAGGACTCTCAGGGGGTAAAAGCCACTCAACAATTCTTTCCCCACTCACTCACTAATCACTCCACCCCCTCCCTGGCCTCTGAAAGAGGGAGGGTCAGAGAAGCTTCCGCCCACTGGCCCAGAGGGGAAGTGAGAGGGAGCCAGGGACTTGATTAGGAAACCTGGCACTGGGCAGGAAGGGCTACTAATGAGCACCGGGGGACAGGAGGGAGGGAGGGGCCAGGTCCTTTCACAGAAGGCTGGGATGCTCGTCAGGAGGCGTGATGGATGACTGTCATTTGGCAGCCTTGGGATTAATGATCTGGAGGTCAGAGGGGAGAATTCCACAGGGAAGGGTCAGCATCCGGGGCAGTGAATGAGACTTGTTGCCTTTTGATGGCAAACTCCTCTTACTGTACAAGGGCTGCTGCTCCTGCCCACCCCCTCCCTGGCTCCATCTCCCTGAGTTTCCTCCTAGTGACAAGCCAGTCTTTCCAATGCTTCAGCTGAACTTTAGCTTCACCAAAAATAATTTTTTTTTTTTAAAGGCAGGGTCCAGCTAAGCTGACCAGGCTGGCATCGATGTAAAGCCCTTTGCCTCAGTCTCCCAAGAGCTTGCCTTCTGCAATGTGACAGCACCCAGCTCATCAGCTGTTTCATAGGACAATCCAAACAAGAGAATGGAATGAAGACCTCCAACAAAGATCTTATGTGGAAGCTGAGAGGTGGCTCAGCAGTGAAGAGCACTGGTTGGTCTTCACAGGCCCTGGGTTCCATTCCCAATATTCACATGGAGACTCAGCTGTAATTCTAGTCCCAGAGGATCAGATGCCCTCTTTTGGCCTCTGTGAGAACTGCATGACATGACACACAGATACAGCAAAACACCCACACACATAAAACAATAAAATAATATGGGCATGGTGGCACATGCCTGTTATCTTAGCATCTATGAGGAAGAAGGTAGATCTCTGTGATCTGTGATTTCAAGGCCAGCATGGTCTACAAAGAGAGTTCTAGTCCATGGAGGGTTACATGGGATAAGAGTGTCTCAAATAAATAAAATTTAATTTTTGTCTGTATTTGTGCATGGGAAGGCCAGAGGCCCTCTTGTGTATAATGCTCAAGAATGCTCCTACCAGATCTCCATTTCTGAAGAGGAAGTGTGAACACTGCTATGGAGGATTACCCTGGTAGGACCAGAACTCTTTCATGTGAATGGGGAGGCTATTAAGCTTCAAGACCTTTATCTTGACCAGCTGTTTTCTGACCCCTTTGGCAAAGGTCATATAATTAGGTTTAAAAATGCATACGTAAGAGATGAAGATGGCCCAGCCATTGTGAGGCTAGGTTCACAACCCAAAATGTATAAGTAACTCAAGGAAAATGACATATGCCTCTAACTCCAGGTACTGAGAAGCCTGTGACAAGAGACTCTCAAGTTCAAGTTCAAGGCTGGTCTCTTCTGCATAGACCACTGACCACTGTCTCTAAAGATACAAGTAAAAAGACAAAGTAAACCCAAACAAATTACTATAGAAACCACCAGATTCCTGACCTGCCCCTAAGACTCGCTCCAGGTGGAGCACTGTTTTTCTGTGCTGTTTTCAGTAGTGAACCCATTCCTGCCATGAAGACAAAATGTCTGAGATGGTAGACTAGTTGCACAGGTCAGGGCTGGTTTGGAGCCTATGTTCCAGAAGCTTCCATGGCATCTTTACATGAATGACTTGGAACTTCCGAGTCAGAGAGGGGCACACCGACCTCACTGTCACTCCGTAACCTGGCTCCCTTGCCCTCTCTCTGCTTCTTTCCTCCCAGCAATACACGTTAGGCAGAACCTTCTGCATTGGTCCTGGCTGTTCTCATCACCCACTCTCAGGTTTTCGGGAGGCTCTTCCTCTTCCTCTGAGGTATCTGCACACTGTGTCCAGATCATCATCATCTACTCTTACTAGGTTTCTCACTTGCTTTTTTTTTTTTATGACTTATTTGTTTTTATTTTATGTACATTGGTGTTCTGTCTGGATGTGTGAGTGTGTCAGATCCCCTGGAACTGGAGTTACAGACAGTTATGAGCTGAGAATTGAACCTAGGAAGAATAGCTAACTACTGAGACATCTCTCCAACCCCTCGCTTACTTATTTAAAAGCCTCAGAGCCACATGTCTTATCCTGTCTGGCATGACTAAGTCATGAAATCCACATCCACTAATGCTCCACAAAAAGATGGTCTATTTCAGTAATTCCCATAACTGTTCTCCCTCTAGTCGGCTGAGCATTTTCACATCCCTCTCAAGCCAGGCCCACTTTTACCTCTCCCTCCCCCATCAGATCTGAGCTGACGTTTCCCCACTCAAGAGTGGTGATGTTATACATTTAATAAAAACAGTCTGGAACATCAGAGAACAGATCCACCCACAATCAATCAATCAAGGAGGGTCAGAGGGTAGTAACTCATACATTTAATCCCAGCACAGGGAAAGGTGACCTATACCTTTAGTTCCATAGCTCGAGAGACAGAGATCTTTTTGTGTTTCCGTGAGTTCAAGGCTAACTACCAAACAGTAGTAGCTCACATCTTTAATCTTAACCTGGATGTAAAAGAACTGGACGAAGAAGGTATTTAAGGCAGGCGTAGGAAAATAGATTATTATTCTGTAGAAGTGACAAGGAGCGAGGCTGAGGAAGCGGGAAGATGGCTGGGTGAGATCTGACTGTGGTCTGTTTCTCTCTCTGTGATATCCCAGCTATTCCTGATATCTGGTTCTGAGTTCATTTAATAACAACCAGAATTTGTGCAATACTCAAGTCTGCTGCTTGTTTTTCAGCATCCATTGCCCCAAGGGAGAACTTTCTTAAGATTTGTAAAAATGATTTATTTTTACATGTATTACTGTTTTGCTTATGTGTGTGTCTGTGTGAGGGTGTCTGATCCCTGGAACTAGAGTTAGAGACAGTTGTGAGCTGCCATGTGGGTGCTGGGAACTGAACCCAGGTCCTCTGGAAGAACAGCTGGAGCTCTTAAGCGTTGAGCCATCTGTCCAGCCCTAGGAGAACTTTCTCTCTACTCCAGTTCACAGACTCTTTCCCTCCCATGGTTTCTGTGATAGCCTTCAGCAAACTGCTCTCAATGTTTCATATCTGTTCAAATAGTTTCCCGGAACAGTTAGCTCTGCAAAAACAGGAACTATTTTTCCTTCATGCTTTAATATTATTGTGGCTAAATCAGTGTATTAGGCAGATTAGAAAACAATGTTTCTTTCTGGAAGTGATGGGGTACATGGTCGTGATCCCAGCACTTGGATGATGTGGCAGGAATATGTGGAGTTCATTTTCTATTACCTAGGCCAGCCTGGGATGGCATGACACACACTGATGAGTCCCAACACTAGCTTGGTCCAATGGAGACAGGCCTGAACAGGCTGTCCTCTCTCAGGTCCTGCTCTGGATCATTTGGATCACAGCTATCATGGAAGAAGTTGAGAATGAGCAAGGTCTTTGCTCTGGCTACTGGTTACAAAGACCACGGAAGAATGGCTGCAGAAGCAGGACTCTGGAAAGGCGGAGCAGCTGTTATCCCATCAGCGGGAGGAGTGGAGGGCAGGCGCAGAGATGCACTACTCTTCAGAAGGTCTGCAAGAGCTGTCCACCCTTTCAGATCACTATGTCTGAACAGCACCATTTGCTTCTGGATTACTCCCATACTAACACCACATGAAAAACAAATAAAGAATCCTACTTTTTGAAATGGACATCACTCATCTGCAGACAAGGCAGGTGTGCAAGTTGAAGGTGCCAGGCTATTTATCCTGTTTTTTCTTTCCCTTTCTCTCTTATTGTTGGTTTTTTGAAACAGAGTGACTCTGTGTAGCCCTAGCTGACCTGGAACTCACTCTGCAAATCAGGCTGGCCTCAAACTCAGAGAGCCGCCTGACTCTCCTGAGATTACAGGTGTGTGCTACCACCTCATGGCTTATCCTGTTTTCTGACTGAAAACTTGAGGTGTGGATATAGCCATGATAGACTCTATTGTAATTTAGTTCACAAAGCCTCTGCAAGCAGTTCTTCAGAAATGATTTTCATGTTCATTTGAAGCCGTGGCTAGGCTAGGCTCTAGCCACTGGAGATCTATGAAGGGCAACACTGTTACAGAATGCTCAGGTATTACACTGGAAACTTTTTAGGGAAGAAAACAGACCTGGGAAGGTTAAAAAAAAAAAAAAAGGCCAAAGCAGTGTTTGAAGTCAAAGCTATCCAGTTATAGGGAGGACAGACACCCCTGACAACTACCTTGTCACACTAGAGACTGCAGCTATGTCCACGGAAAGCTAGAGTTCTACTTCCCTTTACTCCATGAACTCCGGCTGCTCAGGCACCTTGGTTCTAGGGGAGATTCCTGGTACTGAGTCCACAGGAGGACTGGTACTATTGGTTTGGTTTGAGGCTAGCCCTTTGTTAGAATCAACATGGCTCCCAGAGCAGGTTGGCTCCTGAGCACCCTCAGAAACACTGTGCTTTTCTTACATTAATCAGATAAACCACACAAAAACCTGCCTTGCCTTTGATTTTCCTGACAAATAAGAGAATCCTCAGGCTGTTCTCTCGGCAGTTTGCTTTGCCCTGGAAGCCATTTCCCTTGTCCAGATGAGATGCTACTATGAAGACAGAGGGGAGCCTGTTAGGAGGCTGTGTCAATAGCAGGGTGTGTGTGTACACGGGACATAGCAGATTCAGGTCACAATTTCATCTCAGAAATTGTCTTGGTGAGGGTTTCTATTGCTGTGAAGAAACATCACGACCAAAAGCAACTTGGAGAGAAAAAGGTTTATTTGGCTTCTATATTCTAAACCACAGTCCACTGAGGGAAGCTGAGGCAGGACCTGAAAGCTGGCAGGAACCCAGGGACAGGAGCTGACACAGGGGCCTGCTTTCTTACAGAGCCCAGGACCACCAGCCCAGGGGTGTCCTCACCCACAGGGAGCTGGGCCCTCTTCCATCAGTCACTAACTGATGTACAGCTGTGTGCAGCTCCATCTTATGGAGGCTTTTTCCTCAGCTGAGGCTCTCTCCTCTCTGATGGCTCTAGCTTGTGTCAAGCTGGCATAAGGTAGCCAGGACAGAAATGAAGAATGCGGTTTAGGAGACTTTCAGTTTTAAGAGCTTAAGATTACATGAGTCAAAAATTAGAATAAAAATTGGCCCTTGTCATTATTACTTAAGGTTTTCAGAGCCTATCTGGATTAGGGGCTAATGCTGCCAAATGACCTGAAATGGTTGATTAGGACTCTTCTCTTTGGAAGGACTACTATGAGACTTAAGATCTGGTCTAGACAGTTCATGTCCACAAGCAATGGCTGCTTCCCTAGATTTTTGGAGAAAGGGAAAGGGTCTCTGGCTGCCCTCTAGGCTGTGTTAGATTCTTCTCTATAACAGCAGAGTCTTTGCTTGAGAGGAGCATGCAAAAGCAACTGCAGAGCTGCAGCACGGAGGCAAACACCCATGGAAAGGAACTCTGTGGGTCACCGTGTTGACCCTGCAGGAGAGGATCTCTACTCTAATGGGTGAGAGGGTTCCTTTGGTGGGGGGCACTTGACAGGGAAGCCTGCAGACTGTCAGTCACTGCTATCAAAGCATGAGCTAGGATTGAGGGTAATTAATCATGCTCACTCTGACAGGAATCCAGGGCCTTATCTGTACCCCAAGAAATGCCACTGGTCTCTAGTTCCCTCCTCAATAAAGGAGAGTGACAGTTGCAACAAAGAGGGCCCTTATCAGATTTCAGCCAGGGAGCCTAAGGCAGCCCCAGGGACGGATGTAAAAGGCTTTTATGAGGGCTAAGGACCCAAGCAAAGCCTTTGAGACTCCTGAGGCTTTAACCCTTGTTGGTGGGAATGTTGCTGGACATGAGTACTAATAGGCTAGAGCTGTCATCAGAAGCTTCCAGTGTATATATGGCTGGGCAGAAGCCGCTACCTGGCCTGGTACCTTCTGCATCATTCAGGTAATACAGATGAAGCTAGAATAAAGGAAAAGGCAAAAGAGACAGCTGCCTCTGACTCCAGACACAGAGATGAGAATATAGGAGAATGCTAGCTAGGAGAAACCCCTTCCTTCCCATAACAGAGAACAGCCTGTTCCAATGAAGACCAGCAATAATCTGGGCAAAGAGACTCAAAGGGTACCTCCCTGCCTCTGGTCAGGGGCGAGGGGAGCCCAGGACCTAGGGTGTGGCCTTGCCAGGGATCCTTATTGCTTTTTTCCTGGCTTTGAAAAAGGTCATTAATCATGCCCATAGTCTGACTGTCAAAGACAGCCAACCAGAGTCTAGAGGAGTTAAAATCCATGTTAGACTGGAAATGTGCACAGGCAGGCAAGCTGGTATCCCTACCATTCCTCTGTATATTAATCCTTGGCCTGCTTCTCGGGAACAAGAAGGGAAATAACTGGTGATTTCTTCCTCTGATTGTTTAGGAAGAACATATCTCCCAATAGAAACTGTAGCAGTTTGTGCGATGGTGTTCCACAAGGAAAGGCAAAAGCAAAGATATGCCAAATGTCCATGACCAATATACTCAAGCCCTCTGCCTCCAAATGCCCACAGCATGGATCTGTAACTTGTACATGGTGTAGCACACTAATCTAAGTAGACAAAGGATTTTCCATAAGTGCCCATGGAATTAACCGTCAGGTCAGAACACAAACATTCTAGTTTTCCTCAAAGCCCTTTCCTTCTACTAACATTCACTCTCCCACCTTCCAGCAGTCCTGGAGGTGCCCATCATTCTGATGTGCATTTCCTAAACTTTACAAAATGGAATCATACACAGTACAGCCTTTTGTGTCTGGCTTTTGAGCCACAATAGGTCTATAAGAATTGTTGTGGGTGTGCCAGCAGCAGTTCATTCTTACAGTTGTGTGGTATCACATTATCTGACTGAGACAAAATTATTATTTACATTTATACCTCTAACAGAAATGAGTATGATTCTGGCTGTTCAATAGCCCAAAAAGCTAATTTTAAATGAGCCTTTTTGGATACCCCAGCTTGGGTTTACTTAAGTGATGTTACATTCTGCTGTGGTTAATAATAAAGTCATGGTTATGACCATACCATCTTTTACTTTACAGAAGAGTGCCAGCTCAGCATGTACAAATCCCTGAGTTCAAAGGTTAATAGAGTTTGAAAGAGGTAGGCTGTGGTCCTCTTGTTTGTTAGGGGATCACATTTTGCCAAAGTTCAGAGGAGAGGAACAGTAGCCAGGAGGGGACATAAATGGCTGTCTGCTTCCTCTGCCATCTGTGGCAACAACCTCAGAGATCCTCACCTTGTCTTAATGGTTTATGCGGGCCAAAAACTCAGTCAAGCTTTCCTTAAAACCCTTAGAATGCTGACTCACACTACATCAGAGGTGACAGAATACTATAAATAACTTAATTTTATTATGCACTAATTCACCAATGCAAGATTTTTGAAGGGGAAAGAAGGTGAATTTAATAAAAGTGAGGAATTCAAATTAATTGTACCACTGAAAAAAAACAGACTCCCTTTCCCACTGTTGTGGCTAGCTGGGGAGGTGGAGGGTAGTAACTAACAGTTAGAGACGGAGGAAGACAAACAGCAGCAGCAGCTGAGTCACCTGGGGGAAAGAAAAGGCTCTAATTCAAAGACTAACCCCAAGATTATCACAGATTTGCATTTCAGACTCTCATGTGTGGATAAACTTTGAAGATAAAGCTTCCAAACCTATTCCATCTGACAGACAACATCTTAGTCTATTAGAAAAAGTGCCCAGGCACAGAGCACCACCTCCACCAAAAGGCAAAGCAATATATGTCAGAAACATTTCCTTGCTTGAGATGGATAGATAAGCACACAACAGAAGGAAAAACACTCAAATTGCACTTTGAGGCAGACCAAACTCTTTTCCCACAGTAAATTCTCTGTATATGCACATCAAAAACAGATCTAACAGTTCACTGGGGAAACACCAAGGCCAGCATGTAGCTGTGCCAGAACTGGCATGAGGGCAGGTCTTTGAGTAAGGTCTTGACAAAAATGTCTTCCTTGTGACCATGCAGTTGTTTTCCCTGAGGTGTCAAGAGTGGGGGTGGGGATGTAGAGACAGAAAGAATAGCTTACTAGAGAGTATTCTGGGTGTTTCTTCTGAGTCCACTGCCTCATCCTGCCTCAGCAAACAGCAGATTGCTGAGCTATCACTCTGGCCTTCCATGAGACATAGCTGACCTAGAGATGAGAATTCTCCTGCATGCAACTTTCTACTCCTGTGAAACAAATCCTCTACTAGACAGTGGCCAGTGAAGTGGTGTGTGCCCATGCTACAGGAGGGACAAGGCTCTGAGAGTAAGCTATGGGGCTGCTGGTGTTAGGGGCAAGTCTCTCAAAGTCAGTGCAAGAAGTAAAGCACACTGGCCTAGGACTTAGAACACCAAAGGTTCTGGAGAGTGCATGGCATAATATTAAAAATAACTGTAAAATCACAGCACCACTACCACCACCTCCACTGGAGCTCACACTTCTGTTCGTCCTCTACAGGAAAGAGCTTTCTTTCTTTCTGAAGTGAAAATGCAGCCACCCACACATGGCCTTTGCTCATCCAAGACTTACTAATTAGCCTCCCTCCCCTTGCACACTGGAAAACTAAATGGGCATTGTATAAGAGAATGAGAGCTCGGAAACTACCCACCGTGAGTTAAAATAGTAGACAATTTTATTTACTGTTTGACTCTATTTTTGGCAACACACACTTACACAACAAGCAGGAAAAAAAAAAAGACATTAGAGCCCTGAAATCCAAGCATCATTCTGAGAACAATGTTCTGCTTGGAAAAGAAACTCAATGCAACATAATGTATGTAATTCAACTTGGTTTCAGTACACAAAAGAAGAATGTGTTCTTTAGCAAAAAGGAAGAAACATTTGGCCTTAGAAAATTTTGGGATTTTTTCACAGAATTATTTTGATAGCTAACAGAGTGTCTCTTCTTGCTTCTCCTCAAGGTGAGCAGGGGCCTGCAGGAAGCCTACCATAGTAGTCATGGAAGCTGTCCACAGAAGCTTCCACCCTGACTAAGTGAACCTAAAACACCTTACAGATAAGGAAGGCATGGCTAAGAAGAAGGGTGGAGAAGGGTGGATGTTTGCCTGGCTTTGCACAATCCATAGCCTTTTTCCGCCTCTAAGGGCCTCATTTCCTTAGGCCAGCAGGAGCTCAGCCCACAGTGATTTTAGGCTCCTCTCCTAACAGACTAACCTATTGGGAGGGGAGGGGCCACTGGGGCCCAAGTCACTGAGCTCGGCCTAGAAACTAAAGGCTAAAGGCTGAAAGGCCCATCTGTTGCCGTCAATTCACCCAAATGTGTTAACAGGCAGGGAAAACACAAAGCAGCAGTTACAACCTGTGCCCTTCCCACATGATGGCTGTTTTTATCACCTGCAGCTGCAGTCATTTGGGGCAGCCTGCTGTGTTCTACCTCCCTCAGAGCCTTGTCTACTTCCCTCTGCCCAGGGAAGGAAGCATCAGCAGGACTTTAAAATCCAGGTTTGTACAATAGGTTCGGTGGAATCGATTGCTGCCAAGATCCCGCTCAGGAGACCTACACTTCCAACACCCTACACATTCTACTCTGAAGAGTGACAAGTAAGAACAGACAACCTGTTTCCCACCTCATGGGAAACCTCACTCCAACCCAGACTAATAGCTAACAGTGTTCTAGGAAGGAAGTCCTGGGTCCAGCTCAGAGACTCTGTGTGTTCCAGTGCAGTGTGGGCTCCTGGAGCTCACTTGCATACTCTCAAGCAGGAGGTGGGCAGGGAGCTTGAGACATTGCGCCTTACAAAAAAGCTGACACTAAAATCAGTAAGATCATTTCCATGGAGGGTTTTTTCCCCCTTGCAGAGAAAACTTTCTAGTTACTCTTTCCAATGACATGCTAGCAGCTCTTTCTAGAGGGCAATTTCCCCCCAAAAGTCATTTTATAATATCTAGAGGTACTTCTCTGAGACAGGATTTCTTATAGCCCAGGCTGGCTTCCTACATATAGTAGAGGCTGGCCTTGAATTCTGATCCTCCTACTTGTATCCTCCAAGTGGAGAGATTATAGGAATGTGCCGTATACATGGCTTCTAGACGTGGTTCTAGGTTTCATGACTGAGCACTGCAATTGAAATTTACTGGGAAGAGGCCAAAGATACTGCTAATATTCTACAGTGTACAAGTCAACTTCCCTTAAAAGGACAATCCAGTCCCTAAAGTCAATGGCCGTGAAGACAAAGAAAATCTGTATTAGAGTAATTAATAAGCAAGAGATTGAGTTACCTTTGCTCTCTTGGTGATGCCAGAAAATGGGGAAATATCTAGCAAAAGTCCTGAAGACAGGTCCAAAAAGCTATAGCCCAACATCACCAAAAGCTGCCATCACTCAAAAACATGGTGGGTGGCTAGCTGGCTCCCAGAATAGCAAGGCCATGAAAATCACTCTCTACCACTCACTGACCTAAACTACAGTACTGCTATGGTCCAGGCAGCTCCACTCAGCTGAGTCAGGAGAACCAAGATGCTCAGATCAGCAAACAGCCAAAGCATCACCTGCCTGGCTCCAAAGATAGGGCTATGACAAAGTGACTGCCCTTCAGGAGCCACAAGTCTAAAGGAAACATGAAGGAATAAACAATTACCAATCGTCACCCATGATTAGGCTGATGTAGCTTACATTTGCTTTGTAAAACCCTTTTGGGGAGAGAGAAAAACAATAAAGTAAAAAATAAAGCAACGGCTTCACCGCTGATTCAAATCTATATTGCTATGGCAGCTCCTCTGAGACAGGATCAGCGCCTGGCTTTGCACCAGCTGGGCTTGTGGAGCTTGTAAATAATTAAAAGGTAATTGGAAGGCAAGCCCAAAGTATTAAGTGGATTTTTCTCTCTTAGGGCACAGGGAGTTTCCCTGCTGCCAGTCACATTATCTTTCAGAGCTGTATTTTTGTTTTGTTTTTTTTTTTTTTTTTGACTCACACATACCAGCTCTACTAAGCTTGGAGACAGAGGAACAAAGCCTTTCTACTGTTTTTTTAAAGCAAACCAGCAGTGAGTGCTCACTACCACATAGGCATAGGCTTTAGAAAAAAAGGAGCAAAACGGGAGAAAGGTGGTCGGGGAGAGAGAGAGAGAACCAAGAAAAGGAAAAGAGAGAGAGAGGGAGAGAACAAGGCTGTGTATTCAAGAATATTTAGTTGCCATTACAGCTCAGCCTAGAACAAAAAAAAAAAAAAAAAAAATCATTCTCAGACCTTAATAAAGTTTCTGACAGACTACAAGGAATGTATGATCAGATATTAGCAGGGTTCTAGGGAAGGGGCTGGTGGTGGTAGTATCTTAAGGGTGATGAACATGGCTACATAAATTGTTAAGCGTCTTCTCACAGAGTGGCTCCAGTCCTGGCCATGCTTCCTGAGGCCTGACCTCACTGATGAACCATTGCTGTGGCAGGATATAAAGCCAGGAAGTTGAGTCATTTGGCTCAGTTACTACATGGTCTAGAGTGAAGCCAGCTATAGGGGGTAGTGAGGTGGGAGGAGTACAAAGAACTGAAAAGTAGATTATTGATAGGTGTCCATATACTCAGCAGTTAACTCGCAGGAATATTCCAACTATGTCAAAGAGATCTAATGAGTAATGCTGGCCCTTCCTTTTCATGGACCATTTCACACTCTCCAGAACAACCAGAAGGGTCCCTATGTTTTCTCAGTCTACGTGAGATTAACCACACCAACAATACATACCACATGCTAATCTAGATGAAACCTGAGGCAGTTATAAGGCTACAACAAAAACACATTTGGCTTTGAACTGTCTCCAGAGACTAGTTAATTAGAAGAGAGACAAAAATAAGGCAGGGCCAAATCTATCTTTTGCTAGGTCCTTTTTGCTCTCTTCAATCTAGCTGTCAGTTATTTAAATAACCCTTGACAAGGAGCAGAGGGACAGGTAACAGTTACACAGCAGTCACTCCGTAAGCAAGCAAGCACTCCGTGGGAACAAGGAGCGGCAGCACACTTACCCCTCTTCTGCATAAAGACAAAGAGATCATCCAGAAATTCTTTCCTTTCAGGATCACCGTCCAGTTCATACAGCTGCAGGCCAGACCCCAAGAAAAAACCACAATGAAACATCCCATCTCACTGCAGGTGTCACCCCAGAGCTACTACAAATGTGACTCATCTCCACTCACGTCTGTATATGGAGGGAAGATACCACCCACTCCACAACTGCTTCCATCTTTATCACAAAGACATTACAGACCTTGGCAAAGTCTCGAGAGATCTCTCTTCCTCGGCCTCCATCAGCATCATCGCTCCAGGCCAAAGCACCATTCTGAAGGGACAGAATACAACATTGAGAGAGGATGGGAATCACTCAGGGCAAGATGACCATTCTCGGGATTCCTGCTCTCCTGGCTCACACTAAAAAACCTATTTAGGGCCCTCTACTACCTTTTCAGGGACTTCCTGTTTTGCTTTTGATGATGGTTTTAAAATATGGTGTGTAGCTGGTTTGCTGGGTGTGTTTCACAAGAACTATTTCCCTTCCTTGGCAAAGATGCATGTCACTCATGCTTGACAATGCATAATGACTCAAAAGTCCAGAGTCTCAAGTCCCACTATCCCAGCTGACTTTCCACAAACTTGGCATTTTGAGACACACTCAATCAGCAGTGGGTGCAAAGATGCTCAGCTCAGTTCCCAACACTGCACTGAACTTAAGGACCAAGCAAGTGAGTCTCTCAACCCAGTTTAGCATCAGAAACCCTAAGGCGAGAGATGAGAATGCCTGCATATATATGCCTGAGGGCCACCACAGCCTGAGGTGCAGACTAGGCACAAAAGTTAATTTTCATTAGGAAATTAAAAAACAAAACAAACAAACAAAATCCAAGCTTTGGTTAGATCACAGCAGTGCCATTCAGTGGAGTACAAGGGAAGGGAGGGAAGGATGCCTGTGTTTATGTTCTTTATTTAGCTGGGTAACACACTCCTCAGGCAGCCACTTCTCTATCCCTTCTTAGGAAACCACCCCTCACGAGGTTGCATTAAGAGCTCCAGAAAAGGGGAAGGGGGTTGTGAGAGGGAGATCTATGGTTGGTATATTAAAAAAAGAACCCCAGAAGCAGTCTGTCTGCTGCTGATTCAGAATGATCAGCATTGTGTATGTCATCTTCATCAGAAGGAACGTTACTTGATAGAAAATCAATCTTACTACCTTCTTTGTACCCCAGCACAATACTACACTGTCTGGTACATACGCCATTTGCTATTTGAACTAAAAAATCTCTCCTGCAAATACACAAACACATATACCATAGAGATCAGCCACCTCTGTGCCAGTGGCAAGTATGAAATCTCCCAGTTTACTTTTCTGTTCACTCTATGCTGGTGGATGAAACTAGACACTCTCCCTTCCTGCCCTCTCCTGGACCATAGACACATGTAGGCATATGCCCCTGCTAGCAGGAGTCTGTAAATGCTGGAGAAGGCATGAGGGCTTAGGAGCAGAGATCTCTGGGAGAACACTGTTCTGACTGCACAGGAATTTTGTTCTAAAACAATGAACTGACAGCCTGGACAGATTCCACTCTGCACCCATATGCACACTCTACATCCCTGTGCCCGAAAACAAGAGGCCATTATTCAGCTCTATTTTGAAGTCACACCTTGTTTTCCCTACTCAAAGCTGGCTCTGAGATGGAGACCCGCTTCTTCCTAAGAGCAGAAACAGCAGAGACACCTTGTCTGTTGAAAGAAAACAGGCTACGACAAATTGTCTTCCCGTCTGGTGAAAGGTGTGTGTAAAAAGCACTTGGTCAAGGATTGGACAGTACACCCAGGTCCAGAGGCAGACATTAACTACTGTTCTTCCAGGCTGATAGCCAAGCAGAACAAGCATTGCTTCTTTTTTTCTGTTGTTGTTAAATTCAACCCCATATTGTAAAATAGTCACCAGAAACCTAGTATCATCTGGTGGCAACTAGCACAATAAATAATCAAGATGGATTATGCCTGTTGGGCCAGCACAACCAGACAGTTACATCTGAACCCCTCTCAAAGGGTACAGTAGGTTGCCCTAACGCCCAATGACTTTCTTTGAGCCAGTAATTCCTGCTGGAAAGTTAATTATCTTGGGAGCTCCTATTGGCTGAAAGACATTTAATGGGGATCATTGTGCTTCTGTTATGTCAGCTGTTTACTGTGGCAGCTCAATTTCCAACTCTGTAGCTAGAGATCTGAGGCTGATGTTCACAGGAGGATTCTTTCTGAGTCACCAAGATGAAAACACTGAGTATTTGCTAATTACAGTAACTTGCAGACATTCCCAAGGCCCAGAAACTATGTCACTCTCAGCTGGAGGAGAGAACCTAATCTACAACCTTGAATGAGTGGGGGCTTTCAGCAGTGGGGGAGGGGTGTGAGAACAAGCATGCCAGTGTGGCCACCTTAGGGCTATGTGTGAAAATAAACACCCAAGTGACAGCAGAGCTCCACAGACAGAGAAGAGAAGAATGCTGGGGGTGGGGAGGGAGCTGGGAAAGAGGTCAGCATCCACTGTGTCTCTACCTTCTCCAGCTCTGCCCCAACTGCAAAGGAGTCTAAGCACTGGCCATTGCCATGAAGTAATGTACTTGGTCCAGAGGAGTGGGCAACAGGGGGTGGAGTAGAGAGATGGAGGAGAACAAAGAACTGAGGACTACTTTATAAAGTGGATGCCAAGTGACCCTACAGTGATAACAGGACTTTAGCCAGGAGCATCTCTAACCTAATGACCACAGAGGACAACACTGGCTGTAAGACAGAAATGAGACACTGAACTTAAACAGTCCATTTCTTTTCTTTTTGGTTTTGTGAGACAGAGTTTCTCTGGGTAGCCCTGGCTGTCCTGGAACTCACTCTTTAGAGCAGGCTAGCCTGGAACTCAAGAGATCCACTTGCCTCTGCCTCTGCTGTGGTTAAAGAAATGTACCACGCTGCCAGTGACAGTCCATTTCTTAGTCTAAAATACTTGGTTGGGACCTATGCACATTTCTTGTATTATTTTGTCTTGAGGTAGTTATTAAACTTACCCTGCATTGCAGGATTTTCTGGGCTAAGGAGAGACCAATCCTACAGCCTGCCTGCTCCCCCCCCACCCCCATCACAGTCCAGCTGGGACGCCAGTTTCTTCATGAAGCCTCCTGCTGCCCTTCTGGGCTGTTACCTCATGCTCTGGTTACCTGGCTCCCTTCATCTCTGGTCTTAAGCATCTTACCACTGATAGCTGCTGAGAGGCACTGCCAGTCCCCTGGGACTCCGGCCTCCTGTCTCTCTCTCCTCCTGCCTGTACTGAGAAGGCTGGTGATAGTTCTTTTCTCTGTTTACAACTCTGATAGAATGCTATAAATGGCTCACTTATACAATTCAAGTTTTCTTTAACTATCATCAGGGTGTGGACATAACCAACTAAAAAGTTATCAGCCCCAAAATAATTTTTCTTAGGCATCAAGTGAGGCTGACAGAATGCAGTAGTGGAGAAAAGGAAAAGCAGATGGAGAATGGGTAACACACAGGCTAAGAGCCATGGTGACCTCTGGGAGATCAGGAGGGTCCATAGGTTGAAGAGTCACTGCAGAGAGCTCTACCCTTCCAGAAATAGGCTTTGAACTCACTTGCCCAGGCAGCAGTATCAGACATCTCAGAACTAGGGGTTAAGGGGAAATAAGGGTAGATGTCAACAGTAGGCAGTGGTTACTTATTGCCATTTACAGCCTCTTAGCCTCCTCTTACTTCAGAAACCCCTTTTAACATCTTTGATCTCAGCAGGAGCTCACAGGAACCTGACAGTTTATCTCCAAATACCCACCTAAGACTAGTTTTAGCTGCTATACCCACACTCAACTCATTTCCCTCAGAGAAGCCAGCCGATCCTCCTTTAAGCTCCTTCAAAAGAGGTAGTAAAGGAAGACTTGGGGGGGGGTGCTCGTGTTTGTGGGCTGCAGTGGACTCTGCACTTCAGACGCATTTTTGCACGGGTCAAAGAACTGACAGGCCACTTGCTCAAGGTCTCATAGCTCCTAACTGCTTGATGACATCATGCTACCTTCTGGGTTGCAAAGAACAGCATAATGCGTTCCATACAGGAAAATTAAGAATGGAAAAAAGAGAGCAGAGAGAAAAGTCTGTCTATACAGAATGGCTCAATCATGGCCTGGATGGCTCATTAAAAGGAAGGTGTTTTATTTTTCATCCTCTCACGGGCTACATCTGGGTATTTCAGCCAAACAAAATCGCCCTCACTTGCCCTGGAGAGGTATCTGGGAGCACCAAAATGGGAAGCCTTTACCTTGCCTCTGCCTCCAAAACAGACAGACCATCTACTATTGTAGGAACCCTCTTTCCCCCAGGGGAATAGGAGACCAGGAAGAAGAGAAGGGAAGTTGAGGAAGAGAGAGGAAATTACATTTAAGAGACCAGAGGAATGTGGCACCTAGCATCTCGACATGTACATATACAGGTCTCAAAATAAAACAAGTCAAAGTCTTAAACTACCCAACTGCTGCTCAAGTTAAATGCTGAGCTTCCAACATCTCAGTCCTACAAGATCAACAAGGCAGAGGGAAAATGAACAGATTCATTCTTTGACAATCTAAAAAGCTGCCTGTGGAAGAGGAGTCAGCCTCAGTCCAGTCCCAGCAGGCAAAACTAGAGCAGGTGGGTAGGACTGGCCAGGAAAATCTCAGGCTTGCAGATGAAAGAAGGCCTTTTCCTAACAGAACTGCCTGGCAATTGAGAAAACCTTCTTAGGAATCGACAGCTGCTTGGTTCTGGATGACAATCTATCTGGAATCTCAGGGTTTGGGATCTCACTCAAGGCAGGGTTAGACCATGTGGTCTTTTTTTCTCTTCTGTGAAGCAAAGATCCGATGATAAATTTATTCAATCCAGATTTCTTTGAGAACACACCCCAGGTGGAGCTCCCCTGCTTTCCAAAACAAAAGTGGTTGCCAGCCCTGGGTGGGTTTACTTGGGAAAACAAGTTGAACATACACATAGTAAAGCCACAAACACCAAACCACAGATGCTCAGGAGGTAGAAGGCTGAGGCTTGGAGCTGGAGGGTAAGTGGCCTTGAGGAATATGAACTGAGGGGAGACTCACAGTTCAAATGAGCACTGGGGTAGAGGATAGACAGGCATGTTTCGGCAGGAGGATGTGAGTACATCTAATCTAATAGCTCAACTGAAAACAGGCTGTGAAATGCCTTGAATACCAGGAAGAAATTTAAACTCTGAACTGTGAACAGTGCGCGATGGAGGCAGTAGACAATTTATAAAAATTATTTATTTTACTACTTATGAAAAAAGTAAGCTGAATCAATATTGTGCATAGTCTTAACACACTATCTTGTTGGGAAGATAGAATCTATACATATGGAAGTACAGACACCTAGTGGGGCTGTGGGTATCTTTTGCTTTCAGCTTTCTCCTGTTCTGTTCACTCATATACAAACTTCTGTTCTCTTAGGATATACTAGTTTCTAAGAAGTACTGAGAGGAAAAAAAAACCTAACAGAAGACAGATCAAAGCCTCTGACTTAGTGGAGTTCAGAGTCTCCAGTAGGAGGATAGACAATTAACAAAATGATCTGTGCTGAGGATGTAGCTGGGGTCGAGCGCATGCAGAGTCCCTGGGTTCAATTACCAACACTGGGCATGTGAGCAAAACAAAACAAATCCCATTTATGTCTAGAAGGTTTGTTTGTTTGTTTTGAATTTATGTTAGCCATCATGTGGGTACTGAAAATTGAACACTGGTCTATGGAAGACCAGACAGTGTTATTAACCACCAAGACATTGTTCCAGTCCTCTGTCTATGACTTCTTTAATTATTAATTTTTTTCAACATTAGCTTTCTTTCTTCTTTTTTTTTAAACAGGGTCTCACCAGTTCCAGGCTGGTCTTGAACTCACAGAGTTCTGTCTGTCTGTCTCTGCATCCCAAGTGCTGGGATTCAAGGTATATACTGCTACATTTAGCTCTACATTAACTTTGAAAAAATATTTATTTCAAGGTATATACTGCTACATTTAGCTCTACATTAACTTTGAAAAAATATTTATTTTATGTATATGTGTATATGTGTGCTTATATGTGTACCCCATGCATGCAGGAGCCCTTGAAGGTCAGAAGAGGTCAGTAGATCCCTTGGAACTGGAGTTACAAGTGGCTCTAAGACAGTGCTCTAAATCACCAAGCCATCTCTCCAGCCCCTACACTAACTTTTGACTCAGGTATGAAGACCTACTATTTGCTCCATGTCCCTCAACTCAGTAATGTAGACTAGTACTTACATCATACAGAAAAGTCAGAATAACCTGTCACAGAAACAACCCCGTCACAGTAGCCAGTCTTTCAGACGAAATAGTCTGGCTCAGCTGGGTGGTGGTGGTTCATGCCTTTAATCTCAGCACTCAAGAGGCAGAGGCAGAGGCAGGCAGATTCGATGTGAGTTTGAGGCCAGCCTGGTCTACGAAGTGAGTTCAGAACAAGTTCCAAAGCCACACAGAGAAACCTTGTCTCTGGGGAAAAGAAAATAGTCTGACTCTTCATTTATAAAGTATCTTTTTAATGCCCCCCTCCAGTGGTGATTTACAATGCCAAAAAATTGTCTGCATAGACAGTGATGGGTGGGTGGGGAGGAGAGCAGCAGAACCAGGGGAAATGACTCTAAGGAGCAGCCAACTCAGAGAATCAGTTGGATTGGGCTGAGGGATGAAAGAGTTTGACTGAATTCTTAAGGGAGAGAAATATGTTCCTGTGCAAACAGAGAGAAGCCAGGCAGGGGATCAAGCAGGAAGCCTTTGAGCACTAAGGAAAACAGACCACTGTCTAGGGGATGGGGTGACAATACCAATCCCACAGCTAGGAAGAAAGCCAGGTTACAGAAGCAGAAGTCAAAGGCTTATTGCCAAGGGTGGAAAAAAGGTGAAATATTAGCAAGTGCCTCCAGACCCAAAAAGGCTCAGCTTTTGTTTTCACTTGGATTGGGGGTGGGGGTAACCCCAGCAGACCTCAGGAGCCAGCCCTGCATTCCTCAGAGCCCTACCTCCCCAGAGACAGGAGCCTGACTTTAAAAGCAATTAAGTATCTAGGCTATTTTAGGATTACTCCTTGACCACCTGGAATATCTTATTAAAGAACAGCTCAGATGTCCAAAGTAATTTTAGTTTCCATTCCTCACTTCCCCTCAAGGCAAAAATTAACCCTTTCCCTAGGGTTAAATACAAGGGTGAAGCCACCACCAAATCTTTACTTGGGGTCTCTACATTCTGACACCTAAGACACTGTCCTTAAAAAGAGAAAAAACGTAGGAAGAAAAACTTCTTTCCTTAACACCTTTGTGCAAACCGATAACTCTTAGGAGATTCTCCAGCATTCTCTGAAAAGACAAAAGGGTAATGCATTTCCTGTCTACTCTATAATCTTATAGACATGAGCCCCAAGGGTAAGATCTAGGCAAATTCTTAGGAACTACCCTCAAAGTAGTCATTAGCTAAATCACCACCTTCAAAGGCACTGATCTCAAGCTCTTGGACACCAATTAATTGCTCTGAAATATAGCCCCTATCTAAAGTATTTAGGCTGAATCTGGCTACCCCCCTAATAAGCAACGCATAACTACCTATCTTTGTCCAGATCCATGGCTCAGTATTATATGTAGCATGTATGTGACAGCTTTTCTGGGCCTGGTTGGTGGTGCTGTAATGTTAAAAATCCATTTCCTAGATCTTAGTAAGAGAAAAGAAAAGCATTCCTGCTTTTTTCCTAGTTTTAACTGATTGCAGGAAGTAATAAGACACAGAAGGGTAAGGGGCAGGATTACAGGAGAATCCTAAGGGGAAAGAGGAGCCCCAGGAAGTAAAACAGATACTGTTAGAAGCTACACTGTTGGACTACAAAACCCTCCTGATAAGATCAGGATTACTGCTCTTAACTAAATCACTCTAGCCCTGGAAGCACTGGAATTATAATTATCAGATGCTCACCTTCCGCTGTCAAGTAACTTTAGCAGGATCCAGAAAGAGCTTGCCCACCTCCCACTAGCAACAGAGATCATTCAAACTCGGTGGCTTGGAAAAAGAGCCAAGTGACACTTCTGATTAAGCAGTAGAAGGGGGACAGGGTGGGAAAAGGAGAGGACCTGAGCCTGGATTCTCATCTACGCCCAAAATCACAGCATGCCATCAGGAATACTGGCAGAGACAGGAGAAAGATGAAAATGCAGAGGTGGTGACATCAGGGAGGACCTGATGCTAAGGCAGGTCTGGTCTAGGAAGAAAGCCTGTTCCTTCTCTATATATAACTATAACCCTTTCCAATTTCTGAGCTGTCCCTTGTGCTTCTGACCAGACTGCTGAGGTGGCCACAGAGCTTATTCAGAGCTGCAGAGCCAATGAGGACAACTATGATAGAACAGGAGAAATAGCTAAGAGGTTAGGAGCCTGACCAGCCACTGCTCTGAAAGTCTCATAAAACATGATTCAAATATATACGAAGCAAACATTTAAGGGGAAAAACATCTATCAAGCATCAGTTTATACATGTTTTTTAAAAAATATCTCTATTTATTTGGTCAGGGTTCTTGTGCTGCAAAATGGGCTAGAACTTTCAACCTTCCTGTTTCAACCTCCCAAATGTTAGGAGGACAGATATGAGCTCCCAGGCCCAGGTTAGTCTTTCTGTTATTTATGTGTATTTGTCTGTGCACATTCATGTGGGTACCCACAGGGTATCAGATTCAAAAGCTGAAGTCACACAGGGCTGTGAGCCACCTGACATGGTACAGTCTTTACAAGAGCAGCAAGTGCTCTTAACCACTGTGCTATCTCTCTGGCTCATCAAGTTAAGTCTTTTGAACTCTAAGTTTGTACTCTGAGTTTTCCTATAACTGTTTTTTGTGAGTGCCTATTCAGAAGCACTTCTGTACTTTTTTTTTTGATTCTGAGGTTAAGTGACTATAAAAACATGAGTAAGGAGTGAGATGTAGCTTTGTACTAGAACCTAGGTACAATTTTCAGTACTAAAAAAGAAATAAACAAGAAACCATGCATAAACATAGGGTGGTGACATGCCTTCAATCCCAGCACTCAGGAGGCAGATCTCTGTGAGTTTCAAGTCAGTATGGTCCACAAAGTTAGTCCCAGGACAGCCAGGGCTACATAGAGAAACCTTGTCTCAAAAAATAAACAGCAATAAAATAACAGTTTCATAAACATGCATAAAAGACAGCCAAAGTGCTGGGAAAAAAGAAAGTTGAGGTACAATACATAGGATTCTTCTTTGTTAAAAATACAAACAAATTGTGATTTTTAAAAATCTGAAATGGTAAGCTGGTGGTGTGTGCCTTTAATCCAGCCCGGGAGGCAGAGGCAAAAGGATCTCTGTGAACTCCAGGCCAGCCTGGTCTACAGAGTAAATTCCAAGACAGCCAAAGCTACACAGAGAAACGCTCAAGGGGGAAAAAAATCTGAAAAGGTATAGACTTACCAAAAAACCACCCCAAAGTCCTGCTGATTTTTACTTCACACATTTTAAAACTATTTGTCACTTTTCCTTCTGAAACATTTTAAAATACATTTGACAGACATGATGATTCAAGTCTGTAACCCCAGTACTTGGGAGGAGGCAGAGGTAGGAGGATTCTAAGTTTGAGGCCCACAAAGGCTACAGTAACATCTTGTCTCAAATTTTTAAAAATTCTATTTTCTTGAGACAGAATTTTACTATGTAAACCTGGCTGGCCTGGAGCTTACTCTGTAGACCAGCCTAGCCTTGAACTCACAGAGGTCCACCTGCCTCAGCCTCCCTAGTACTAGATTAAAAGTGTGCACTAAAATGGAAGAGAAAAAGAAAAGGAACATGACTGCTCCTATGTATTATGGATATGTGAAATAGCACAGACAGCAGGAGGCAGACAAAGACATCTGGGAATCCAGAGTAGACATGTCCAGACTGAGCTGTGCCAAGTGCGGAAAGGAGAGGGGAAGAGGTGGGGACAGAGGGGAAGCAGGTACAGCAGCCAGGAGGCCAAAGGTACAAAGAGAGGCAACCAAAATAGTTGGATTATATGGGGAAGAGCAGCCCAGCCCCCTGGGCTGGAGAGCTCAGGATAGGGGGCGGGGTAAATGAGCCAAAAGGGCCCCATAACCGGTAGGGATTGGGAATGGTGGCCAGGTATGCTTTGATATGTAATAAGCACCTTAGCCCTTTGTCCTGTGTTTGAAATCTAACATGTACCACAATTAAATGAATTTTAAAAACGACACTTTAGCATTTATTTAAATGGTAAAATTTTACAGACTATTCAGTAATAAAAAGCAGAGCACAAAACTGTATATAAAATAAAATAATGAGTCTATAGTAAACATTTTCCTTTAAAATACACAGGAAATACCATAAATGCTTACAGTTATATTTAAGTTGTATGACTGCAGCTGACTGTTCTTTTCTTCATAAATTTGTGTATTTTCTATATTTCCTAAAATTAGCCCAAATGACTCCAACAATCTGGGAGGAAAAAATAGAAATTATATAGGTTGATTATTGAGACAAGGTCTTACACAGTCTAGGAACGGAGGGTGCAGCTAAGGATGACACTGAGCTATTAGCCCTCTAGTCTCTGCAGAACCTAAGACACCACACACCCATTTCCTGTGGTGCCGAGGACTGAACACAAAGCTTTGTTAATACTAGACAAGCATTGTACTGATGTTCAGACCATAAAGTTAGCTTTAAAGAGATGAAACTGTTGAGACTATTAGCTCTCAGAAGGGAGGGAGCACAGGGAGCCAGACTTGCCTGGGCTCACCATCAAGCCTGCTTCTCTCTTTTCTCAGCTGTCAATAAAACAGGACAAATGGCTATGATGGCAGGGCTTGCCTTACACAGCTCAATGAAATAAAGCCAGCAATTGTCCCAGGGCTCGTCAAAAGTCCTAGTTGTTAGAAAACATGTAGAAAAAAAGAAGGAGGAGGAGAAGAAGAAGCAGCAGCAGCAAACAAAACCACTAGCAAGAATAATCTGATGTAGAAGAACCATACTGACTTCCCCAATTCTTAAAAAAAAAAAAAAAAAAACTATAGAAATGCTAGATGAAATTTAGTTCCACACCTCCTATACAGAGCTAAGAATGAAATCAAGAAAAGGCTTCACAAGTAGAAATAGGAGCAAGTGCTAAAGCTGAGGGCTAAAAAAAGAATATTACCCAACTAGTTTTTTAAAATGTTATTCTTAATTATTTATTATTTTTTATATATTTATTGTGTGTGGGGGGGAGTTGTGAGCCTTGATTTATGTCTCCTTCCACTAAGTGGGTCTAAAGGGCCAAACTTAACCCACAGATATCTGCCTACCTCTGCCCTTTGAGTGCTGGGATTAAAGGCATGTGATACTTATTCCTGGAGCCCCCATCTACAGTTCCTAACAGGGGTGAAAACTGGGATTTATTCATTTCCCCCAACCTTAGTATTCAAGTTGATGTCTTAGGCATCTCAAGAACCAGAACTGAAATAACGACATAAAAGGACGAAACCTTGAAAGTTCATACACTACAGCCCATGAACTGGCCTGGCAAACCTGCACACCAGGTCAGAGGCAGCATGGAACTTTGCTATCACCACAGAGCACCCACTGAAAGTCAGGATCTTAATAGGCACAAATGTATGCTCCAAATCCACACCAGCCAAACCAAAGCAAGCAGCTAAGCAGGGGGAGCTCCAGCAGAGGAGAAAATAAAACACTCTTAAGTAGGCAAGTCTTCCAGAAACCCCTACAAAATGAGTTTGCCAAAACAACAGCAAATCAGCATAAGAGAAAATGAACCCTTATGCAGGAGAGGACAGGTCAAAAGAAAAAAGACATCCATCCAAATTTAAAAGTGTATCAAGGGAATGGCCAAATACGGGTACTTGAGAAAAAACTAAGCAAAGTCTTTTAGTTCCTTCTGCATGCTTGACGTTTCCATAACAGAAAGTTTAACAAACCTATGATTCATAGTTTAAAAAATTAAAGGAATCAGTCAGGCAGTGGTGCATGCCTTTAATCCTTGCAGTCAGAGGGAAGAAGGAGGTGAATTTCTCTGAGTTAGAGGTCAGCATGATCTAGTTAGGGCTATATAGAGAGACCCTGTCTTTAAAAAAAAACAAACAAAAACAAAACAAAACAAAACAAACAAAAAAAAAACAAATGAATTATTTTTTTTCCCCAAGTGCTTGCTTTGAAAGCATGAGGACTGAGTTTGATCCCCAGAACCTATATACAAATGTCAGGTGTAGTGGCACATGCTTGTCTTTCCATCATTGGGGAGGGAGAGTTAAAAGGACCTATGTGGCTTACACACACACACACACACACACACACAAACTAGACCAAGAAAAAAGTTAGGCAAAAAAAAAAAAAAAATTGTAAGTGGAAGGAGAGTCGATGACCACAGTTCAAGCTTATGGGACAGAGCAGGGCTCAAAAGGAATAGATAAAAGAGAGATCAAATCTAGAATACTATTGGTAAGCACAAAATAGCAGAGTAAAATCTTAAAAACCAAGACTTACAAAGATAAGCAAGCAACCAGACTCACAACACACCACACTCCCCAACAAGAAAAACAGGGTTAAGGAACACAAAACAATGGTCACTACAGAGACCCAGGATCTAAAGTACCATGAACATGAAGACAAAGAAAAATAAAAGGAAACATTTCATATTTAACAATGGCTGAACTTATTACAAACTTAAGAACTCAGTAAAGAAATAAAGGAGAGGAAAGTTAGAGAGTAAATTACAAGTAGTGGCAAAGGAAAAATACACAAACTTAGTAAGTATAAAGAACTGACTGTTGAGGGGGAAAAATGGAAAAAAGAAAAAAAAAAATCTGAAAGTACAAACCACAAGACAGCTCCGAGACAGAACTGAAGTGTCAGAGGTTAAAACCAGAACTGCTTAGGTATGATGGTTTGTAAAAAGATAAAGGATACAAATTACAATCTAAAAGTAACGAATAAAAACGTGTTGGGAGCAAGAGGGGATGGAGCTCAGTGGGTATAAGCACTTGCTGTCCAGTTTGACAACCTGGTTTGATCTCTAGGAGCCAGAAAGTAAGGCAGGAGAACTGAATCCTACAAGCTGACCTCTAACTTCCACACCATGGCATGTTATCTGTATACATGAACTCAGCTATTCTGGAGGCTAAGGCAGGAACATGACTCAAGACTAGGAGTTGGGGACCAATCTAGGTAAAAGTAAGACCCACATCTCAAAAAAATAAAAAGGAACCAATAAAAGAATAAATAGAAGTTTCTAAAAAATATGAGATACAGAATAAATAAAGACAACAGCTAAATAAATAAAGACAGGAACGGAGAAAAAAACCAACAAGAGAGGCATTTTAAACCAAAATCAAAATCAAAAGGGTAGAAACAGATCCACAGGTGAGACTTGGGATGTGTAGCTCAGTGGTACAGTATTTGTCTCAATTTTAAAAAAAACAAGTCCACATGTATCAATCCCAATAACCAAATACTAACAACAAAAGGGCTAATTTTGTATAAGAATATTTTAATTAAGCTCTCTCAGAACCTGATCATACCAAAACCTTAGAATATAAGGAAGACCTCAATCCAATAGACAAAGATAACACTGTATCTATTAAGTAGGGAACATAACATTGTTTTAAGGACATTTACAGAAACTAACCATACATAAGGCTAAGACAGAGAATATCTTAAATTTTAGAGACTCAAAAACATGCCAGTTTTCAATGGCTAAAACTTGTAGGATACAGCAAAAGTGAGATAGACTCAAGAAAAGTATTTATAGCCTATGATGTATTTGTTAAATAACAAGAATTCTAGAAAATGTGTTATAGCTACAATGGCTTAAAAAAAAAAAAAAAAACAAATCTGTGTAAACAAAACTGACAAACTTAAGATCAGCAAGGAAAAGGGCTGGACAGTGGTTGCCAGGGGCCAGTGGGCAAAGAAGACTGAAACATTCCAACACGTGATTTCCAGAGCAGCAAAGTTGTTTTGTATCACAGTGGATACATGCCATTGTACATTTGTTAAACCCGCAGAATGTACAATAGGAATGCACCCCAAAGGCTGGCAAGATGGCTCAGAGAGTAAAGGCCGTCACCGCCAAGTTTGATCCCCGCAACTTTTACAGTCAAAAGACTCTAGCAAGTTAGCCCTGACCTCCACATATTCAACCTGAGATGTGCACACTAAGAACATCCACCCCTGCACACTAAACACCATCCTGAAATCTATTCTGCAGTAATTTCTTTTCTCACCTGAATTTAATCACAAGACTCAGTGATAATAATGTATCAATGCAATTTCCTTGATCATAATAAACATACTCTGGTACAAGATTTGATAGTGATGAAGGACAAGGAAGAGCGATATAATCACTGTATCTTCTGCTTAATTTTGTTGTAAAAATGTTTGAATAGGTAATTTATTAAAAAAAAAGGTATGGCTGGCAGGATACCTCAGTGGGTACGGGCACTGACCTCTGAGCTTGATGACTTGAGTTTGACATTCAGAACCCACAAGGCAGATGGTGAAAACCAATTTTCACAAATCTCCACATGTGCCCCCTGCCCCAATACAAAAAATAATGTAGGCCAGGTGGTGGTGGTACAAGCCTTTAATCCCAGCACTTGGTAGCAGAGGCAGGCAGATCTCTGTGAGTTCAAGGTCAGCCTGGTCAACAGAGTGAGTTCCAGGGCAAGCTCCAGAGTACACAGAGAAATCCTGTCTCAAAACCAAAAACCAAACAAACAAACAAAAAACAACACCAAAAAAATAATGTTACAGTAATTTAGAGCAAATGAGGCAGATACCTAACATTGCCATCTCTCCAACCCCACCCCTCTCACGAGCACAAAATGGAACCAGTCCTATTAACAAGGAGTAAATGAGAAGAATAGGTAAATAAAAGAGGGTAGAAGCAGCGAAACAGTGAGTGCCTCTTCCTCCCAGTGCTGAGATTAAAGATGTGCATCACTACTGTCTGTTGTGAGTAGGATATGAATGGAAATGTTCCACTCATATATGAATAAAATCAAAGAGCCTCCCAAGGATGACACAGAGAAGGCTTAGAATATCTGGGAAACTAGGTGAGAAGAAAGCATGGATAAAGAAAAACAAGCAGAAAGAATATATTTTAAAGAGGGGATGGTCAATGGTCTCCACCTTCTTCTCAAATATCAAATGGGTCAGGGAAGACTACACTAGTCAACATGGCGGCCATTAGAAACCTTAGCAAAGAAGGAGAGAAAGATGAAAGCTCTGGGTGGCATGTGCTGGCAAGTGTGATAAAATGAAATATAAGGTGTGCAAGCTTGCTGAGAAACCTCAACTGGGGAAATGTGTAGGCCAGGACAGACTCCTTTTAACGGGGTTACAGAGACTGCTTCAGAAGAGAGGTGTCTAGCTAGAGAGCCAGGAAAGAGAAGTCCCCACCCATGGAGCAAGTCCCTGAGAGTCTAGAAGAGAGCAGGACCCAGGGCACGTGATCAGGCTCTGAGGGATTAAGACCACACTGAACCAGCGAGTACTTCCATACCCCTTTGCTAACACGAAAAGCACAGCAAAATACATGGTTTGTTTCCACAAGCCCGAAAGGTTTCAGGAGACTCTAGAATACTTACGTTTGGCCACAGCCCTAGAAAACTTAAAGAAATTGTCCTCAAGTAGATTTACTGAGCATCTTACCTACCAAGGCAGAAAGGACTAAAGTTAGAGCCTTAAAAAGTATCTAGGAATTAATGACAATTCAACCTAATTTTGGACATTATATGCATTTTACAAAGATTGTCCACATTTCTATTTTTCTCCTACCTATGTAGCATCTAGAAAACAACTGCAGTGGTGGTGGGAGAGAGCTCGCTTCCCTCTGGAACACGCATGGGTCCAGGGCAGGTAGTTCAAGTGCTTGTTCAAAGCTCCGTAACAAACAAGCCATAGAGCCAGCATCTAGATCCACACCTCCAGTCTCTCAAACAAAGACCGATAATAATCAAGCCTGCTAGTAAGTAACAGATGTGTTGAGGATCTGCTATAATCTTTGTGGGTTAACATCTGGAAGGGCAACCAAGCTCTCTCAAAAACTGCCATAAATATCATGAATCCTACACACAGGGCTGGGCTAGAAGAACAAAATAAGAGACCTCAAGGTGTGGATCTCAAAACTCTCCCAGCTATAGTGTGTTCACTGTAATGGCTACTTAAGACAATAACCTCAAAATGGACATTAAAAACAGAGTTAAGTCAAGTGTGATGACATACACCTTTAATCCTAGCACTCAAGAGGCAGAGGCAGGCAGATCTCTGTAGTTTGAGGCCAGCCTGGTCTATATAGCAAGTTCTAAGCCAGCCAAAGCTACACATCGAGACTCTATCTCAATTAATTAAATAGTTAAGATTTTAAAAACCAGGAAAGAAGCTGGGTATGGTGGTGTAGGCCTTTAATCCCAGCACTTGGGAGGTAAAGGCAGACAGATCTCTGAGTACAAGGCCACAGAGTGTTTCAGGACTACACACAGAAACCCTGTTGAGCCCTCCCCCATCTCAAAAAAAAAAAAAAGAAGAAGAGAGAAAACATAGAAAGACCTTGTTTCAAAAATCAAAACAAAGGGGAGGAGAGAAAAAAAAGCAACCAATAGCAAAAATAACCAGAAATGAAGAACTCGAGGCTGTAGCTCCTTAGCTACTAAGAATAAAGCACAATGGCAGCCTTTGACAACACAGCCTGATGTTCTACCTAGTGACACCACAGAAAGCTGGCTTTCTCAACCCTAGCACTTTCCACCAGACAATTCTTCCTTGGGATTGAGCAAATCTTGTCCAGTACTCTGAGTGATGTTTAGCAGCCTTCATGGCTCTTCTCACTAGATGCTAGAAGCACACATCTGCTTCCAGATGCAGGCGCCACAGCACTGCTCAGTGTCAACAGTAAAGAAGGTCAGCTCCAGCTCAGAGCCACTGATCTAGACGGACTACAAAGAAAATCGAGAGTCTACCACCTTTTCTTTACAGTCAACAGTAGGCCTACTGATGGGCCCATACACTAGAGGGATAGATCCCAGAAAGCAGTTTGTCAGAGCATTAGAAGAAAAAGACGAATACCACATTGTAAGCTAGTGGGAATTAATCACATAGTAAGACTGGACTAATTTGATTTTTTTGAGACAAAATCTTACATAGCACAGATTGTCCTAAAGCTCAACTACGTAGCCAAGGATTATTTTGAACTTTTGATTTTCCTTCCTTTACCTCCAAATGCTGGACTGCATTTGGTATGTTACCATGTCATTTATGGGATGCTGGGGATCAAGCTCAGTGTTTATATGTGCTAGGTGAATCACACTCAAGTCCAATTTCTATTTTTGTATGCCATTAATAGACACTTTATAAAATTCAATGATTTAATTAGACAAACTAACTCTAAACCAAGTCAGGTCATTTTGTCTACCAGTGCATGTCACACTAAACTATCCCTGCCACCTGCCTTGGGGCTTCCTTGGCATCTATCCTGCAGAGGTGCTGTTACAGGCTGAAGATGCAGCAAACAACTCCCAGATGTTTGGAACTGGCAATACTCTGTTCTCATTAACATATGACCAGCAGGCTTTGAGAAGGGTTAGGAATTCTTCAGTTGCAAGTTTTCTGAAATAAAACTCTTCCATCTTAGAAGGCAACTCTGAACAAAGCCTTGTACAACACAATAGACTGGGGAGGGGCCAATCTTTATTGAGCAATGAGTCCCAGTAAATTTCAGTGCTTTGTACTGAGCTGGCAATGCAAGCCACACAGAGCAATGAAAGTGTCTGACAAAGTATGCGGAAAACCAGACATATAAAGTCTAGCCCCCACATGCCTATCAAACTATCCCTCATCTTCTCATTTTGTGGAAGGAAACCTAGCTCCACTAATGGGCTCAAGACAAAGCCTGTATTGCAGAAACACCCACTCTCCAGGCAGAAGACCACCCCTAAAGGGCCAGCACCCCCACCCAGCGTTAGCTGTGTGATCTCCTTTGAGAAAGGGGACACTCCGTTCTTTGTTGTCTTGTTTTACAATTATTTACTCTGCTCATAGAAATCTGATGGGTTTTAGAATGCTGGGCTCCATAGCATTATCCATCTTCCCATCACCCTGGTGTCAGAGAATAAGCCAAGCCTTAGTAGCAAATATTTTGCAAGGCTTTCTTTGAGAAGAGAAGCCATGAGGTAATTTTGACTCTATGTGCTGTAATAACAGGATTTCAGAAACAAAGAATAACTGCCGCTCTTAAGCTTTTCAGTTTGCAAATGACTGTCCAGCTCTCATCAACTCCTGTAAACAGTTCCTGAGAATTCCATACTATGCTCTACTGAGGAGGAGGGGAAAAAAATCACCTTTTCTACTTTGGTATATATATGAATGTTTGAAAAACAACCTTTGTTTTAGAGTATCTTTGTCACTGAGCAGACTCATCAGGGTTTCAGCTGACTCAGGACAGAGCTAAGTTACTGCATCCCACTTCCAACCCTACCTAGAGGCTGCTGCAGCACCACGGCTAGACATCTGGCTCCTTGAGGGGGAGACATGCCTCCAGCAGGCAGCCCTGGCACAAAGACTCTTCTCAAATAGAGTATTTAGAATAAAGGGCACCATAACTCATTAACAATTAAGATCTTGTGTCAACTGTAAAAGGTCTTTGAATTGTTGCTGGAGCAAGTGCTACTTAACTTCTTCTCTCCAAAAGTTAATTACTTAGGGAACAAAAGACCAAAGAACAAAACCAGCCAGTCCCACGGCCTGATGATTTTTACAGGCTCTCTCACAGCCACGTTTCTAGTCTTCTGTCGAAAGCATAACTAGACACACACACACACACACACACACACACACACACACACACAGATCCTCAAGCACATTAATTACTTCTTTAAAGGCATGTTTAAGGGCTGGTGAGATGATTCAGCAGGTAAAGGCACCTGCCAGCAAGCCTGTCAACCTGCGTTCACCTCTAAGATCCACAAGATAGATGGGGAGAAAGAAATGACTCCTGTTCTGTGACCTAACCCTCTACTGGAGGCATGCCAACATCTATAACTACTTACACTACAGCACACACATGCTCATACACACACACACACACACACACACACTGAGAGAGAGAGAGAGAGAATTTAAAGTTAACTAATTAAAGCAAGGTTTAAAACAAGGGAGGAGGGTGGGGAGGACAGCAGGCCTGGTAAGTCAGCCTGAGTTTGGTCCCTGAGCCCCACATGATGTTAAGAGTGAACTGATTCCCACCAGGTGTCCTCTGATCTCCATCTACCACTATGGCATGTGGATGCCCATGTACACAAACAGAATGTAGTAAAATTTAACACTCACACAAAACAACAACAAAAACAAGGCAAAGGAAAAGCCCTAAGACCAAACTGGAAAACTAAATTTACAAAAGGAATAAGAAGTGGCCTTTAAAGGTTTTAAGACATTGTTAATGTTTCCCTGACAGAGTTCTTCTCGACATTCAGAGGAAGGTAAATTTAGAATGAAGCATGAGGCCTTAGCTGCTCTGGCATTTATGAAAACATTTCTGGCAGGTGTTCTGCCGAACAGTCTATATTTAGTATGAATGCCTCAGAAACTTAAATGAACCCAAAGGGTTTGAGCTGCCAACAGCCAGCCTCCAGAGCACTGAGCTGTGCAGCCACGGGGCGGCTGCCATACAGAACGCTGGGCTGGGCGCCCTGCCACAACATACACGTGTGCACGCACACGCCAGTCCTGAAGAGTCTCTTTTTTCAAAGCTCTAATGGCTTGACCTCAACACCTGCTGCACTTCCTGAAGACAGACAGGCTCTGGAGCTCCACTTGTTCCTCACACACGGCTGCACTTTCTAGGAATGACCGCACACACAGAGCCTGGCCAGCTGCCAAGGCGGGGGCAGCAGCCGCCTCAGGCCTGAACTTTCCCAGCGCTGTCAGGGCGGTTCCTGCTATGAGCTGACTCAGCGGCCAGCATGGAACCGTGCCAACCATACAGCAGTGCAGGGGCTGCCGGCAATTCACAGATGTTTTACTAAACCAAAGAAATCAGCCAGAAGGCAGATCTGGGCTGGTGGCCAGGTGCTGCTGTTGTGGAAACTGGGATTCTGATTGTAGACTTAGCTCTGTTGCTACCCCCTTTGGGTGATCTGTGTCTCCTGGTACTTTCTCTGATCCAGAGGGATGCCCACTAGGATGTGGAGGAGGAAATCACAACACTTGTACACGACAACTCTTGCAGCACATCTGCCGTGTGCTTGGCACCAGACAGGCGTTCACATGGTTCACTTGCTCTCTTTACAACACCCCTGAGAAATGCCTTCTTATTAGCAGTCCTAGTACTGTTTTTACTTTGCACCCCAGGATGGCCTCAAACTCATAACCCTCCTGTCCTCAACCTCACAAATTCAGAGTTTATGAGTATAAACCATACTTAGCTTCATTGTTTTCACTCTGTAGTTAATAAAACACAGGCTCAAAGCAATTTAGAATGCTACCAAAAGATCACTGAACAGGCATGGAAGAGAGGTGATTAGAACCTATTGTTGGCACTACTGTTACAAAACTCAAACTGCACAGGGCTCCTTGAGTCAAAGATGCTTATTTTTCAGCTCCCAAAGGAATCTTTCAACTATGATTTTCCCAGGTATCCTTTTGTAAGCCATAGCTCTTCACAAATGGCTAAGTAGCATCATTGGACTATACAGACAATGTATGTATAAACTAGTGACTTTATCATGAACTACCTGTCTATAGCACCAACAAGTCATCCTGGAACAACTTACCATTACTCTCATACTTTGAACAGTGAAAAACTGCAGTGTAGGTCACAAAGAAATTATAAAGACAAAAGCTGGGCTGGAGAGATGGCTCAGCGGTTAAGAGCACTGACTGTTCTTCCAGATGGACCTGAGTTTGATTCCCAGCATCCACATGGCAGCTAATAACTGTCTGTAATTCCAAGATCTGACACCCTTACACAGTTATACATGCAAGCAAAACACCAATTCACATAAAATAAAAATAAAATAGTAAAAAAAAAAAAAGACAAAAGCTTAGTTGAGAAGATTCCCCTAGGCTCCACCTTCCAAAACAATTCATTATTAGGACTCCACTGCTTGCCTTAATAAAAAATTTCCTACTAGCATGCTAGAGGTCCTGGTTCCTAGCACCATCAAACTCTAGCTCCACCCTCCCAAAGCAGTAAGTATAACTCCCTAGATTTGACTCTGATATGCAATCATGTTTGGAACTAATTTCAACTTTCTTTGAGTAAAAGGAAATTCTGAGGTCTCCTTTTCCTCTTTCTAACCAGATGATGTAAAGATAAAAGAGTCATGTCTATATGAAATAAAATGTGCTTTTTAGCAGCTATATTCAATAACAAAAGAATATGATCTTGAATTTACTTGGAACTAAGAAACTCATAGGGAAAATTACTCTACATTCTTACTAGGAAAACTAATCAGAACCATGAATTTTATTACTCAGACCAAACTGGCCTTGAACTCACTGAGATCTGCCTGCTTCTTCCTACCAAGTACTGAGATTATAAGTGTATACTATCACACCCAATTCCTTTACTTTTTATTTTATTATTACAATTACTACTACTACTACTACTACTATTATCTTCTGGTTTGTGAGACAGGGTTTCACTCCAGAACTCAGGGTAAGCCTCGTCAAAAACTACCTCCTACGTGCTGGGATTACAAGTATGAACTAACCACTTTGGTTTTTACACAGTCCTAATGAAACACAGCTGTTAACTCATTCTTCCTTTAAAAATTAAGGAGAGATTCTTTAACAGTAACTTGGAACAAAATACACTAACAGTATCTTATACACTCTAAGGCTTTAACAAAGAAGAACCATCACTTAGTTTTTTTTTGATGGGGGGGGGGAGTTCCTAGAGATTAAGTCTTGTGCATTACACTATCATGGAGCTATACTTTCAGTTCAAGCAAACAAATGCTGAGAAAAACTTCAGTCTATTCATATCTAGGTCAAAGATGTGGGATTCTTAAGAAGGTATAGTCCCAGCTCCTGCCCATCCAGCACCCTCTGTAGCTGACCTATAGGTAGAACAAATGGCCTCCCACAACAGAAAGACTGACCTGCTTAAGCTGCTCATCCAGATTCCAGCTCGGTTGCCCAGCAGTGGGGACAGAAGGTGGGACCTTAGAAGTATCTTTGGTATGGTCTTCTTTAGTTTGTTGTCCCTGTGGTGGGAGCCCAGGTGCTGGAAGTACGCTGGACATGGATGCTGCTCTGGGATCTTGGCGAGGTGCTTTTTGCCCATGAAAATATCTGGAAGCAACTTGGGCCTCTTTTTCAGCCACCTCTGCAACACCATCATCATCTCCATCTTCATCTTCCAGACCTCCTTCCTCTTCCTCAGGTTCGGAGTTGACATTGCTCTGCTCAAATACTTGGGACACTGATGTGGCTGGTGTAACTCTGGCTAAGGGACCCAGAACAGGGCTAGCAGAAGGTCTCCCAGGTGTGACAGAAAGGAGAGCAGGCTGGGTGGCGAGTTTGGGGGCATACAGGAACTGTGCTTCTCTTGTCTGTGGGTTCTGCTTCTCTCTGGCATCCATCGGTAGAGGAGCCTGGTGTGGCTGCTTTTGCTGCTGCTGCAGAGACTCCATCACTGCCTCTGGCTTCACCCACAGACTGGCATGGCTCTTAACCTGGGTACAGCCCAGCAGGCACACTGGGTCTGTATTTTAAGTGAGTAACCAAAACCACAAGGGAGGAAGAAGGGGAAAACTATGTAAAACAGGTGTAAAAGATTTTCTTTTCTCCAGTAAAGTTCTGAATACTAAATGCTCCCACACCTGAATTTCAAGATGAGTAAGTTGTAGTGGTTTGGAGGGTGGGGAGGGGAAGTTAAAAAGAAGAGAACAGGACTAGGAGGGGAAATAGGGGGCAAATCTCAGGACCGGTAGATTTCAGTCGTTTTTAAAAAGGAAATCCAGAAGATATTTAAGTCTGCTAAAATCTAAGTTCTCATCTCATACTTTCTATATTATCAGTTATCTACTGGGCTTGCACTGCACTGGGGTTTGAATTCATAAAATGTGTAATCAAATAACAGCTAACAAAGGCAAGGAATGGCCTGACTGCAAATGAAAGAATATGGCTTATATTCCAAGGCTCTCTGGAGAAGATTCCTACCCAAGCTAGACACAGAGTTACAGCTGCCAGACAGAGCGATTTTTCTGACGGAAAAAGCAAGATCAAGCAAACTGCGCTTAGTTTAAAACTTTGAAAACTTCCCAGATCAAATTGCCAGGCAGCTTGAGTGGACTGAAGCAGGCTAAGTGGACGTTATAGCCTCCAAAAGAATCCGGTTTCAACAACATGAAAGAAGGAAACATGCAAGGAGGCAAGAGGCTCAAATTGCAAGCTTCCCTCAAAAACAAACAGGGGGGTGTGGGGGGAATTCCTCTGGAGATTTTAAAGTTAATTAATTTGAAACAGGTACCAATATTGTCTAAACAAGTCAATGTTTCTTTTTCTATAAACTACAGTAAATCTCCTCACATCCTCTTTCTTTCTGATTCATTTCTACTATATTTATTCTATGAATACAGAAAGAAAAGGCTTCCAGTCCCATAGTATTTGGGGGCAGGTTCATCTGCATTCTTCTTACCAATCTGTCTCCAAACACAAACCCGTTTCACACCCTTCCACCTCTAACCCTTCCCAGGCTCCCATCTTCAACAAACCTCTCATAAATTATATTTTCTCAAAAGTCTTCCTAAGTGAATGGATTACCATGCTAGAGCAAATTTTAGGGTGAAGAGGACCGGCAACAGGGTGTGCAATTTTGTTGCCACATGAAAGAGGAAGCCATACTGTGCAGGTTAGGACTTGATATTTGCATTGTCCAAGTATTTTAGGACTGAGTTAGAAGGTGAAATAAAATCATCTTGAAATGAAGAAGAAAATAAAATCTTCAAAAGCCATGGAAGGAGTAACCTCTAACAAGAAAAATGGCTTTGATCTACAAATTTTTACATGCTTATAGTGGTACAAGTTTTAAAGGGGGGGGACTAAAAACAACCAGAGCCATACTAGACAATTCTCAATTTGTCTCTTAGAAGCTTGTAGCTTTCATAGGCTGTTAAAAGATTCAAATTCCAATTTGCCTCTTACTGCCCGCACTTCCTCTTAGCAGTTTAGAAAGTATAAGTTATGCCTGCAGCAATACTGCTTTAGTTCTTATTCTGTAAGAAAGCCTGAAAGGATTTACACCCATTTGGCAAAAGTATTCGTTTAAAATAAAAATCAGTTTGGGGGCAAAGATACAAAAACAAAACACACACAAAAGAGTAGTAAGAAATTCAGCGATCATTTAAAAATATTCATATAATGATTAAAGTCAACCAACACAAACGGAATATTTCAACCAACCCCTGCCAGTCAGTGTACAAACGTTTCTTGTCTGGTTGGCACCATCTTCTCTGTAGGCTGCCCTCAGCGGAGGGGGAGGTGTCCCACTACCTCTTTATTTAGTAAGACAGAGATGACTCGGTTCTACAACTCACTTGGCACATTCTCCCTCACAGAACCCATCTCATCCCAATCCCTAAGCAGCCAATGATCCAAACAATACTACCAAAATTTAGAGAACTTACGCCTCGGAAATCTAAACACTTCATCTCTTCATCCCTCGCTCTGTCCTCTAAACTTTCCGGATCTCCAAACCCGGCGCAACGGACTGCTTGCCGCTAGAGCCCGGCCTTGCTGACCATTTCTCTTACCTTCCTTTCCAGCCGTTCGGTCCCGACCCCCCGCGACCCCTTTTTCCATTCTTCCCCCGCTCCCAACCGAGCCCTATCACTTTTACTCCCACCAAGCCTTCTCTGGCAGTCTCCAGGCTCTTCTCCAATCTCCCCAACCCCACCTAAGCTCGCCCTGAGCTTCCCCGGGGGTCCCTTACCTTTCCCATCCCTTTATCTGAAACCACTCCTCTGGTCACCGGGAGGATCGGGCTCCTCCCGGCGCTCTCACTTTTCCTCGGCGGTCCCACCCCCCGCTTCTCTGGCCCGCGTCTCCTCTACACACCTGCCTCGGTTCCCATTTCGGTCCCCTTCACCTGCCACAGCCCCGCTCCCGCCGTGGCTGAAAGAACCCAGACCCGTGCCGCTCACCTAAGCGCAGCGTTCCGGGCTCGCGAGCGGGCGGGCGGGGAGGAGGCAGCGGCTCAGGCCCCGGCGCAGCAGCTGAGCCTCCGACTCCTCCGCAGCTGGGGGCCACAGCCGGGGCGGGGCCCACACCGGAAGCGGTGCCGCGGGGGCCGGGCCATCGGCCAGGGGCGGGGGAGGGGCAGCCGGGGGCGGGGTCTCACTGTCAGGGGCGGGGCCGGAGGCCGGAAGCAGCTAAAAAAGGGAAGAAGGTGGGGGGGACGAGGCGGAAGTGACTTCTAGGGACCGCCCTCCTGTTAGAACTGTGGGCGGAAGCTATTTAAGGCGGGAGGACGCTGCAGCCAATGAGAAAGTGCGGACACGGAGGAGTTCCGGAGGGAGAACTTTCGCGGGGAGTTGAAAAAAGCTAGGCTAACAACATCTTCTATGTTTTGCGGCTAGGGAGATGGATGTTGATTGCAGTAAGTTAAAGAGTGGAGTTAAGAATGTAATCTTTCAGCCAGTCTTCATCAAGCATTCCCGCTTCTTTTTAAAAAACAAAAATCAGGTTTTTTCTCAACTCATTAGACTGAGACTTTCCAGTCCTCAGGGGATGCTGCAACCCCTGGAGCACCACCTCCATCCTCAACTCCACCCTGGTCACAAGACTTAATATTTACTTTCCCTAGGTTCCCAAAGGTAGGGGCTATGTGCCAAATCCTGAATGCCTATAAAACAAAAACAAAACAATAAAACCCCTTGCTTCTGTGACACTTGGTTGTGATGAACATCTGTCAGTTTATGCGTGTACATTCTTTAATTTTCTCCCCTCCGACCAGAGTCTAAGACTCACTTAACGTTGAACCTTACACCAGTTTTTCAATCCTAGCCAAAACCTGGATTTTAGCAGATTTTTCTTCTCTCTCCCTCTCCATCTCTCCATTCTTTTTTTTCTTAAAGCAGGTTTGTTTTTTCTTCCTTTCTTTTTTTCTTTTTTGAGACAAGTCCTGTCACTGAATCTGTAGCTCACCTATCTAGCAAGAGTAGGTGACCACCAAACTTCAGGAATCCTCTTGTGTCTAGGATTACAGGTGTGCACTTTACTTAGCTTTTTACTTAGGTATTGAGTATCCACATTTAGGCCCTTATTCTTTGGTGCCAAGCATTTTTAATTAAAATTATTATTATTATTTTGTTTGTGTGTGTGTTTATCACAACACTGAATCATTCTCTCCTGCCTTGCTCAAGAATTATGACATAGGGTTGGAGAGATGGCTCAGAGGGTAAGAGCACTGGCTGCTCTTCCAGAGATACTGAGTTCAATTCCCAGCAACCACATGGTGGCTCACAACCATCTATAATGAGATCTTATGCCCTCTTCTGATGTGCAGATGTACATGCAGGCAGAAAACTATGCATAATAAATAAATTTTTTTAAAAAAGAATTGTAACATAGCAGGGCAGTGACGTGGTGCATACCTTTAATCCCAGCACACAGGAGGCAGAGATAGGCTGAACTCTTTGAGTTTAAGGCCAGCCTGGTCTACAGAGTGATTTCCAGGACAAGCCAGAGTGGTTACACAGAGAAACTTTCTCAAAGAATTGTAACATCAGTCTCTTTTGACTTTATCATTACTCAAAAATTGTAATATAACTCTTTGACTTTATAAGAAACTCCAATCTGCTGAAAGCCCCTACTTTATCTATTATAAATTAACCCTTTCACTTCCTTCCTTATCCTAGATACAAATATCATTACAACCCCAATCTTTGAATCCTCCAATTTCTTTTCTTCAACTAAGACTTCTACCTACAAGAAACTGTAATTTTCATACTTGTATCTTGTCATGGAAAATGATTTGATTGAACAAATTGGAATCAGTTCACTATATTTTTCTATTCAGTTTGAGCTTCACTATTTCTGTGAATCTCTAACACTGTATTCTCATACCACTTCCCCTGATTACCTTACCATATAAGTAACAGAAAATGTAGAATGCCCTAGAAATCTACAGACATGTGTTCCTAGCCTGTCATTCCCTTTTATAAATCATACCATCAAAAATACCAAATTCCTAGTACATGCCTGGCCAGGTCTTCACCTTAGTATTTATTGAGCAATAGTTAAAACTCATTTCTTGCCTTCAGTGATCTTTACTGGGTCTGGAGAAAGAAAGCAAAATACATAGTGAAAGGTAAGTGCTATGCAGAACAAATCAGGGTAAAGATTAAACAATTGTGTCAGGCAACTTCTATTTTTAGATGCTGGAGAAGAACTCATTGATAAGATACTCTTAAACCAAAACAAGACTGACTTGATATGGAAGAGTCACATCTAGTGGATATCTACAGAAAGAATGTTCAGAGAAGACAAGAATATTTGAATGCCCTGGGGTAAGAACATATTAGGTTAGTAGGAAGAAGAATACTAACAGTAACAAGGAAACAATACTTATGGGAAACTGACTTTTATGGCTGAGTAAGGCATAAATAATAGAGATTATATAAGGAAGTAGCCAGGTGCTCAACCACACAGACCACTGTAGACATAAAAATTATTTTGCCAGTCACTGCTAACATCAACGAAAAGTTTTGAGCCAAAAGGTGAGTTGACTAGATTTAAATCTCTAACAGAACCATTCTAGTGGTGGCACAGAGGCCAGCTATGGATCTTGAGGCTTCAGAGATTTAAAGGGGAAGCAGTAACTCTAGAAGAAGATGATGGTATCCTGAAGTCGATGATGTCATTCCAGCTGGTGAGAAGCGGTCCCATTTCAGGTCTATTTGAAAGTGAAGTTGCCAGAATTTTCTGGTATTCTGGTTGTATAGGTTAGAGGAGCGTTAAGAAAGATATCAGGTTTGGGGCCCAACTAACTAACTGGTAGGATAGTGGTACCATGTACCTGGGGGATGTTATCATTATGGTTAGCAAGAAAGAGCGATGTAGAATTGACATACATAACAACTTCAAATTATATTATAATGTAATAAAGACATTTTGTTGAGTGAGACAAGTCAGTCAAAAAATGATACTCTCGAAACTAGAAATATGTGGGACAGCAAAAAGGAAAACTTTTAGTTGTTAGGGTTTGGATTAGTCAGGGTTCTCTAGAGTCACAGAATTTATGGAGTGAATTTCTCTCTCTTTACATGGAATTACTTATTTATTATTTATTGGAATTTATACTGGTTGCAGCGCAGTCCAACTAATCCAACAATGGCTGGCTGGGAACAGAAATTCCAAGACTTTAGTCTAGCTCAGTCCCACAAGGCTGAGTGTCTCAGCTGGCCTTCTGTATATGCTGGAATCCCAAAGAAGTAGACTCCGGTGCCAGTGAAGGAACCGATGTGCTGGAAAGGGGAGGGCAGCCAAAGGACAAAACCTTCCTTCTTCCAGCAGAAAGTGTAGCCACCTCTAGATCTGAATTAAAGGCTTATATTTTTCGACTTCAAGATCTGCATTAAAGATGTGTATCTTCCCACTTTAAGATCCTAATCAACCTCAAGATCAGGTCAAAAGCGTGTGTCTTCCAGTCTCAAGACTGGGATCAAAGCCATATTGTCTTCCTGATCCAATCACAGGTGTGCTTTCCATTTCTGGATTGTAGTTCATTCCAGATATTGTTAAGCTGACAACTAAGAATAGCCCTCACAAGGTTTTAAATTTTAATTTGTGTGTGTAGGAGGGAGGGTGACATGCATGGAGCCCAGAAGAGAACCTTGGGTGTCCTGTTTTATCCTTCTCTATCTTATTCCCTTGAGACAGGGTCTGTCACTGAATCTGGAACTAAACTGGTGGCCAGCAAGCTCCAGAGATCCTTCTGTGTCTGCCACACCATAGCACTAAGGTTTTATGGATCTGAACTCAAGTCCCCGTGATTGCACAGCAAGCATTATTACCCACTGAATCATCTTCCCAGTCTAAAGGTTTTATTTGTTTGTTTATTTGTTTACTTATTTACTTGTTCATTTATTTTTTGAGACAGGGGTTCTCTGTGTAGCCCTCCCTGGCTGTCCTGGACCAAGCTGGTCTCCAACTCAGCGATCCTTCTGCCTCTGCCTCTGAAGTGCTGGGATTAAATGCGTGTGCCACCACAGCCTCGCTTTTTTTTTTTTTTTTTTTTTTTTTTTTTTTTTTTTTTTTTTTTTTTTTTTTTTTTTTTTTTTTTTTTTTTTTTTTTTTTTTTTTTTTTTTTTTTTTTTTTTTTTTTTTTTTTTTTTTTTTTTTTTTTTTTTTTTTTTTTTTTTTTTTTTTTTTTTTTTTTTTTTTTTTTTTTTTGGTCTAAAAAGAAAAATCTTCTTATGTAGTCTTAAATTCCCCTTCTTAGTTCTCAGAAATCTCCTTTTAGCCTCTTACAATATTGAATCTTTCAGTATTCAAGCAAACACAAGTTTTACCCCTCTCTTAGTGTATTTTTTGGTTGCTTTAATAGTGCCCGAGGCTGAATGCTCATTAAAAAACAACAAGCAAAATACCCAGGAGGCTGGGTAATAGCCAAATCTTTAAAGTGCTTGGTACTCAAACATGAGGTTTCGATTCCCAGAACCCGAGTAAAAAAAGCTGGGCACAATAGTATGTGCCTGTAATCCCAGAGACAGGTGAATCCTGGTGGTTGTAGGGCTAGCCATTTTAGCCTAATCTAATCCCAGGCCAGTGAGATCCTAGCACAAAAACAAGATGGACACCGGCACCCGAGGTTGTCCTCCACACATATGCATGAGTACACACATTAAGTCTAAGATTGACAGGCCCTATCTCAGGGCCTTCATGCCTCATCATATCATGGCAGAAAGGAGAAGAGCAAGAGCAGGAAGGGACAGACTTGGTTTTGTAAGAAGCCTATCTAGCTCATCTAGTCAGTAACATTAATCCGTTCATGAAGGCAGAGTCCCCATGACCTAATATCCTCACCTGCTAACAGTATTGTGTTGAGACTCAAGTTTCCAATTCATGAGCTTATGGGAATGCATTCAAAGCAGCATGACATTAAAAAGAAAAAAAAAAGTCTTTCCCTTAATCTAACATTCTGTAACTATTCTTCCAGTCAAAACTTAGAAGTATTGCTGGTTTTGCTGGGTTTTTTTGTTTGTTTGTTTGTTTGTTTTTGTTTTTGTTTTTTTGCAACCCAAGCAATTATCTTTTTTTTCTTCTTCTAAAACATTTTATGACTTCCCATTGCTCTTGAGATCAAGGTCTAGATTTCTTCACATAGCCTGTGGGATGCTAGGGAGATCTAGCTTCTTGCCTATCTCTTTGCTTTATCTCCTGTTCAGGTTATAGTAGTGGGCCCAGGAGAGCGACTCCCATGATGTAAGTAGTTGAGACAGACTATTGTTCCCTATCCTAGAGATGGAGTATTAGCAAATGTGATGTGAAGAAATGGTCACAATGGATTTGGAACTGCTGAGCAGTGGATGAACAGAGCAGCAGACATCATTTCAGCCCCATATATTTGGCCTAGTTACATAACTTAACTCATTAATTTCCTTTTTTCTCTCCTATTTACCACTCTAAAAGCAGTGGGACTTGGAAGAATGGAGCCTAAATAGCCAATATCTTTATTTAGAACAACAGACAAGTTATACCATATAACCAAATAATAATAGCCAGTTATAATGAATAATCTGAAGTAAGCTCACCCTTATCTGATATACCTGGGAGGGGCATGAAAACATATTTTAAGAACAACTCCATGTTTTTGAAAAAAACTGAGGTTACAAGACTCTTGTCTTGTTTTCTTGGAGTTTTCTCACAAGCACTCAGAATTCCCCTCACACAAATCCATTCTTGGACGGTGTTCTAACACCCTCCTGTCATTTTCTTATACTTTTGTCTATTTGTAAAAATTGCATAAGGGATACATTTGCAAAAATTGTCAAGGGTATGTAGGGTGGAGTCTCAATAATATAACCTGCAGCATGATTGGGCTTCCACAATGTCATTCTACATGGAGGAGATGTCCCATCAGGCTGCCCTTGAGGGTCTCCTCTTTCAAAGAACTGTTTGGATTTTAAATTAGGCATTTGGTATTCAGTGTCTGGTGACCTGCCTGTGTGATAAAGCAGCTTGCACTAGCCATTCAATCTGGGGGAAATACTAGTGCCTACTTGGCTGAGATCCAAAACTAACCTTTGAAAACTTTTTTCAGGTGACATCTCCTATCAGTGTAGGGGTTTGTGCCTGTAATCCCAGCACTAGAGGGAGGCTAAGGCAGGGACTGCTGTGAGTTTGAGGCTAGCATGTCCTATATCATAAGTTCCAGGCCATTTTCACTGGTGATAGCGATGAGTCCTGGGCATGAGCAGACTATAATTGCTTTGATTTTGTTTTTTGTTTTCTTTTTAAGCACATTTTTTCCAAGCTTTTTGATCTGAGGTTTGTCAACATTCTGAAGATGTAATTTGACTTTTCTCCCTTTCTCATCCTGGAATGGAAGTCAGGCCTGTATGACAAGCACAAGGCAGATCCTTTACAATGTCCTTTTTAAACATTGTAGCGTTTCAGGGCTGGAGAGACGCTCAGCCTGTAAAGGCTCTTGCTGCCTGACGACCTGAGCTTGATCTCGGGAACCAGGTGTTAGAAGGAGAGAACCAAATCCTGAAAGTTGTCCTCTGACCTCTCCAAGAGGGAAGTGGTACACACATCACTCCCAAATAAGTCAATAAAATGTAATAGAAAATTGACAGCAACGATGTTGTATTGTTTCACTCTCCCTAATATTTAATTGAAAGCTGTCTTCACAAAGCTCATCTTGATTTCCAGGTTGGCCGGAGCACAGTGGTCCCAAGACTATTAGAGCAATGGGAGCTAGGACGCAGTTCAAGCCATCTGTCCTAGAACAAAGTGGCTGCTGGCACAGGGCTGTGCTGCCTTTCTTTCCCAATCCGGGTCACCAGTCCCAAATAGCTGACAGAAAAGCTTAACATTACTATATGCTCCCCTTGTAGGAGAACTAATGAAATTTTATTATGATGGAATTTATTCAATACCACAGAACTTAAGAAGTCTCTCTTCCAGGCCTTTGCTTGCTGTTCTATAGAAAGAGGACATGTTGAATACAAGATTCACTAAAATCAAAACATATTTTTAACCCAATTCCAGGGAACAATGGATAAGCTCACTTGGGAATCTGGTTCAGAAACCCTACCTCTAAAAATTGAACTGGGGGGGGGGGTTAGGAGGGGGAAAGGAGTTTGAACAAGGGGATACATGGATAAAAAATATGACTTTATTCAATGTTAAAAAATCCTTTAAAAAAAGTTAAAAAAATTGAACTGGAATTTCAGTTTTTCTAGCTCAAGTGAAAGTCCATTAAATATTTTCTATTTAGTTTTACATAACTTAATCATATTCACCTTAAAGTATGATTTTTATAAACTCGTAGCTATACTGAGATCTGATTTGGAAGAGAATGGCATGGTTATAAAGATAACTGTCCTAATACCACTCTGATCGATTTTTTCTTGTGTATCTTCCCTTCACACACAGCATGAAAAGGGGTGAATTGTTAACACTGCAACCATCTACCCACCAGCCATTTCCAAATATGGGCAGGTCAGCGGTCAGTTTAACTTCTGAAATCCAAGTCCTAGAAGAATGGCTTTTACATTTGTGCTTCTACAGCTTCCTCCCTTCACCCACTGCAAAGTGAGGAAGCTCTGTGTGGATTGTTTAAACAAGAATAGGCATCAACAACTGGCTTTCCTGTCCCTGCATTATAGGATCTGCCCAGGAGTAGTATAGTTCTAATAGTTTAATTACAAAATTCAAATAAAAATTTACAAAGCTTAAGGACTATCTGTTTATTAACAATAGATGGCAAGCCAGGCATAATGGTGCATGATGGCTATCTAAGCACTTGGAAGGTGGAATCAGGAGCTTCACAAGTTCAAGGCCAACTTCACTAAACACATACAAGACCAGCCAGAGGTATAAGAGGCTCTGCTGGGGGAAAAAAAAAAAGCCAAAGTGGGTGTCTAAGCAGGTCAAACACTGCCAATCCTGAAGACCTGAGTTCTGATGTTGATTCCTGGAACTTACATGGTGGACAGAGTGAACTAACTCTTGAAAGTTATCCGCTGACATCCACACATGCAAGTTTACACACACAGCATAAATATTCAAAGCTGGAGAGATGGTTCATTGGCTAAGAGCACTTGCTATGAAATTATGAGGACCAGAGCTTGTATTGTATCCCAGCACCCATGTAACCAACTGGGCATCCTTCAAACATGAACTAAATGAAAGTCAGTATGCTACACTTGTACTGACATGGAAAAATATCAATGATTCAACTTGAAAAGAAACCAATGAGCCATTGACACCAATTCTGAGGACATGAGTTTGATCCCTCGGGCCACTTGGTGGTAAGAAAATTGGCTTCTTAAGCTGTTCTCTAAGCTCCATACCTGTGTCAAAGCATGCACACATACTAGAACACACATGCACACACACACATGCACACACACATGCACACACACACATGCACACTTACATAACTTTTTAAAAAAATAAACTAGCTAGATTGAAGTATACAAACTTTGAAAAGGGAAAATATTTCACACTGATTAAGTCTTTAGAAAAACAATTTTTCTGTGGTAACAGTAAAGACAGTTATGACATTTGTCTTTTTTTAAAAAAAGATTTATTTATTTATTATGTATACAATATACAGAAGAGGGCACCAGATCTCACTATAGATGGTTGTGAGCCACCATGTGGTTGTTGGGAATTGAATTCAGGATGTCGGAAAGAACAGCCAGTGCTCCTAACCTCTGAGCCATCTCTCCAGCTTGACATTTGTCCTATTTTTAAGATAAAGGTAAAACATTGCTTCCCTTCATAACTGAGAAAATTATATATTTTGGAAAAATGTCCACTCCTCACTTATTAACTGAAAATTATCATGTGCTGAGCATTTTATTTTCATTTAGTTCTCAGAACAACCTTCATGTCTTAAGGAAGCTAATGCTTGAGAGAATTTAGTGAGTTGCTTGAAGTTCCAAGAAAAGTTTCATGTTCTAGGTGGTAAGCTGGGATTTATGCCCAGGGGTGTTTCACTGTGATTCATGCTGTGAGTGTGAGGACACTGTTCTCTCTCTCTCTCTCTCTCTCTCTCTCTCTCTCTCTCTCTCTCTCTCTCTCTTTCTCTCTGTTATGTATACAGTATACAGAAGAGAGCACCAGATCTCATTATAGATGGTTGTGAGCCACTATGTGGTTGCTAGGAATTGAACTCAGGACCTTTGGAAGAACAGTCAGTGCTCTTAACCTCTGAGCCATCTCTCCAGCCCTGCTCCTTTTTCATCTTCACATTTTATGTGTTATCCACATGGATATGTTCTACAAGCACGAGCAGCCATATGGGTACAGGGAATGGAACTCAAAACCTTTGGAAGAGCAGCCAGTGCTCTTAACCACTGAGCCATCTTTCCAGCCCTTGGCAAACTTTATTTTTTAAAGATTATTTATTTATTTTATATATATGTATATATATATATGTATATATATATGAGTGTTCTATCTTTATGCATACCAGAAAAAAAAATTGATTCCATTACAGATGTTTGTGAACTACCATATGTTTGCTGGGAATTGAACTCAGGACCTCTGGAAGAGCACTTAACCTCGGAGGCCTCCCTCCAGCCTTGAGGGTACTGTTCTATAGTCTTTCTACCAGTGCAAATATTTGCCTTGTAATCACTCAAGTATATTCTCCAAAATATACTTTGCAATAGTAGATGATAGACAATAATAGGGACACATATTAGCTTTATAATTTGTTGAAAAACTAAAAGAAATTATAAGCTAGTGGGTTGAACTAGATAGTGTTGGTCATAAAGTAGACAAGGCCTTGCATTTGCAGAATTCCAGTGGAAAGAACTTGAACACAGGACAGTAGCAAGAGATTAGTAAGAACCTAAGTGCCTATCCATAGGAAACTGACAATGTGTGATACTTAAACTATGCAGAAAACAAAAATAGGGACTAGGGGTGTAGCCCAGTGGGTATACACTTAGTATCAGTGAGGCCCTGGGTTCATTTTCCAGCACCAAAAGCAAATAAATAAATAAATAAGTAAAACAAATGTAACCCGTTTGGTAGACTGTTACCTAGAATGCACAAGGCCCCGGGTCTCTATAACACTTTATAAAAATGCCAGGTGTGTGTCACCCTTCCTGGGACACACATAGGATTCCAGTACTTGGGAGGCAGAGGCAGGTGGATCACTGTGAGTGTGAGGCAATCCTAGTTTACATAGCAAATTCCAGCTCAGCCAGGGTCACATACTAAAAAAAGAAGCAAAACATTCCCTCCAAAAACAAAACAAAAACTCTGGTGTTGTGGCACATGCCTGTAACCCAAATACTGGGGAGTAGAGATAGGAGAATCAGAAGTTACTGGTCATCTTTGGCTTCATAGTTCAAGGCTGTCCTAGGCTACCTTGAGACTCTGTCTCACAAAACAACATCTGAAAGAAAGAAAGAAAAAAAAGAAACAAAAAAAAAATTCCATAAGGTTCACTACAAGGTGTTTAGTGTTAATAATTATCACTAATAATTACTTGTATTTATGTTTATACAGTATATGCATATACATAATTATATTGACAAAGTATGACTCAGAGTATGTATCAGTTAATTCTAGTTAGCATACAATGAAAACTCGGAGCCAGATATTGGGGAACAACTGGACTATCAGAAAAAAGAAACAGACCACAGTCAGTTCTTACTCAGCCAACTTCTCAGGCTGAACAAGGTAAGTGCTATATCTTCAAGGGGCCTCAGCCTGATTGGTCACTTCTACAGAATGCAAGAATGTCTGCCTTATACATCTTCCCCGCCCAGGTGTTTTACTTTACTTACTCTGTATCATAATCCTAGAGTTAGGATTAAAGATGCAAGCTACTACTTGCTTGGCTATTAGGCCTTGAACTCACATACTTAATTTCTTGTTCAGGGGGTCTTCTTGGGTTAGGGTTAGGGTTAGTGTTAGGCTAACCTAGGCTCTCATCCGTTGTCTGCATTTGGAGCCTGTATTAGACAGGGTTCTCTAGAGAAACAGAACAAATAGAATGTGTATGCTATAATAGGGAGTTTATTAGATTGATTTACACGATAGAGGCTGGATAGTTCAACAGTGATGTCTGTGTGCTGGAGAGCTGGGGAACGTCAGTCCATGAGGCTGGAATCTACAAGAGTCTCTCCGAAGGCCTGGAAGCTTCCTGGAGGGTCACTGTTGTTCAGCCCATGGTGGGAGGCCAAAGAAGGTAGAGCTGGGTGCCAGCAGAGGGTGGCAGCAGCAGAGGGGTGGTTACACCTGCTTATCAAGAAGGCAGGGAGGGTCACCTGGTGGAAGATACTGCCCACTCGGAGTAGGGTCTTTGCCTTTCATTAACCCTTTTGGAAAAGGCCCTCACAGGCATGCCCAGAAGTGTGTCTCTTAGTTGATTCCAGATCTCATCAAGTTGACAATCTAAATGAACCATCAAGAGAAGCTAGGGGTGGTGGAGGGCTGAAGGACACTTGCAGATACATGAAAGCTGAAAAGAGACTTGTGGAGAAGAGGGATACAAGGAAGAGTCTGGGGTAGCAGCAGGAGGTTAAGGCAGATGAAAGGGTGTTAATATTCAACACCCTGTATGCTAATTAAAAAACACTTTAAAAAGACAAAAACAAACAAAAAACCCCAAAACCACATGGCAGCTCCAGGTCACACCTCACTCATCTCTAGATCTACCCTGTACCTTCATCAGAAAGTGCACCCATTACTTCATTAGAACAGAGAAAACTCAGCTACATGGAGACCTCAAATAGAAAGGCAGTTATGTGCCTGGAGAATAGTGGCTTTGATAGAGAGCAAGGGGCCTCTGCTCCAGTCAGCTTGGCCACCAATAGACTCACCCTTCTATAAGGGAGATGCAGAAAATTCCATTCCACTGTGGTATTCATATCAAAGTCTGGAAAGCAGAGCCAAGAAAGCAGCTTAGTGGTAAAGTGCTTGCCTGGCCTGTGTGAGGCCCCGAGTTCAATCCCAAGTACCACTCCCAAGGCTCTTTTTCCCTAGTTGATCTGAGTGAATTTCCTTATGATCTAAGGGACAGGCTGTAGCCATTTTCTGAACATCCCAATAAACCCACCCACTCAACATGCAGTGATGGAGCACAGGAAAATGACAATAAAAGCCCCCATCTACAAAAGAGGTGAACAAGAAACTTACAGACACATCCATGGTACCTCAAGTATTTGTGAAATACTCTAGACACACATCCCCTTTCCTGGCTGTGGAGGAAGCTCCTGGATTGGATTTTGTTCTTTTAGGAAAATTCTCCTCATTGTTCTTATCTCTGATTCTCCCGTCTGGCAGGTTCCTCCTACCCACCCACTCTCTTCTTCTCAAGGAGTACATGGCTGTCTGTGATAGCATGCTTTCTGATGACCAAGTGCTGTTTTACGGCTTTACCTGTGTATTCAGATGTGGGTATAGTTATTTCTATCTAATTCTCTCAGAAAGCTTTTGGATCTATTTGTTCCAAAATTGTTCCTTATGTTAGAAATGGTGCCTAAAGTTGTTGTTTAATTTTTTTAAAACTTTATTTTATGTTCATTGGCATCAGAGGCCCGGAACTGGAGTTACAGGTAGTTGTGAGCTTCCCTGTAGGTGTTGGGAATCAAACCCTGGACCTCTGAAGATCAGCCAGTGCTCTTAACTGCTGAGCCATCTCTCCAGCCCACTTGTTGTTTTTAATATACAAATGGCAGTGTTTATTTATCTCTCTGTTCCATGCCTCTCTCTTATATTCATGACAATCCCTATGAGGTGGTATGAACATCAGGCTTAGCTATTCTTTCCAGTGCACTTTAGTTGTTCTTTGCAATACTGCTGACTTCCTGGGATCAGCTGCCATATCTTAGCAGACCTTTGCCTCTCAAGATCTTTTCTGTTTGCTGTTGGGGTTCTGTAGCTACTCCATCCCTGCAAAGACCGTCTGTTTGGATTCCATTAATTCTGGTTCATTTCACTCAGGAATGCGGAAGTTCCTGCCTAAATTTCTGTCTCAAGTCTCTTGTTAAACACAGCACAGAACAGTAATCAATACAACTCAAGTTCTGACTCATGAACCACAACTTCAGAGTACTATGGGGAAAACAACATTGTGTTCCTATTGTTAGACACCAAGTTAATGAGCTTTTTTTAAATTATTAACATTTATTGTGTGCATGCATATGTGGTATGTGGTGTGTGTGTGTTGTGTATGTATATGTGGTGTATGTGATGTGTATGTGTGGTGTGTGTGTATGTGTGGTGTGTGTGTGGTGTGTGGTGTGTGATGTGTGTGGTATGTGTAGTGTGTGTGTGGTGTGTGTGTGGTGTGTGTGGTGTGTGTGTGTGTGGTGTGTGTGTGGTGTGTGTGGTGTGTGTGGTGTGTGTGGTGTGGGGTGTGTGTGGTGTGTGTGTGGTGTGTGTGGTGTGTATGTGGTGTGCCAGCATGAACACATTTATTCCATGTGGACATGTGGACGTCAAAGAACAATTTTGAGGAACTTCTTTCTTTCCACCTTTACATAGGTCTGGGGATTAAATTCAGACAGCTGGAGTTTTCAGGAAAGTGCTTTTACCCATTAAGCCACCCATACACCAAATGAGTTTCTAGGTGTCTTAGAAAAACAATAGTCACTAAGAGGCCCACAATGAAAATTAAAAAAAAAAAAAAAAGATAGAAAGGAAGAAAGAAAGAAAAGAAAAAGGAATGCTTTCCAGATTGTACTTACACGGTACTTTGCCTGAAGCCTTGTAAACAGTGGCTTCTTTTAAAAACTGAGTGATGAGTCATGCGAACTGAATGATGAGGCTCAAGAATTCCATCACATATGAATAAGTCAGGTAAGATGCTGGTAGACAGTCTTCCAGAAGCATTGCCTGGAGGACCTTTGCTCCACTTAGATAGGAATCGTGGCTAGGCAAGGATGAGCTAGCTCTTCTGGTGCTGGAAATCTCAGGTCCTTGTGTGCCCAGAGGTGGGGAATGTAAATGGACAGAACCAGCAAGAGTCTTCCAAGCCTGAGAGCTAGGGGTCTGCTGTCCCATGTTTTTGGAGCTGGACTGGTAGTTCTGGGCATTCTAGTTGGAACCTCCAGAACCACTGGCACTGGAATGATATTGTGATCCTTGGCTTCCAGGAGCAGTGAGCAGCAGCGGCAGTCTGTACCCAGCAGGCACAGGTGATATCTGGCATGACAGCTCTTAAGCAGGTCTCAGATGCTGGGACTTTTGCCCTACAGCAGGGATTCTCAACCTTCCTAATGCTGTGACCCTTTAATACAGTTCCTCATGTGAGCTGACTCCCAACCATAAAATTACTTCGTTGCAACTTCATAACTGTTATCTTGCATTGTGCTACTGTTATGAATCATAATGTAAATATTTGTGTTTTACAATGGTCTTAGGTGAGCCTATGAAAGGGTCATTGGACCCCCAAAACCTCTGACCTACAGGGACATGGACTTCACCTTTGGGTGGCTAGCATTCTGGGTCCTGCAATTAGAATGTCAAGATGCAGTCCTAGACGGTGACTAGGGTTGCATTTCTCAGTACCAGGGTGTCTCTTTGCCCTGAATGCACAGCAGCTCCCTAGACCTCCTCCAGTGACCGAACCTATAGTTTCTCTCTTTTAGTTCTTCAGTCTTGGCTCCACCCTTTCCTGCCTTCCTTCTGTATCCACCAGCTCTGGTCCCTGTTGCTTCAGTGTTCTTACTGCTGCTCCTGCAGGGTGTCCCCCTTCACTAATCCCCCCACCCTCCCCTGCCCCCCACCCCCCCACCCCTACTCCCCACCCCCATCAGCCTGCTCTCCTAGAGCATGCTTTAGGGAGAAAAGACTTTTCTGATGTTGTAACACCAGAGGGCAGCACAGGAGAGTGTTTCCCAGTTGAAGAACTGAGCCACACATCCTGCATAGAAAGCCACAAGTAGAGTGTGACAAGGGTGTTTGTAATCTTTATAGCCCATATACAAACGAAGGGTGACATTTGTGTCGATCTTGTCACATTCCTTCAAGCAAGTGAAGGTCTGTGTTTGCACCAGCCTCAGACCAGAGGCAGTGCTTCCTTTCTGGCTTGGGTGAAATGGCTGCAGGGTCACTTAGAATTCACCAACCTTTGTCTAGCTTGGAGTTCTGGTTTCCAAGACTGGAGTGGTTCTGAGCAGAGTTCTTCAGCTGTCATTATAACGATCCTCTGCAGCTGGTAAAATAACCTTAGAGAAACTGTAAAGTGTCCAGACTCACCAGGCTGCCATTATGGCAGTCTGGCTGGTTGCCAATAAAGGGGTGGCATGGCTGACAGCTCCCCATTCAAGGCTGCCAGGCAAAAAGAAAGGGCCTGCTCTTGACAGTTTCAGCCATTCATAGAAGGCATTAAAAGGGCGTTTACAGTAAAGGCTTAACAAAAGCTCAACACAGAACTAACAATTCTAATAGCTCACAGTAGTTGATGGTATTTAACAATGCTTAAAAGTGCTTAACTCCTGCCCCAGTGCCCTAGGGAGGGGCAACACCCTCCAATCTGTTTCAGTAGCGCTAGCAAACTTTAAATGGGGCTTACGATGGTTCTTCATGAGAGCTGGCTGTAACTGGTTTAAAAAAAAAAAACAACAATAAAAAACAAAAAGCTCAACTTCTCTTAAGCAGAAGATGTGGCCAATCCGCTCTCATTTGTGTCACCAGAAACCTTCGAAGGATAAAACAGAGATTGGACCTTATCAAGAGTCTTTTGTGGGGCTGGAGAGATGGCTCAGAGGTTAAGAGCACCGCCTGCTCTTCCAGAGGACCTGGGTTCGATTCCCAGCACCCACATGGCAGCTACCAACTGTCTGTAGTTCCAGTTCCAGCCAAACACCAAGGCAAATAAATAAGTAAATAAAGTTTTTAAAAAAAAAAAAAAAAAAAAGAGTCTTTTGGACCACCTCCCAGGGGACCTCAAGCAATGAATTCCCTGTGAGTCATGGATATTGTGATGGCTATTCTTGGTTGTCAACTTGACTACATCTGGAATTAACTAAAACTCCAAGCACCTGGGCACATAAATGAGGGTCTTGTTTGGGTTGTTTGAGATTGAAGACCCACCCTAAATCTAGGCCATACCTCATGGCAGCCTATAAAAAGACAAGGAGGAAGGAAGCTTTTGCCTTTTGCCTACTTGCCCTCATCCTCACTGGGTAGCCTGCTGCTGAGGGGTTTCTTCCCTGGCATTACAGCCTAGTTCTGGGTTCCAACATATACCGAAGAGCAGGTGAGACAGATCTTTGTGGATTGAACAACTGTTAGATTCTTGGGACTTTCTGTTAGGAGACAACCATTGTTGGGGTAGGTGGACCACACCCTGTAGGCTGTGCTAATAAATCACACACATACACACACACACACAATCAGGGCTCCTCTAGAGAACCCTGACTAATACAGATATGCATTGGTAGTAGTGTGATAGTAAGTTTCTGTTCAAATAGTCACAATCCTCAGAGCGGCTAAGGAGCTGCTAGACTTCATATCCCCACAGTGGTTATTATTTTATTCTAATTTAGTTGTCTAATGATAGAGGAACACATTTTACAAGGACAATAACTTTGGAAATATGTATATCATCACCTTTAACATATATGTTTCAGTCACTAGAAAAAAATAAAAACCAAAGATGACATTAAAAATTAAATGAGCTAAATCATGAGACACACGTTGAGTTCCCACACATTACTTAGCATTTGATATTGCTCTGAGAAATGTATATTTAGTTTTTCTTCATCATGATTTGAACATTATAGAGAGTACTTCTAGCTGTCCTGGTTAGTTTTTTATGGCAGCTTGACAGAAGCCCCAGTCATCTAGGGTGAGGGAACCCCTACTGAGAAAAATGCATCCACCAGATTAGCCTGCAGTTCTGTCTTTGGGGCCATTATTCTTGATTAGTGACGGCTGGGCTGGAGAGACGGCTCAGAGGTTAAGAGCACTGACTGTTCTTCCACAGGTCCTGAGTTCGATTCCCAGCATCACATGGTGGATGACATCTGGTACCCTCTTCTATATACTGTATACATAATAAATAAAAAAAATTTAAAAAAAATAAGAGGGCTCAGCCTACTGTGGGCTGGGCTATTCCTAGGCAGGTGGTCCTAGGAAAGTAGACTGAGTGACCCTTGGAAAGCGAGGCAGTAAGCTGTGTCTCTCCATGGCTACTGTTTTGGATCCTATCTTTATGCTCCTGCCCTGACTTGATGATGAACTATAAACTGAAACAAACCTTTTCCTCATCTGAGCTGTTTTTGTCCAGTGTTTTATCACAGCCACAGAAACTGAACTAGGTCAACATCCTAAAAACTAGGTGGTATCTATGTATAAACTACCACATCCAAATTTTCTTTTTCTCATAGCCTTGCTACAATGTCTGTGCTACCACATTTGGCTCACATTGCTTTCTCACATGACCAAGAAATCTAGTAACAGGAAATATTTGGGGAGCAGTTGCAAATGTCAGATGGCATATTGTTTTACAGTAAACGTTTTGCTTTTTTTTTTTTTTTTTTTTTTTTTTTTGAGACAGAGTTTCTCTGTGTAGACTTGGCTATTCTGAAATTCACTCTGTTGACAGCTGGTTTTGAACTCAGAGATCCACTCTGCCTCCAGAGTGCTGGGAGGCACCACTGCCTGGTTTACAGTAAACCTAAAAACAACAGCAAAACAAGCATAGGGGGCTGGAGAGATGGCTCAGCAGCTAAGGCAACCTTTTCTTGTAAAAGACCTGAGTGTCTGTTCTTGGTACTCACATGGTGGTTCACAATCCACCTTTAACTGCAGTTCCGAGGATATAATGCTCTCCTCTGGCCTCTGCAGGCCCCAGCCATGAATGTGTCCGCATATGTGTAGGCAAAACATTCATACACATAAAATAAGAATAAATAAATCTTTAAGCAATAAATAAAAAATAAATATAGGCATAGTATGATAGAGTTATAAAGTATAATAGCTAAACAAACCAATAACACAATCAGTTACTATTTGATACAACTGGCATTGTATCAGCCTTGCTTGCAGTAGCCTCACTATGAGCACATGCATGAGTAATACATATACTATGATGTTTTCATGACTACAAGGTCACTACACAATAGAAATTGTTCACCATATACGAGTGTGTGTGTGTGTGTGTGTGTGTGTGTGTTGCTAGGGACTGAATCCAAGGTCTTGTAAATGTAGGTGAGTGTTTTCACACTGAACCACATCCCAGCCCTGGGGTTTGAAATGGAGTTTCAGATGGGCCTCAGCTTGCCATCCTCTTGACTCTGCCTCTTGACTGCTGCGATTATAGGTGTGCGCCACCACGCCCAGATGCCTTAGCACCATTCTGTAATTTTATGAGATTACTACAGTCTGTTTCTGACAGGAATATTGTTTGCAGTGTATGGTTGTATTATTTTTGGCTCTTATGATTTTATTCTTCCCAGTCAGAAACTCACATTGATCATAACTATTTCCCGTATGACTAACCTATAGACTCTGTCCTTTATGTTGACTCTAGAGATTATATATTTCGGTGGTTCTCCTTTGCAACAGGATTTTACTTTGCTTTTCTAGAGTGGAAACAATTTGACCTCTTTAATAGGGACAAACCTACAATACAGTGGCTCAGAAGCTCGGCAGAGCAGTTCCTGCCCACATAGTAATATTGAACAGGCTTGTGACTTGGTGAAACAATCTTTTCTCCTTGGAGTCAGGTTTTTCTAGCTGTCACTATTTTAATTTTTTTCACCATCTTTTTTTTTTTTTATTAAAGTGGCAAAAAAGAAAAGAAAAACAAAGACTTTCATAGGATGTTTATAGACCAGGCATCCAGCACGTTAAATCTGACCCACTTCCAGTTTTATACAGTGCTGGAGATTAAGCCTTGGGCTTTGTACATGCTAGGTAAACACTCTACCAACCGAGTACATCCCAAGCCACCCTGGCATAATTTTTACTATTTTTGGTTAGAGAAAATATGTTCATTTACCCATTGTTCTGAATCCTACTAGCTCCCAAAATACCGTCACCCCTACTCATAAATTATCTGTATCAGAATTTTATTTTTTCCTCTACATATTCTAGACATGACTCAGACATTAGCTCACTGTGTTTATCAGATTGGAAAAACATATATTATGTTCTGCCAGGTTATCCCAGTAAAATTCCTTATGTTAGCATGAGGGAGGTAACATACATCTGAAGGGTGAGGTTAGGTGTGGGGAAATGACTCAGAGCACTGATAGAGTTCTCTAAACCTTTGAATTGCCTGTTTCCTTCGTCTTTTGTAGGCTGTGGGTGGGTGGATGTTGAGCTAAGAGTAAAAACTGGCTTCTTGCAATCTCCTTTGCAAAATTTGTGTTGGTGGACCCATGCTTAACTTTGAAATATGACCTTATCTTTTTTGGATCTCAAGCAAGGGGAGTTTATTTAAATATCCTGTGCATAACGTATCTCTGGAAATATACATGGAGCAGAAAATACTGGTTACCTTTGGAGGAGAATTTGTTGGCTCAGGACAACAGGGAGAGGGAAGGTTTTTTTCCCCCACATATACTCTTTAAAAGTCTTTAAATTTTATACCATATGGATGTAAGACCTATTCCAAAACATTAAGGAAACATATCTCCTAACTATTCTGAAGTGCATTCATGATGTAATTTGTAAATCTTTTGTAAAAAAAAGAGTGAGCTGTATATTGATGTAGAGAAATCCCAATGATGCTTCATTACATAAGAAAGGGGAGGTGTGTTCCAGAATATTTCACAACGGGCCTATTTATAAACGATAAAATTGTACCTTGCTATATTGGAATATGTGAATCCCATTTCTGGAAATATTTTCTGAAGATAGGCTACATTATGTTCTACTAACATACGAAATGTAGAATCCCAGTTCCTGATCACAAAGAGATGTGTATTTCTTGTAAATGCACATATTTTTGCAAGATGTGCAGCTCATTAGAGCAGCTGTTCCCCATGTGGTGACTTAGGAGCCAGGCTGCTTTCATCTCACAGTAGCACCAGGCAAACGCATGTCCTCCACAACTGCTGCAATTGAGAGTGATCTGGGGAATCAGGACTGGCACTAACTGCTTAGGCACAAGAGCGTGTGAATGACTGTTGTTCCTTGTCCTTAAAGCTGGAGCATGTCCGATGAACCCAGCCTCACTAGAAGGTGATAACGACCTCCCGCTGCAGTGTTCGGACTTCCGCTGTGTGCTATGGCACATGTGTCCCCACCAGTACGTAGATAAAAGGTAGTAAAATTTATTTTAAAGAGTCTAGACCAACACAAAGCTGTCCTTCAGGCCTTGTATGATCACTAGCACTCCGTGGCGTCAAAGGTTCATATTCTTTCAGACAACCCTCTGTATTCTGCTGTCTTGAGTATTTGGAATTGTCCCAAGGAGGGAAAGCATGAGAAATCTTTCTGTTCTCTTGGGCAGGAACAAGGATGACTTTCTCACATCTCCTTAACTAGAACTGGACCCCATTTGCATGACAGGAAGAACATGAACTAGGACTGGATCAGGTGATCAGATGATGGTCTTCTTTAAACTCAGGGTGCAGTGATTTTCCTGAGCTATGTAGAGGAAGGGTATGTCTAAAGAAAGAGGGGTGTATCATGGAAACTGACACACTGCTATTTCCAGAAAGCTGGGTAGATAGAATGCTGTGCTATGTGAGAACCACTAAGTAGAGCTGAGGAAGTGCAGAGGAGGGGGCCAGAAGATGAGGACGCAGAGTTCGCAGGGGCCAGTAGGCAGGCTGGGCTTCTTCCGCCAATAACTGAGGGTGCTACCCAAGTAATTTTAAGTGGCTTACAGAATATTTTTATTTTAGTACATATTAGTCTGATATGTCTCTTTAAAATACATAGTAAAAAAAAAAAAACAGAAACACTGTAAAAAAAAAAAAAAAAAAAAAAAAGACTGATACACCAGTGAAATTATTTGCTAAAGCGCTCATTTCCCTAACTGAATTCAATCCCTGAATTCCAATGGAAGGAGAGAATCAGTTTCTGAACATTGTCTTCTGCTCTTCACACGTGTGCCATAGCATGCATATACTTGCACCTTCGCTCACATATGTAACACACACCACCACAACAACAATAAATACAATAAAAACTAAGAGATTGATTATTTGAATTTATTAGAATAAGTTCAGTTTGTGACTCTGGAGCAAATCTATGCTATTTATAGTAGAGAGGCACTCTTTGAAAAATACTTACACAGACTACAAACAAATAAATAAGAAAAAACCCAACCAAATTAAGAGCAAAAGACATGAATGAGCACTTAATAAAAGTAGATGCCTAACTGCCTGATATATGTGAGGCGTTCTGAACCTTCTTAGTTATCAGAAAAATATAAATTAAAACCACATTGGGGGGAAAATATTTCTTTAAGCCAGGTGGTAGTGGTGCACTCCTTTAATCCCAGCACTCCAGAGGCAGAGGCAAATGGATCTCTCTGAGTTGGAGGCTAGCCTGGTCTACAGAGCTAGTTCCAAGCCAGCCAGGGCTACCCAGAAAGACCTTATCTTGGAAAAAAGAAAGAAAGGAAGGAAAGAAAAGCTTACAACAAGAAACCACCTTATACCAATGAGAATGACTGCAATGAAATAACAGATGACGTCAGGTGCCACTGGGGCACGAAGCAGCTGCAGGCTCACTGACCCTGATGCTGACCCTGATGCTGGCAGCTTGAGGAATCATCATGGCCTTTCTGTGGTAGAACCCAAGGAGACAACTTGGAGTCCAGGTCACAGATGGACTTTAGCCTCAAGCTGAGTCGTTAGTGTGCCCATTGGGTCTCTGATCTCACTGAGTCATTTTCTAGTCCCTGAGTGTGAACACGGATCGGGTCAGAAGTGAACCAATATTTGACATATAAAAAATGCTGTAAATGGGACTAATAGAAATTATTTTTAACTTTAGGCATTCAAAGAACATAGGATGGTGACATCTACCTGTATCTGTTAGATTTACCATTCTTTTTAATAATTTAATAATTATTTTATTTTTAATAATTAGAATAAGTAGTTTGTGGCTTTTAATAATTTTATAGTTATTTCATTTTAATAATTAGAATAAATAACTTTTAATAATTTTATTTTATTAATAATATGTAATTTTTAATAATAATTTATTTTTTATGTATGGGTGTTTTGCCTGAATATACATTGTCTGTGAACTGAATAAACGTCTGAGACCAGAAAAGGGAATTGAATCCCCTGGAACTGTAGCTACAAATGACTGAATCACCATGTGGGTGCTAGGAGTCAAACCCGGGTCATCTGGAAAATCAGTCAATGCTCCTAATGGCTGAGCCATCTTTCAGCCCAGATTTAATATTCTCAACTTTACTGAAACCAGACAAATTCTGCAGATTGTAGACTACTATAAATTAAACCAGGCTCTGTACTGTCCTGACTGCAGCTGATACTCCAGATGTGGCATCTTTTCTGGAGGCAATTATTTTGGCTTCAAGATACGTTATTACTGATTTGGCAAATGTCTTAATTTGTATCTCAACCAGGAAAAAGGGACAGAATAATATTTGCATTTACATAAGATAGACTAAAATCTATCCTTAGAGTTTTTTCCCAGGCTCATGAGTCCTGCTCTATGTCACAATATAGTCTAAAGTGATTCGCATACTCTAGACATACTTTGGAGTATCACACTGATCTATTGCATTCATAACTTCATGTTAATGATCCACATAAGATGTGTGAAGCATGATGGAGGGAGGCCTTGGTAAGATGAATCTACTTCAGAAGGATTTCTGTGAAGGATCAGGAACCTGTGGCATCTGTTTTAAGAGTCTATTTATTAGAGGCATGTTGGGATATCCATCTAAGGTAAAAGACAAATTTTTGCATCCTGTAGCTATAAAACACTCTCTTCTCCCCCCTCTCTCTTTCCCTCTCCCTCTCTTTCTCTTTCACACACACACACACACACACACACACACACACACACACACACACACACACACACACACAAACTGGTGGATTTCTTTAGTATTTAAAGCCTAACTTTGCTCCAATCAGAGTCATAAAAGGCTGACTGCTTTTTTGACTGAGATCCAAAGTAAGCCCAAAGCATGCATGAGTTACAGTCAGGGTCCTATGGCTGAGACTCCATACAATTCAGTAGAATTTTAATTCCGAGGATTATCAGAGGCACATGAAGAGACTGTAATTTGTGTCAGTCCCTAGAAGGATCACATTGCATCCACATTTGGGAGGTAGTGATAGAATGTAGAGCTCAGGTTTTTCCTTTATATGTGGTCAAAGACCCCAGAAATGGTGCTGTCTATCATTAAGGTGGGTCTTCCCACCTTGATCAGCCTAACTAGATAATCACTCACAGGCATGCCCAGAAACTAATCTAATTTAGGTAAACCTTCACCTGTGTCCTCAGTAGCTTCTCTTCTAAATCATTCTAGGTCTTTTTGTGGAGGTTGGAAAGAGACCAGCTCCCATAGGCTCCCATATTTGAATACCTAGCTGGTGAAACTGGGAAGTGTCTTAGTTTGGGTTACTACCAGAACTGAAAGCAAGTTAGGGGGAGAGACTTATTTGACTTACACTTCCACATCCATAGTCTGTCACTGAAGTGAATCGGGACAGGAGCTCAGATGGTGAAAACCTAGAGACAGGAGCTGGTGCAGAGGCCATGGAGGAGTGCTGCTTACTGGCTTTCCTTCTGTGGCTGCTCAGTCTTCTTTCTTATAGGACCCAGAATCACCAGTCCAGGGATAGCACTGCCCCCATGGGCTGGGCCCTCCGCATCAATCACTAATTAAGAAAATGCCTTACAGGTTTGCCTACAGCCTGATCTTTGGAGGCTTTTTACAACCAGGGATCCTTCCTCTAGCTTGTGTCATGATGTAAAACTAGCCAGCACTGCAAGGGTTAAGAAGTGTGACTTTGTTGGAGGGGGTCTGTCACTGGGGACAGGTTTTGAGGTTTCAAAAACACTTGAGCCATAGCCAGTGCACTTCCTGTTTGTAGACTGGGATGTGAGCTCCCAGTTGCCGATCCAGCACCATGCCTGCCTGCGTACCGCCATGCTCTCTATCATGATGGGACTGGAATCCTGGTCTCTTTGAAACTGTAAGCTTCAAACAAACCCTTTTGTGAGTTGCCTTAACTATGATGTTTTATCACAGAAATAGAAAAGTCCTAACATATTTACTTGTCAAGTTAACAATTATAAACATTTTCTCCATAGAGGGGGACAAAAATAATATCTCCTTCTCCTCCTACTGTTCCAGTGAGAAACCAATGCTCATTTCCACCACAGTTCACTCTGGGGAACACGATTATGGTGCTTACTTGTAGAGCTATGGTGAGAGTGGTTACAGGCAGGGCATGGGTGGCCGTAAAGCAGTCACACTGGGAGGTCAGTACCCAGAATGGACGACAATTCCCTCATGACTTCATTCCTCTCCAGTCTATATACTCTAGCCTCCCCCGGCTCCCATCCCAGGCTGTATGAAATTAGCACACATCTATAACCTCAGTGCTCCTCTGGAAAGATGAAGGAGAAGATTCAGAAGCTCACTAGAGAGCTAGACTAGCTGACACAGTGGCATACATGAGACCTCGTCTCAAACAAGGTGGCCTGGCAATCAAGGTTGTCTTCTGACTTTCACGTGAGCATTATGGCATGAACATGCCCATCAGGCTCAACATTCTCATGTAGACTGACCCTCCTGGAATCCTCCAGACCTTCAGTGACAGACTGGGTGGGAGACATCCAACTTTGTGGACTAAGCAGAAATCAAGTTCTCTGCTTCTCCAGCAAGAGGATAATTACTGTTGACCACCCAGCTATATTGTGTAAGCCATCCCCTGTTATAATGTATGAACTTGGATTGTTTCTGTTCCTATAGAGAGTGATGTCCAGTAAAGAGGCCATCCATAAAACCAATGGCATTTACCAAGGCTGATCTAGCTACTGTACTGGCCAATTGTTAGCATTCTACCAACAAAGACCAACTCACAACTGAGACTCTTATTCCATTCCTTTAAGAGATTACCTGAATTCTCCAACAGACCACATTGGACCTTTCTATTCTGGAATCAGAAGTTCATCCTCAGAAAAAAAGGCTCCAATTTTTCAGGTTTACATTTGCCTTTTCATCCCTAGGTAGAAGTCAGCACCACTATCCAAGGACATAGGAGGTGTTTGGCTTGGCATTCTGCACAACTGTATCAAACTAGGGACCAAAAACCATGCATTAAAAGATTTTTTCCCCCTTAGGAAATGTAGACAAATGCTTATTCACCCCTACCAATGACAGACCAAAGAATCAATGCCATTCAAATCTAGCTTAATGAACCAATGAGTTTAATTGTGGTTATTTATAGCAGAATGGGTGAGGAGCATGAACAACTTATGAGTGCTCAAACCCCTAAGCAACACCCCTAGCAGTCCAGCAATTTTTTGTTGTTGTTTGGTTTGGTTTTTAGAGACAGAGTCTCACTATATGGCTCTGGCTGTCCTGGAGCTTGCTTTGTAGACCAGACCAGCCTGGCCTCAAACCCACAGAAGTCTGCCTGCCTCATGAGTACTGGTATTAAGGGTGTGTTCCATTATGCTAGGCACAGTCCAGCAATTTTTAAGTACCTCTATCCTTGGGGGGCGGGAACTTATGTAGGCCAATCCTTTTAGGACAGCACTCTGGCAGTTACAGCTGCTCTGATTTTATTTTCTTTCTTTTTTTCTTCTTTTCCCTTTCTTTCCTTTTATTTATTTATTTTTTTAATCTTACTATGTAGTCCTTGCTGTTCTGGAACTTGCTGTGTGGACCAAGCTGGCTTTGAACTCACATAGTTCTACCTGCCTCTGTCTCCTCAGTGCTAAGACTAAAGGCATGAACAACCACATAGGGCATCTGCTTTGATTTCAAGATAGCATTGATCCTGTCAGACCTGGAAGACGGAGTTCTATTAACATAAGGTAGTTATAGGTCACTGTTCCAAAAGAAGATGCTTGAGAGTGTTTGGACACAGGGGTGAAGGCACATCTGAAGCAGAGATAATACTCTGCAAAACGGGGTACTAACTTTCAGAATGCAGAATATGTATTGATCTGTATAGCTTAAGTGATACTCAGGCACATCCATGTGTCTTGAAGTCTTCACATATGGATCCTTCTGTCACAAGTATTTGAAATTATACTAGGATAGGAAATATTAATTATTGGTATGGGTGATAATAGAATGGGGTAATGTAGATTATTGGTATCAGTAAAAGCAGATGAACTCATTTTTTTCCCTAGAAGTTGAAGTATATGTACAGATACCCATAGCTGTAGGTATAATTACACATGTACAAGTTTACTTAAGATTTCTTGGTGGTGAAAATAAGATTTTTTTATTCTTTTTTATGATGGAATAACTTCATGGTAATAAAAAATTGCAATAATAGTGCAAAATAGTTTTGCTCTGAGATATTTAAGAATATATCAACAGCAACAAGCCTTGTCATCCATGAGGATAAACTAATATATTTCCTACAAACAACATTCTCACACATCAATGTAGTATGAAGTTTAGCTTCAAGATCTGGACAAGCTGTCCCAAATAGATTGTGTGGTCCCAAATAATCTCACAAAGTCTTTTTTTTAAAAAAGATTTATTTATTATGTATACAGTATACAGAAGAGGGAAGATGTCATCATAGATGGTTGTGAGCCACCATGTGGTTGCTGGGAATTGAACTCAGGACCTCTGGAAGAACAGTCAGTACTCTTAACCTCTGAGCCATCTCTCCAGCCCCTCACACAAAGTCTTATATTAATTTCATGCTGCTTGGCCTATAGCTCAGGTATATTGCTAGCTAGCTCTCACAACTTATTTCTATTAATCTGTCCTGACACACGGCCTATGGCTTACCTGAATTCCTTCACATCTTCCTCCTCAGCAGCAGCTTGCAGTGTCTCTCTGTGACTCCACCCTCCTTCCCCTTTATCTAGGCAGAGTCAGAGAGAGAGAGATGGGATTCAGCCCCCAAGAATCAACATGTAAAAGAAACACAAGTAAGCCATGGGCTACATGGCAAGACAAATTAATGGAAATGGGTTGAATTAAGATGCAAGAGCTAGCTAGCAATATGCCTGAGCCATAGGCCAAGCAGCATGTAATTAATGTAAGCCTTTGTGTGATTATTTGGAGCTAAGCAGCAGCGGGGCTGCAGGTTCAGACCTCAGAGCAAGGCCAGGCCAGAAACTTTATACTACACATCAATATAACATAACTATCAAAAAAACTAGGTCATTGACAATGACACTTTACTTCAATCCAACTCATGTATCTTATTCAAGTTTGGTAATTGTCACAAGAACGTCCTTAAAAAAGTACCCAGCTCAAGATCATTCATTGCTTTTGGTTCTCACCCCTTTTTGGTCTGGAACACTTTCTCACTCTTGTCTTGTCATTCATGACCACTTTTGAAGACAACACCTTTGTCTGATGTAGTGTCCTGTCCAGATGAAGCTATGCATCTTTGACAGAAATATCACAGGAACAATTCTTTGTCTTATTGCACCCTTTCTGATATGTGGTCAGTGTCTGGTACCACCTTTGAGTATTTGGCTCTTAGAAGTATGATTTAAATATGTGAGTGCTAAGTTGGCTTTATGCTTGAGGATATCACTGTTCCTGGTCTCTTTAGGACCTATCCAGGAGATACATATCCTGTAATAACACACACACACACACACACACACACACACACACACACACACACACACACACACACTTTATTCCTTTATGTCTTAGTCAGGATGACCATTGCTGTGATGAAATACTATGACCAAAAACAACCTGGTAGGAAAAGGTCTATTGGCTTACATTTCCACACCACTGTTCATCACTGAAGGAAGTCAGGACAGGAACTCAAGCAGGGCAGGAACCTGGAGACAGGAACTGATGCAGAGGCCATGGAAACTGCTGCTTACCAGCTTGCTGCTCATTCATCTCTGGTTTAAACAATGAACGGAGCAGTTATGATACATACTTTTAATCCCAGCACTTGGGAAGCAGAGGCAGGTGGATCTCTGAGTTAGAGGCAAGCCTAGACCACTGAGTTCCAGAACAGCCAGAGAAACCCTGTCTCAAAACAAAACAAAACAAAACAAAACAAAACAAAACCAAACCAAACCCACAACAACCCCCCTCCCCAAACCTGCACAATCCTATGTTATGGAAGCATTTTCTCAACTGATGTTCTCTCATCTCAGATGAACATAGTTGGTTTCAAGTGGAGGTAAAACTATCCAGCACACTTTATCTCACAAAGATATCAAAATGATGATGTCATTTCTAATATCTTGCATTTAAATCCAATTCTACAGGGTTTATTCTAGGTTTGCCATTACTGCATTTGTTCCTTCATTTCTAATAAAAATGGCTCTCACTAGGATTAACATACTAACTAACTTGATCAACATCTGCTTCTAGTCCTCCAAAGACCTCTCCCCTCTTCCTCTGGGGCTCTGGCGTTTTTCAGTTAGGTGGCTGCTACTGTCACACTCACCTCCCTGTGGAAACCCTTCTGTGCTTAGGATCCAAAATTTCATCTTGACTACCACCAATCTGCCTAGGTTTGACATTCTGAACCCAGCTGTAAAATGGACATTTGGAAGTCCAAGGTTAAGACTGTGCACAACCATGTAGCTGTAACCATGGAAGTTACCAACATAATGAAATTGGTCTTCAGTCATTCTGATAGGACTGGGGAACAAATTAACGATACTCTCTCTCAGCTCTGGTGGTATATTCTAGAAGTACCAGCTCTTTCACCATTTAATCTATGTTAAGGTTATGTTTGTACATGCTAACAAAATCAGAGCATACTTTTCTGGTACATTATACTGGTATGATTTTTTTATATAATCACTCTTTTCTCACTGAAATAAAATTTTCATTGTCCATGATATTTTTTTTTGAGACAGAGTCTTATGTAAACTAAGCTGGTCTCAAATAATCAAGTAGCTGAGGCTTCCATGGTACCACTATGTGGGAAGAATTGAATCTAGGGCAAGCACTACCAACTGAGTTACATCACCAGTCCTGGTATGTTATATTCTGTTCTACTGGCTGATTTGTTTACTCTATATCAATATAACATTGATGTCATTATGGTAGATTTGTAACATCATTTTATATCTTGTTACTAATATACTTCTTCTATTTATAAGTCACCTAAAGGTGAAATTCCAAAAATTCAAGATAATTTAATCTAATTATAAAGAAATTGAACTAGAAATTGTGGTTAACATCTGTAATCCCAGCATTTGGGAGGTGGAAGCTTGAGGACTGCTGTAAATTCAAGGTCAATTTGGACAGTTCCAGGACAGCCATGGTGAGCTACATAATGAGATCGTGTATACACACACACACAAACACACAAACACACACATACACACTCACACAAACACACACGCACATACACACACAAACACACACATTGTATATCTGAAGATTCAACCAATCACAGACCACAAATATTTACAAAAAATGCATCTGTCCTGAATTTTTCCCATTAATTTCTAAATAATACAGAACTACTCACACAACCTTTATGTTGTATCAGGTCTTTTAAACAACTAAAGAGGATGATGTATATAAAATATATACAAATATTATATTGGTGTACATGAGGTTATTTGGAGTCTGGAAGCCAATCTCGTTTGGATACTGAGAGATGGCTGCATATACCAAGTAGATAAATATAGAGAATCAGATGTAAAATACCAGGGCATATAATGAACATAGTTGTAGGGATACAGTATGCTGAAAATAGTTGTTTAATGTGGTGATAAAGTGATGTGGTTGTATGTGAGCACAGTGCGGAGGGGGGGGGGGAATAATGAAGTAACCGGTGCATCCCGGGCAGGAAACAGCAGATACAGTCTGCAGCATGCTGTCTTGAGCAGACAGGAGAAGCTTGGGGAGATGTCTCAGCAGAGAAGAGAGCCTGCTGAGCAAATCTGTGGACCTGAGTTCAAATCCTTAGCGCACAGACATAAATAACATAAGCTGGGTGTGTCTAGGCGGGCACAAACCACAGCACCTGTGTGGGGGGGAGTTTGGGCTGGGGTGGGCAGAGACCGGACGATTGCTGGAGTTTGCTGGCCAGTAACTTAGTTCCAGGATCAATGAGAAAGCCTGTCTCAAGTGAACAAGATAGAGTAATATAGCAGGAGACTCCATGTCCTCCTCTGCTTACATATAACACGTACACACTCACCATAGCCCACACAGAGTGAACACAACACATAGTAATAAAGGTCCATCTCCCCCAGGGGGTCCTCTTTTTTCTGGCAGTGCCCACCAGTCCAGGAAGACAAAGGAGCAGAAGCAACGACTGAGAGCTTTGAAGAGCCTGTGAACAAACACAGTAGGAGTAACCCTCAGAGACAGAAGACAGCTTCAGTGAGGCAGATCAACTTTATTCTAGAGAATATGGGAGTTATAGGATGGAGGTGGCAGCTGGGACAAACTCCACGTGTATTAGGTAGCACACTCCTATCACACAGCTGGATTGGTGCAGCATGACCCCATGAAAATAGCTAGAGCATGTAACTTAGCATGTGGGCAGCAGGGAAAGAGAATTTGCCAGGGAACTGTGTCAAGGGTTATCCCTGAGATAAGTCAGCCATCTGGGCCTAAAGACATCCTCCAGATAAGGCTAGGTAGAGTAGGAAGCCCCGACTGCAGCAGGGAAGGGGGTCCTGTGGATTTTCTGTGCCCTGATTGGAGGGGCTCTCAACACTTCCCCCCTTTAAAGGGAAAGTAAAGGGGTAAAGGGTTAGAGGTAGGAACCAGAGCTAGCTGGAGGAGAGCTGGGGGTATATGGAAAGGTTCATGGTGTCTACCCTTTGTGAGGGCTTTGGTAAGAGAAGTTACTCCATCACTGGCAGACAGGGCCGGAAACATCGTCATTCTTTCTTTCTTCTGTGGGAAGGGAAGGGAAGGTGAGCACAGAGCTCTGGCCCGGAGGTGATAAACAGGGCTCTAATGGGTCTTGCTCTCTGTTGTCACTGCCCACTGGAGGGCGCTGCGTGTATCCTATTTGAGCCAAGCACTGACTGCTGGCTCTTGCCTCCGTTGTAAGGACAGGCTTGGTTCCCACCTACATAGGAAAGAGCGTCTTTCCCTCTTGCTCTTAGACTCTGTGGGACCATGGCTGCCTCAGAGAATCGATCTGTAATCATCCATGTCATCACCTTCCTTTGACCTGGAGACCTTCCTGTCTCTTTACAATCTCTCCATTCATAGGCTCAGATTTTTGTGGGCTGAAAAAGCAGATTTCTGGAACACAACAGGGATCTTTACCTGCCATTATTTCTATGGGAATGCTTATCTTTCAACTTACAGTGCTGAAAGGAAAAAAAATTAAAATCGTTCAAAACTGTTCTGCAGCAGCACTTCAATAAAACAATAATGTGAGCAAGGCACATAGCTTTACATTGACAATTACACATGTGCTAGCATGGTGGCGCATGCCTTCCCTTTCCTTTAATTCCAGAATTTGGGAGGCAGAGGCAGGTGGATCTCTGTGAGTCTGAGGCCAGCCTGGTCTACATTTGAGCTCCAAGCCTACCAGAGCTATGTACTGAGACTTTGTCGCAAAAAACAAACAACCAGACAGGGAGGGAGGGAGGCAGGGAAGGAGGGAGGGGGGAGAGAATGATAGAAAAGCCAGATTCTTAGGAATGGGACAGCTGGTATACCTAGCACTGGCCTCTTCTGCCTGATCCCCTGGGTTCTGTACCTAGCACTGGGTATAAAACAGATAAGAAAAGACAAAACATTTACTATGGAAAACAAGGTTCTGCATGGTTTCCTTGTTATCTCAGTGACTTTATATGTGACCATGCTGGTCCCCACCTTGCATGGTGGCCCACAGGCAGGGTTCCAGTTCTCTACACACCACTAAGCTCTGTGGAAATTCTTCTGTCTGCCATTTTCCTTAGAATGTTCCTCCTCAAGATATCAGCATAACGAAGGCTTTAATAACTAGGCCTTAGTTCTAAATTATTTTTTTCTTTCCTTCTGTCTTGCTTTTGAGACAGAGCTTCATATAACCCAAGCTGGCCTCAAACCCACTCTATAGCTCAAGCTGTTCTCAGACTCTCTTAATATTCCAGGCTGCCTTGGAATCCTGATTTTCCTGTTCCTAGCTACTAAGTGCTGAGGTTAGTGTATCACACTCTCTGCTCCAGTTCATCTTTCTAGTGTGACCTTTTATAGTTCCCATGCCACCTACCTTCCTTCCTCTCTCCCTCCTCCCCTCCCTCCTTGTCTCTATGTTCTCCTCCTCCTCCTCTTCCTCTCTCTCTCTCTCTCTCTCTCTCTCTCTCTCTGTCTCTCTCTCTGTCTCTCTCTCTGTCTCTCTCTCTCTCTCAGACAAGGTCTCTCTGTGTAGCTTTGGCTGTTCAGAAACTGTCAGTGTAGACCAAGCTGACCTTTAACTCACAGAGATTAAAGGTGTGCTCCTCTACACCCAGCTAACACACCACATCCTTTATTTCTCTCCTTGTATGGTTTGTGATGGCTATTACAAACATCTGGAATTAACTAAAACAAATGACTTGGTACATCTGTGAGGGACTTTTTCCTTAATTAAGTCATTTGAAGTAGAAAGACCCACTTTTAATCCAGATATTTTGAGGTGGGAAGATCCTCAAAATATTAAGAAACATGGAAGAAAAACTTTGCTCTCTTTGCCTGCTTTTTCTTGCTCTCAATGTCAAGTCTGTTTCTTCACCGGCATCGGAGCCTACTTCAGGATTCCGGCACATACTGAAGAGCAGCTGAGACATCCACCCTTGTGAACTAACTACTACTGGATTCTTGGACCTTCCATTGGTAGAGGCAGCCTAACCCTAACTGAACCACAGCCTGTAAGTCATTCTAATAAGTCCCATATATGTGCATTCTAGTCCCCGGGAAACCCCTGACTAATACATGGTTTGAATGTGAAATGTCATACAGGGTTGTGCTTTGAAGTCTTGGTCTCTGTTTGTGGTGCTGCTAGTTTTGAAGCTGCGGAGCCTTTAGGAGGCAGAGTGAAAGTAGCAAACAGAGGTCGTAAGCAGTGGCCTTTAAAGGTAAACCATAGCCATGATGGCTTCAGACCTGCTTCTTCTGCTTCCCAGTCTGCCTTTAGCCACACACTTGGCTGCCATGAAGCTCACCGCTGCCTTCCCTTTTAAGATAGACGGCAACTTTCTGAAAGTGGGAACAGAAAGAAAGCTTTCAAAGTTGGGCATGACTGAAGCATATATCTTTCCTCCCAGCACTAGGGAAGCAGAGGCACGTGCATCTTTGTGAGCTTGAGGCCTGCCTGGTTTACATAGTGAGTCCCAGGCTAGGGCTACACGGTCGGACCTTGTCTCCAAACATAAAATACAGAGTAAACCTTCCTTCTCTTAATGTTTTTACTGTTGGGTAATTGGTCACAGCAACAGAGAAGGAATTGATAGAACCCACCATTACTTATCTTTGTTCCTTGATACTTTATACTAAGCAACAAACCCCATTTAAATTTTGTACCTCAGTGTCTATATACCCCACTAACGCACAAATCCTTAAAAGAGGGGCTTCTGATTCCTCCTTCTCTTTGTTCATCTGCTGTCAACTTGTCATATGTTGCTTCCTGAAAGAATAGTCCTGTGGTTGGAAGATGATTGGTGTTTACACATCCCAAGGTCTTCACATTGTTTGGGAGGAAGGCAGTGACACAGACTAACACACATGCACACTCTACTTTAAGGGTTGCTATTAAGAGGACAGAGATACGATTCCAACGTCCAAAGAAAGGTACAGGCCAAACAGAGAACACCAACAGTGGAGAGCAGAAAGTAAGAAAAAATAACTATAAAGATACAGTAAAAGCTTCCTGATCTCTGTAGAACAATAACAACTTTCTAGTCCTTGCACAATCCTTCAAAAACTACATAGACCAGCAATAGAATCAATTAAACAACCCAGCCTTCATCTACAGCATCATTCAAGAGACAAGAGAAAACCTCAAACTTCAGTTTGCATGTAAATGGGAGATAACTATCTGAACCCTGAAGAGTTAGCTCTAAAGCTGCAGCCCAATAAAATCAGAAGGGTGAGAGTTCAGAGAGCAGCTGGAGCCTAGAATTGGTCAGATGGTATAGCATCACCCACTGTCCCATATGGAGTGGTTGCTAGCCTGGGAGGCAAAACAGTGAAGACTCTGTGAGAGCTGATGATCCATAGCACTATCTGCTAGGTGACAGAGTGGAACATCTGTGAACATGTATGACATATTAAGACCTCAACCACTTTAAAAATAGCTACCAGTATAAACATTCTATGAAGACAATATAATAAAGGTATAAATTATAATACAACTAACAGCAATAAAGACCCTCTACCTAGAAATTTCAGAAACTTAGTCAAACAATTCTTGAATCAGAAATAATAAAAACTGAAATAGCAGAACCTCATGAAATAGAAATAATGAAAACACAGCTTATTATCATCTATAAAAGCAGTTGTCAAAAGAAATATAAGGCTGGAGAACTATCTGGAGAGTGCTTGCTGGGGACTCCACCTCTTGGTACAGACCCAGCTTAGCACTTGTCTAAGACGGTCTCAGCATTCTCTTCTAGCCATTGTCCATTCCTGTGCCCTACTCTTACTCAGAAATACTTTCTACCAGGGACCCCCAGTGACCACACTGGGCTAGGACTCAGATGGGCAGCCTTCAATATCCTTCCTGCCCCCATCACTATTATCCAGACTTACCCTTAGTCCTATAGCGGGAGCTTCTCCTCCCACCCTACCTCCGCTTTCTGGAGACTTTTGTTACAGATCTGGTACCTTTAGCTCTTCCCAGGGGTCCTCTCAGTCTTTCATTCTAGCCCATTTCCATTCCTCTCTGTTACCCAAAGACCTGCAGAAGCAGGTCCCCACAGCCATCACTCTTGCTGAGGACCCAGAGCAGGCAACAGCAACCAAAGAACAAAACACCCACCCAACAAAGACAAGCCCAGACATCAACACCAAGACACACCTCAAACGTCATAATTCCAGATGCCTAGATCCCCATGCAAAAACATAATCATTTATTACAACAACAACAAAAAATACAAAGAATTAATGAAAGAGCTAGTTCTTTGAGAAAATTGACAAGACTGACAAACTCTTAGCTAAATTAACTAAAAGATGCAGGGAAATGATCCAAATTAATAAAATTAGGGTGAAAAGGGTATTAGAAAGACACCAAGGAAATTCAGAGAATCATCAATCATAAGGACATACTTTAAAAATCAATATTCCATCAAACTGGAAAACCTAAGAGAAATGAATAAATTTCTTGATATATATAACTTGCCAAAGTTAAATTGAAATCAAATAGGCAAGTGTCAAGGAAATGCTTCAGGAAAGAAAGAGTATCTCTGCTCTGTCCCAGCACCCACTGCCTTATACCCCTGTTTAGATGTGCAGAGCAAAGAGACTATGATAGGTTCTGGTGTGTAGCTCAAGAGTAGACTGCTGTGGGATGGTCTTTCTGTACACTATGAATATATATTGCTACCATTGGTTAATAAAGAAGCTGTTCTGGCTTATGACAAGGAAGAAGACAGCCAGGAGGGGAATCCAATCTGAGAGAGAGAGAGAGAGAGAGAGAGAGAGAGAGAGAGAGAGAGAGGAGAAAGGTGGGGCAAGCAACCAGGGGAGCAGATGCAAAAGCTAGCAAGTAATAGCCTGAGCCATAGAGCAGTTTATTTGGGACCAAGAAGCTGTGGACACTGGAAAACTTCCAGGTAGTGTAGACAACTTACCTAACATGGTCAAGGCCAAGGTTCTATGCCTAGCAACACACACACACACACACACACACACACACACACACACACACTGCCATACACACATACAAACACACACACACACCACATACAGAGAAAGAGACATACTCATGCACACACATACATACAGAGAAAAAATGCAGACATACAGACACATATACACACAGAGACAGACAGACACACACACATATGCACAGAGAGACATACACACAGAGACACACAGACATACACACAGAAACACACACACAGACAAAAAGGCATACACATACACACACAGACATAAACACACACACAGACATTCACGCCCAGACATTCACACACAGACAGACATACACACACACAGACATACATACACACACACATACAGACACACACACAGACATAAACACAAGACACACACAGACCTACACACACACACACAGACATACACACACAGACACATACACACACAGAGACAGAGAAATAGGAAGAACTCTTGGGAAAAAAGATTGGTTTGGTGAACTGAGGGATAGGATAATGAAGGTATGATGATCATTTAAATATACATGTATGAAACTGTGAAAGTAAATAAAAATTAGTATACTACTTTTCTTAAGTCTAGAGAAACATATCAGAAAAACATTCAATAATTTCTTAGGAAGACACTGTTTGCCCATGTTGACCTCAGTAAACACAGACGGCTAAAATAACTTTCCCTCAAAAAGTCCCAAGGACACATAGATTCACAAGAAAATCTATTAAAAGTGTTAAAATGTTAAAAAGAAAACCTTAAAATTTATTAAACCTTAAAATGTTCCAGAGAGTAAAGAAAACTCCCTTGTTATTTTAAGACTGACATGGGTCAGTGTTGGAGCACACTTGCCCTGAGCAAGGCTCTGATTTCAAGCCTTAGCATAAAGAATAAAATTGCGCATGTTAAAGAAACCCAGAAGGCAAACACAGCAGCCTCTGCCACGTGTTGCCTTCCACAGCTTCAGTTTTCCACAGTTGTCTTTGTTTACAAACGTGGAAATTTTCATCAATAAGCAGTTCATAAGTTCTAAACGCCACACTATTCTGAGTAGAAAGATGAGATCTGACCACTGTCCTGTTCTGTCCTGCCCTGGGTATGGATCATCTTTTAACCAGAACATCCATGCTGTATATAAATATATGTTATATATTTAATAAAATATATTTAATAAAAACCAGTCTGGAATATCAGAGAACAGATCCACCCACAGTCAATCCAGGAGGGTCAGAGAATGGTAACTCACACCTTTAATCCCAGCATGGGAAAGACCAGGAGTGGTGACCTATGCCTTTAATCCCATCAGATATGAGTTTGAGGCCAGCTTGGTTTACTGAGGGTGTTTCAGGCTCCCAGGCAGGCAGTAGTGGTGCCATGCCTTTAATCCCATAACGCCAGAGACAGAGATCTTTCTGTGTTTCTGTGAGTTCAAGGCTAACTATCAAATAGTAGTAACCCACACCTTTAATTGTAAGCTGGATGTGAAACAACTGGGTGAAGAAGGTATTTAAGACAGGTGTAGGAAGACAGATTCAGGCATTAGAAGCAACAAGGAGTGAGGCTGAGGAAGCTGGAAGATAGCTGGGTGAGATTTGACTCACTTAGTAGCCATATGAATTACTCTCTTGTTACATCAATGCTTATTTTCAACTAGCCCTTGTACAGCAGTAGCTCAATGCTAAATCACAATGCCTACATTATTCATATCACTTCATCTCATCATATAAGTATTATTTCATTCTTTTTGTTGCCTTTAAGATAGGGTCTCATGTGGTCCAGGCTTCACCTGTCTGGTGAATTCCACACACAAACCATCCCAGGAGCCACTTTGATCCCCACAGAGAAAACATGGTTTGTTGAAGAGACCTCTGTCATGAGATAGGGAGCGGGATGAGAAAAGATAACCAGCAAATGTTTCCAGGACGCCCAAAGAGCCAATCAGAGAGCAGATGATGTCAGCACTCTTTGCTTTTCTCCCTTTCCCTTTTCTATTCCATTCAGCCCCCCACCCCCACTCCTCCACCCTGCCCACACCCCCTGCCCCCTGGTCTATAGATAGTGCTGCTTACATTCAGGGTTGAAAACACTGAAAATAGAACTGTCTCTGAGGTGACATTGTCAGTGTTCATCTGAGCTCTGCTGAGAGAGAGAAAGCCCCTGGTCCAAGGTCATATCCTGTTCAAATCCTGTGACTGGTCCATCTTTTATGTGGAAGCATACTCCTATTTGGGTCTCTTCTGAGCTGGTGCTCTGAATGTACTTCTCTGGAACCCACTGATTATATTGCTTTCCTAGGCTGTCTTCGTATAGATAGGAATGTTTTAATCAAAAACTGGAATGCTTAGCAGCTCTGGTTTATGGTGTGAATTAATCCATCACATCTGCATTCTTTCATTTACATAAATTTCTGACTTATAGCATCTGCAAAAGCTCTTTTCCAAGCTTGTCTGTCTGAGGATTGCAGAAGTACTGGTATGTTCATGGTATCTAATAATCTGTGAATCTCTGAATAAACACATTGCCATATCTACAACCCATCACCCAATCTTGGGTATTAGTTTGAGGCCTCAGTATCTTATACCAGAATAGCACTGCAAGCTGCATTTATGCCTGATATTGATTAGGCTGGGTCTAAACTGACACACCATTCTTTTTTAGATTCAGCATTTCTTGCTGTCAGCCTCATGAGCTGCCTTTCTGATCTTAGGTAAACCGACAAATCTTACATGAACAGATGCTTCATATTCAAAAAAGAACACCCAAGTGTTTGTATGTTTGTAAGAAATCTCACTTATGCTGATTAATCATAATAAATACATAAATGAAAACCAAAACAAGATACTATTTCATACCTTTTAGAATCTCTAAAATTTAAAAGTAAGGCGGCACATGTCTGCAATCACAGCTTTTTAGGAAGCTGAGACATAATTGAGACTTTGGTGACAGCTGAGGGTCCACGGTGAGTTTCAGAGCAGCTTTGGGCTACATAGAAAGACCCTGTTGTACCATTCTGGGTGTAGGTGGCACTCACCTTTGTACAAGTAAAAGTGTACACCTGTAATCCCAACACTTGGGAGGCAGAGGCAGGTGGATCTCTGTGAGTTCAAAGACAGCCTGGCCTACAAAGCAGGTTCCAGGACCGATAGGATTGTTACACAGAGAAACCCTGTCTTGGAAAAAAAAACAAAAATCAAAACAAACCCACAAGTTTAATAATAGCAAGTGTTGGTGAACCCTAGAGAAAATAGAAAATTCATGGAACTCCAGTGGGAGTTCAAACTAGCATAATAACTTGAAAGTCTGTTTGGCAGTATGTACTAAGGTTGACCAATGCCTTTACTCTATTTGTCTTAGGTTGGTTTTTACTGCTGTGATAAAGACCATGACCAAATGCAATTTGGGAAGGAAGTTTTATTTGGTTGACACATTCCTATCACAGTCCATCATGAATGGAAGTCAGGGCAGAAATGCAAAGCAGAACTGAAACAGAGGCCATTAAGGAACATGGGCTTGCTCCCCATGGCTACCTTTCCTACACAGACCAGGACCACCTGCCAACTGGTGGAGCTGCCAACAGATGGCTGGACCCTCCCACATCAAATATTAAATTAAGACACTGCTCTGCAGACATGCATGCCTACAGACCAGTCTGGTTGAGGTGATTCCTCAATTGAGGTCCCCTCTTCCCAATGAGTTTAGCTTGTGTCAGTTTGACAAAACAAAAGAAAACAAAGCACCATAGTACTATAGCGTACAACAGTAATGCATAAAGATGCTCACCAAAACACATGCCATTATGCAGAATAGCTTTGAGTTGGAAATAATCCAAATGTGTACCGACATGAGCCTGCATTGTATTATACTCATACACAAAAGTACACTAAACTGTATACTATAAAGCATGACAAGGTAACACCTTCTTCACAACAACCTGACAGCATCTCATTGACTTTGTGCTCAATGAGGTCAGTGTGGCAGAGTGCTTGCTGGCATGTATAAGACCCCTACATTTGTTCTCTAGCATCACATTTTTTAAAAAATGTTGAATGAAAGCCAGACATAAAAGTCTGCATATATGGTCTTATTCCAGTTAGAACATGCTTAAGAATAAAAAAATAAATTACAGCATCATGAATAATGTTACCTTTGGTGGAGGAGTGAATAATGATGGAGCAGCATGAGAAGAGCTTCTCAGGAACTAAGGATCTCATTTTTACCTGGGCAGTGATTATGCAAATGTGTTCACTTTGTGAAACTACTAAAATTGTATAATTATAATCTGTGTACTTTTCTTGGCTGGACCTCCTCATATAGTTATATGAAGTATGGAAGACGCTGTCTTTAGCTGGGCAAATCAGGAGACTTAGCTTTGCAACATGTGTCTATCATGTTCCCATGGTGATAGCTGAGGTGCAAATGGGAACTTCCCAAAGTGCAAGTCCATTTTAGACTCTGCTTCTGTCTTATGTGCCAACAAAGCATTGGCCAGAGCAAGTCACATGGTAGATGCAAGGATTAAGATGTGGGGCAGAATACTTCACTCTTGGTGGGAGGGCCAGGCTATGTCATATAGCAAAGGGAATGAATATAAACAGGGTAATAATTTGGCCATCAACATAATCTACCGCAATGCAGAAGGAAGAGGGAGTATTAAGACAATGCAATAAAATCACCTAATAATTATCAGAAAGCACTTGAAGGGCACAGAATAGGGCATGTTCCATATTTTGTAGTTCTTGGGAAGGAATCCATTGTTTTAACTCATATTAAAATTATTCATAAGCTATGTGTGAATACGTCCTTTTCAAGGCCATGAAACTTCTCATATAGACTTACTTCTGCATTTCTCATTTTTCCCCTTTCTTTATTTCTTTCTTTTTTTAACAGTTCTCGGCACAATGCCTTTGCAAAGAACAGACAGGCACCTGAATTCATGGTAATAAAATTCCAGCCAAAAGGCAGTCAGTCATTACTTTTTTGCCCATTTTATTTCAAGCTGAAGAAGAAAGAGACCCACATACAGAGCAATACATATATATCTTTGCATTTTATAAACATTTCTGAAATCTCATTGTTTAGTTTTAGGATAAACCCAACTAAAAGAAAGATCATTGGTGTTCTAGCCCAATGACTGATAAGTGGCATCATTTAAACTTTCAAATGTTTATGTCTTTTAACATGATAAAATATGCACAACATGAGACTGATCATTTAAATTATATATGTGTGTGTGTGTGTGTGTGTGTGTGTGTGTGTGTGTATGAGGCCAGGGATGGGGTTTAGTGGTAAAACACTTGCCTAGCATATATAAAGAAAGAATAAGGTAAATGTTGTAAAATGTTAACAATTTTGACTCTGGGTAAAGGATAAAAATGAGTTATTTTGTAAAATTTTTTAAAAATATTTTTATGTGTTTGAGTATTTGCTTGCATGCATGTATACTGTCGATCAAATTCTAATAGGTCTTAATAAAAAAAATACCTAGAGTTAAATATCAGGGTAAATACTGAAAGATCAGAGAAGTAAAGGAGCTAGCCACAGACACCTCCTCCGTTTACCACTCATCAGATGGGGTGTGGGGGTGTCGGTTGAGCTTCTGTCTCTGCCCCTCCTTATCTCTTCCTCTCTTGCCCGGCCACATCACTTTCTGTCTCCTGTCTGTACAGACCTCCAGACCTCTATGGTTAACTAGTGGCTAGCTCTACCTTCTGACCTTCAGGCAAACTTTGTTAGAACACAAACAAAATATCACAACAGTATACCATGTGGGACTTGTACCTGCAGAGGTCAGAAGAGGGAGTCAGATCATCTGAAACTAGAATTTGGATGTTTGTCAGCCACCATATGGGTGCTAGGAACTGAGCTCTGTAAGAACAGCAAATGCTTTAACCACTAAGCCATCTCTGAGGGCCCCATTTTGTTTAATTTTTGCAACTTTATTATCAACTTGAAAATAGTAAAAAAAAAAATCACTTTTTCAAAAGACAATTTCAGTATGTGTGAAAATATTCAAGCTAAGGGAAATATGTAGATTACTAAACAAATGTGCCGTATAAATTTTGTTGACTGCATATATTTAGTTGGATATATTGCTCATACACAGTTTAAAAATATATTTCATATGTATTTTAGGAACATAAAAAAGTAACAATTGACATCTGTTGGTAAGAAATAGCCATGCTCAATTTAGAACAAAAGAAAGTTGAAGAATTTATGTTACCAGATATCAAGTCCTACTTTAAAGGTACAGTGATTGGAGTCAGAGAGATGGTTCCGTGGTGAGGAGCACTGGCCCTTCCTGGACCTCAGGCTCAACTCCCAGCACCCACATAACAGCTGACAATCATTTGTAACTCAAGTTCCAGAGGATCAGCATTTTCTTCTGGCATCTTCCAGCACTACGTGCAAATGGCTTACAGACATTCATGCATAAATCCATATAGATAAAATTTTAAAAATCTTAAAAAAATAAATGTTCAGAAATTTAGGCTGGAGAGATGGCTCAGCAGTTAAGAACACTGGCTGGTCTTCCAGAAGACCCAGGTTTAATTCCCAACAACCATGTGGTGGCTTACAACCTATTTAACTCCAATCCCAAGAGATCTAACATCCTCTTCTGCTCTCCAAGGGCATCAAGGCATGCATGTGGTACACAGATATGCATGCAGATAAAACACCATTACACATAACAAATTTTTAAAAATCCACAACTGTTATACCAAATACATTTACTAAAAGTTACATGGCTGTAACTACAGGAGAATCAGGAAATCCTCAGATAGCAAAGATTAAAAAAAGAGGAACTGCAAATATCAGCAGAGTTGAGAGTTGATGAGAATCTCCCCAGAAAGATCTGTGGTTCCGGACATTTCGCTTGGGAGTTTTTGGTTTGGGGGCCCAGAGCCTCTCAGAGGTTGAAACTGATCATGTCAGTATAAAGTGGAAACTCTTAAAATATTTGCTAAGTGGAAGTCCAGATCACTAAAATAATAATAATAATGATGATGATGATAAGGCGGCATTACAAGAAGACAAAGGAAACTCTCTCTGCTGGCTTTGAGCACAGGGATCTGGAAAGGCCTGTGTGAGAAGAGTTATCTTTCCTTAGCATGTGAAACCTCAGGGTTGGGCTTTGCCTAAGATTAAGATCAAACTTTCTAAGACCAGCCAGAAATAAACATAGTTTGTTCCATGGATCTTGACAAAAGTATTAATCCACCGGTATAGTACTAGCAACATCAATATATCAAAAGAAGTATTGCACACAAAAAATATTCATAGAAATAATAGACTGTAAAAAAAGGTCAGTAGGAATACAAAAATCAACATTAAAAATGTCAAACAGGATATCAATCTGAATGAAAACAAATGTCAAAGATACTGAAGAAGATACCAAAGCACTGACTCATTTCTCTAGCTCCAATATTTGTGATTGTAGCAGGAACTGTTATAGATGAGTTTCAATTACTTTCTTGTGCGACTCAGAAATCCTCATATGTTTATAAACTTACTAAACATTATTTCAAAAATAAAAATGTTGAGATGGGGAGATAGTAGGGTGGGTAAAAGCACTTGCTTTCCACAAAAGCTTGACCATCTGAATGTGGATGTCCAGAACTCACAGAAAAGCCAGAGCCGGTAGTGTACCCATTTGTAATCCCAGAACACTCTATCAGGAGAGGGCAGGCTGAAGCAAGACTCTCCAGAAGCTCCTGGGCCATCTAGCCTGGTTTATGTGCCATTGAAGAGACTCTGCTTCAAACAGGATAGAAAAACAAGGACCATCACCTGGATTGTCACTCAACAGCTACACCTTTTCCTTGGCATGCACACACACACACACCTACACCCATGAATATACATGCACTTCCCTCAAAGTAATACTAATAGAAATTTAAATGTCCATCCTAACAATTTGTTTTTCAAGAGAATTGCTGACTAGACATAATAATCTCTTGAATGTTTAATGACTGATCATCCAGCATTTTCTTAGAGCTGGCAAGGATATCAGCGTTTTTAACTATGAACTGACCTGGTCTTGGATTCCTTCCTTCTCGACAAGCATCTTTGTCTTGTGCCTAGGTTTCTTTTTCTTCTGGACTTTTGCTTTGCAGCACAGTACTTACTTGATACCTGGGTTTCCACAGAACCTATCTGGTTGACCTAGCTTACTCCTTCATTAAGTTGTCCACATACATGTTACAGTTGAGATCTCCTCTCTTGGGAGCAAAATGCTACATACAATAAAGCACTCAATCATATTTGATAAATAGTTTTAGCCTGGATTACTCATTTAACACATATTTATTGCTAACCTACTATGTTTCAGGTCCTGGTCAACTATGGAAGACAAAATAAACAAGACAGGGTCCATTTTTTTCATGGAGATTATGATGACATTAAACAAAAGAATTTCATGAGCATTCAGCTCTATTTTGAGAACACAAAAGGAGATAGAATTCCTGACATCTCTGGCAAATGGTTAAGGCACAGTACTAAACAAAATTTAATGAAATAAACTATGAAGTTTAAGTGTCAGTACCTTAGTAGATAGGAAATTACCTAAAGGGCTGGTCAATTAAGAATTGCTGAAAGAGCTGGGCAGTGGTGGCACACGCCTTCGACCCCAGCTCTTAGGAGGCAGAGGCAGGTGGATCTCTGTGAGTTCCAGGACAGCCAAGGCTGCACAGAGAAACCCTGTCTCAGGAAAAAAAAAAAAAATTCTAGAGGGGCTGCATCTAAAAATGGATATGATAGGAAAGAGAGACTTGAGGAACTGTGACACCTTCCCCAGCACACAGATTTTATGTGAACAGGAGGGTAATTATGTACAGTTTGATGTTCTCTATCAAGCTGTCCTTAGTTACGGCCCTAGTTCTGTCCTATAGTAGACTGTATAAGAAGGCAGCTTTTACACTTTCATACACAGAATCAGTGTTTAGCTACTATGAGCAACTTCATTTGTAAAAATTACTTATTTATCTATTATTTGTTTGTGTGTTTGTGTGTGTACACATATATGCTAGTGTGAATGTGTGGTCAGGGGGCAGGCAGTCTTGAGGCATCAGTCAGTTCTATCCTTACACCAGGTTCCAGGGTGGATAATACTGAGGTCCTCAGGTTTGGAAACAAATGCCTTTACCTGCTGAGACATCTCACTGGTCTCTCAACTTCACAGTTTCAGAGTGGGTTTTTTGTTTGTTTCTTTTGGGGTTATTGTTTTCCTTAGTTTAGGAACTAACTTCCTGAGTCCAATCAATACCCTCTGATTTTAGCTAATTCTAACTTCTGTGCAAACACAATTCAATTTGATGAAGCAGAAGTTTTTCAATCATCTAAAATAGATAGTTTATGAAAGTTTAGTGGAAATTCCCCTCCCCAAACTGATTCTACGAATGACTGATTAAAAACCCCATTGTTGCATGTTCACGGTGTGCCAGAAACTCTACTTAATCACTCTTCTTAGGACTCAACTTTTGGAGCCTCGGTGCGCCACCACAAGGTGGATTTTCTGGAAAAAAGAAGCAGGAAGCACCAGAGTCTGACTACGCGAGCAGACGTCTTCATCGGAAGGGCCGCGGAGAGCCTGATCGTGTAGGACCGGGTCCCCCTCGGGGCGGAGGTGGTTTGTCCTTGGGCCTAAGGCCCATCCAAGCCCGGAATAAAGCTTCATAAATATCCCAGGAGAGTACGAGAATCACTGGGCTGTTCACTGCTTTCAAAAACCCCACACCGAGTCTCCCTACCTTAGCTGGTAGGATTTTGTCTGACAGAAAATTAGAACCTCTGCGCGCCTAGAATTTCAAACTGCTCAAGTCACGCCCTCTAGGAACCAGAAGCATCGCCACTAGCTACTGGACGGACACTTATAAGCGACGGGACCTTAGTGAAAACTATAATCCCCAGCATGCAGCGCGGAGCTTCCGGTTTCCGGCAAGAGGGCCAGAGTGAGTGTTTACACCGGCGGCTCTGTGCGGCCGGGTTCCTTCCGCGGGACGGGTGAGGGCGCTGGGTCCCCGGGCGCGTGGGGCTCTCGTGGGTCTTGAGTAGCTAACTGGTCCCACGGGGGAGGTGGGGTTGCCAACAGTGTCCATACTCAGGACTGTGACCTTGGGCTAAGTGACGTGAGCTGAATCTTGTTTGCTGATCTGTAAAATATGGATGACAATGCCTGCCCCAGGGGACAGTTGTGAGGATCGAGATCCCTATACGGAAAAATCCAACTCCTTCCTCGCTTTAGACCGAAGGTGGACAGTATCTTGAGGTCTGCTGGATAGAGTCATGGCTTTTTCTTAGACTTGTTTATACCGCAAGAGGCTTCTTTGGAAGAATCCTTGTTTATAACAAGGACTTGCCTTGCGTTTCAAGGCCCTTGCACTCTTTGAGTTTTTCGATTTATTTTGTGAGCATTCATATATGCCAGGCTTGGGGACGGTGAATTAGAAAAACTCTAGTCTTGACTTCCAAAGTTTTCAAGAATGGGGTGGGGGAGCACAGATATCCGGGAAAATTGAGAAATAAGTCTTACAAGGAAAAAGCAGCAAAGAGAAAATAGCTGTTTTAGGCTGGAATCTGTAATGAACCTGACTGACTAGCCACTTGTCCTCAAATCTATTGATTTGTGTTGCTCTGTGCCTTGAGGGAATGTGTGACCAAGAGAAGAAAAAGAAGACATGGAAACCATGTATTTGTGTGGGTCTTGGTAGCACTTTGCTAAGAGGCAAGGAAGAGAACTTACATGTAAAGACAGGAAGTGGACAGAGGTACATATGGGGACAGCTTTGTTATGAAGTAGACTTACCTGCTGTCATAAGTGAGGCAGAGTTGGGACTGCTGAAGAAAGCCAGTAAGAGCCAGTGGCGTTTACACCTGTTTACAGAGGTGCTTTTGGGTCAATGAAGGCATTCAAGGCAGTTAAGTCCTTTGTCAGATCTCTGTGTTAAACAATAACACATTGGGTGGCACCATGGATCTTTGCTATGGGAAGGCAGAAAAGGCAAGACCTTGTTAAAGCTGTTATAAATCAAGAATTGAAGAAAACCAGAAATCAGCATGTAAAAAGGGTGTTAGGTAATCTTGGTCAAACCTCACACCATTCTTATTAGAATTTTTTTTTTTAGAGTCATAGAGTAATTCTTGCCTGTCCACTGTAGGAGGACTAGAGGGAGGGCCCTAAGTTCTGGTTCTAGCTTCCTGATGTCTCCCCTGTGCTTCTGTGGCACTATTGTACTGAAATTATCTTTCATTTAGCCTGGTTGTTGGAGTAGGATGGGTGTTCATCCTTTAACCATTAATACCTGTTCTTTTACAGGGAGAAAGAGAGAGCGCGAAAGAGAGAGAATGTCTCTCTCAGACTGGCATCTGGCGGTCAAGCTGGCTGACCAGCCACTCGCCCCCAAATCAATTCTTCAGTTACCAGAGACAGAACTGGGAGAATATTCACTAGGGGCTTATAGCATTTCATTCCTAAAGCAGCTTATTGCTGGCAAACTCCAGGAATCTGTTCCAGACCCAGAGCTGATTGGTGAGTCTTGGAGCTGGGTTGCTCTCTGGCCTCGTCCAGGAAAGGACTTAAAAGAGTAGATTAAGGACTTGTGATTTGATTGCTTCATAAAGCTAACACTCCAGAGTAAATTTACATGAGCAGAAACACAAAACATATGACATCTTATCACCTTAGTCACGTGTTACACTGCACTACTCTATTATGACTCTTTAACTATGAGATGGTTGAGGTCTTTCTCTGAGAGAACAAAATTAGGGGTAGGTTGAGCAAAGAGTTGCTGACAAGACAAGACTCCCCAATCTATCACTGAAGACTTAAGGGATAATTAGAAGGATTTTTGTTTGTCTTAGTGGCTGATTGAAGGGAAGGCAGCCAAATAGGAATGAAGTTGGCAAGGCGTTTCTAGTGGATAAATGAGGGATTTAAGTATAATTCAATCAGATTAGATTATAAATACAAGATAGTCAAGGGTTCCAACTGGTGAAAAACATTTCCTATCACAGGTGAATTAGATTCATCCTTTTGATTGCTTCATATTTTCCATTTATTTAGGTTTTTTTTTTTTTTTTGAGATAGGGTCTCACTTTGTAGCCCTGATTGGCCCGAACTCACTGCTTGCCTTTGCTTCCTCCGATGGGATAAAAAGCATGCCACACCACACCAGGCCAAAACTGTATTGATATCCCCATAACACACACAGATACTAACTGTTATATCCAGGGCCATGCATAGGCTAGGGAAGTAGTCTGCTATTGAGGCATATCCAAAGCCTGTTGATATCATTATTATTATTATTATTATTACTTTTAATGTTAAAGTGGGACCTTGCTAAATTACCCAGGCTGGCCTCAAATTTAATTCAGCCTCTCAAGTATCTGAGAGCACAGATGTGTGTCACTGCACCTTGGAGACTATCTTCTTTTGTATGTATGTGGTGCACATGTGTGTGCCGGGGTCCAGCCTCAGTTCAGGTTCAGGCCCTGAGATGGAGGAGGGGCACCAGTGCAGGGAAAACTTGTGACCACCAAGTGCATTGCACTCAAGTGGCCCCAGATAACTCAGCTCAGGCCATCTTTATTTATAGTGTTTTTTTTTAAACCAGGGTTGCATGAACAGCTTTATTACTGGCTTCTATTTTTGACTTTAAGAAATACATCATAATTTGAGGAATATATTGTAATCATTATGAAATCCCCTATTGTTCCCCTTTATGCTTCCCCAAATACACCTTCCCACCCCCTACATTACCTTATTCTAGACCTAGAGCTCAGCATTTTTGCAGGCCTAACTAAATGTCCAGCCAGACACATCCTGCTCTCACGGCATTCATGTCAGCTGGCAACCACTTGTGGTTACAAAGCTACAGAGTAATAGACATGGGCACAAAGGCTTTGAGAACAACAATATTCAAACCCAAAGAATTCCTTCATATCTGCAAGATATGCTTTTATACAGTTCCCTTTTCTACAAGAGTCTCATGTCTCAATATCTATAGAAGGCAGACCCTGATAAAGCCCTCTTTTCCCATCTCACTGTACCATACTTCTTCCACCAATATACACTCCTGTGCATGGTAAAGATGGATCTTTCCATCCCAGATTTTGCATTGTATTTTTTCCTATTGGGGCATGGCTACCAACGTGTGTGTGTGTGTGTGTGTGTGTGTGTGTGTGTGTGTGTGTGTGTGTGTGTGTGTGTATTTATCTGAAGAGACCAGAGCAAGACATCAGGTGTTCTCTCTCTCCACTTTATTGCCTTGCAGTTTGGGTTAGGCAGGATGACCAACAAGTTCTGGATGTCAGCTGCCTTTGCCCTCAGCTACTGGGGTTACAGGCATATGAACCCATGCCTGGCTTTTTGTGGGGTGCTGGAATCTGAGCTGAGGGTCTCAGTCTTGCAGAACAAGTGCTCTTACCCACTGAGCTGTTTCCCTGGCCCCTAACAGCTGTCTAATTAAAATAAGATGCTCGGGAGACAGAAACCCTACTGCTTTGAGAAATGAAATATAAATGGGTGGATTTATTTTATTTTAAAGATCTGATCTACTGTGGCAGGAAGCTAAAAGATGACCAGACCCTTGACTTCTATGGTATTCAGCCTGGGTCCACAGTCCATGTTCTTCGCAAATCTTGGCCTGAGCCTGATCAGAAACCTGGTAAGTTAGGATTTGTCTTTAGTTAGATGGGCAGAGCTTTATGCTATCTCCAAGGGAAAAGCCTATGTATTCTTGAGGTACAGTCCTGGATGCAACAAACATTTGCTGAGATGGTGATAGAAACTATCTTTATCCTTACTGGATTATAACCCACTGATAGAATTAAGTTGTAACATTGTTACTGCCAACACCACTAATAATAGATATATTTTTTTACTTAATAAGTTCATTATTGTTTTCTAACCATGTAGGGGGTATGGGTCTATTTAAACTCTATAGATTAACAGCTGATTTATCAGTTAACTTTATATCCTTCTATTGTTGCTGTGTTTATGACACAAAATCCACAAACTTTTTTTTTTGTAATGCTACAGTTTGTTCTTATGTGTGCACATCTTCTCACAAACTCCCTAGGGTGATGATTTGTTCAGTAAGCTAACTACTCCTATTGAACTGGTAATTTCTTTCCAGGAAATACTCCAGCAGCATTCAAGTAGCTCTTGAAGAAACTATATAAACCTAAAGTCTTTTTTGTTTAGTACTGCTTAGAATTTACAATGTAGACTTGTGTTTGTATTTATAAAGCCAAGCTATGTTAGAGATTAGCTTTGTTTGACGAGCAGTTTGACATGTTTTTATCTTGTTTGTATCTGCTATAAGTAGTTACCACTTTGAAAGTTATAATATCAATTTTAAAAGTTAAGGATGAAAACATCTTTTCTATCTATATGGGAAATGAGAAAGAGAGAGAGAGAAGCAACCCAACATCCAAGGATTAGTCTGACACTCAATAGCCAGGCTTTGGAGTCCCATAGTTACAGGGTTCACCATCATCAGACAAGGACATTATGAGACCATTGTGGATCAAGGGAAAAATAAGATTCTTACTATTTCTAAACAGAAACAAAGCCCAGTCATTGTCCAAACACACAAGAAATTACACACCCCTTCACCCTGGCTGATGAGAGAAAGAGACTATTGCTTCAGCCAGCTAGATAGAGCCTCCATCTCACTCTAGTTTGCCTTCCTTCTTGAAAGAAGCTATTAAGGGCCTAATCTTAAAATTGACTCCAGAGCAAAACTGTGTTTTTCCCAGTATCATCCATCAAAGCCCAAATGTTCTGACTTTTCTAATATCCTCTGATTGAGATGCCCTAGTTCTTGGGGGCATTCTCTTCTCTGTAGTGAGCATCAAACCAGCTTGCTCAAGATACAGGTCTGTCCCTCTGTTCTTCAGCTAGAGGGCATTGACTGGAGAAAATGAATGGCTGTGGTTTCTGCAAGCTAGTTTTTATTTTTTTTCTCCTTCAATATCTTAATCACATTCTAGCATTTTATAGATGGAAAAAAAAAAAAAGGATTGGAAGGATACTTATTCAAGGTCACCTAGTTACGATGAATTAGAACTGAGATATAAACCTCGATTATTCTGTCTTGGAAGCCTTTGTGTTTCCCTCTGTCCTGGCTGCCTCTTTCCCAAAGGGTATCACAGAGACACCGTTACTCTTAGAGATTGTGCCTTAGGGTAGTTAGAGCCTTTTCCTCCCCATGTCATCTGCAGGTTTATTTTTGAAACAAATGGAACTTTTATTGGGAGGTGAATTGAAATTTAGTTCTGAAAAGAGATTTTTAAAATGATATTACTTTAGATATTTTCTCCTGCAGCATTCTTCTTCCAAAAGGAGGTCAACTTGATGATATAATTCTGTGGTCACAGAATGACAGAGGCTGAGGGAGGAGGTTGCTCCCTGAAGGCCAGCCTGGTCTAAATAGTAAGACCCTGTTCCAAATAATAGGAATGAAACAAACAGCAGCACCCCACCCCCAAGTTGGCACTGTAGGAGGAGAACCTGCCAGCCTCTCCTTTTCCCCTGCATGGCTTTGGGAGTCTCCACTGCAGGCTGCTGTTCCCTAGGGCTCTCACTTCATATATATATATATATATATATATATATATATATATATATATATATATATATATATGTGAGCCGGGGCTTTGATCTTATAGCCTAGAACTTGTAATCTTTCCTTTGCTTCCAGAGGACTGGGATTAGACGTATATGCCACCATTCTCCACTTAATTTATTTTTAATTTCTTGACAGTGCTGGAGATTAAGTACCCCTTCTTATTCTTCCATGCCTTTCTGTATATTTAACTTAGACTTCAAAGCCCTTCTTCCAGTAAACATGTACTCTGCCCTAAGTTCCCCTGATGGATGGTCTCCTAGGAGGCAGCTTGTGCCCTAGCCTTACTTGTAGTGGTAGCTAGAACCCTTACTGGTAATCTGTGTCTGCCCAGGACTCAGCAAGGCAATTTCATTTCTCCTACTGCCCCTAGTGGGAGAGACTCTTATTCTTTGCCCTCTTGTGACTTGCCCAAAGCTAGTTACAAAATAAACCCTTGATTTGTTCAGGTTGTTGAATGAATAAGTTAGGTAATTTACTTGTGTCTATTTTCCAAAGAAGTCAGCCCTCATGGTCATTATATGATTGCTTCACTGAACTTCAGGCATACAGTATACTTGCTTTGAGGGTAGTGTCTAGAAAGTTCTGATTATGTAGCCTAGATTATTCTAAGGATGCCACACTATGGTGTGACCCAGGGTGAACTTCCTACCTGCTCCTATCCCTTAGATTCTTCCCCTATGAAATGGGTTATAATAGATGGTGACCAAGTACAGTGTGACTTCTGCTAGACTTTTCTGGTATGTAGATCATGGTGTACAGAAATCAAAAAAGAAGTTGCTATTTTGCCCATGATAAAAGTCTGTTTATCAGAGCTTTCAAGTACCTTGTGCTTCCTTAGTCTTTACTGAGATTCTTTTTATTGTGGGTTGTTTTTATTTGTCTGCTTGTGGTCCTTAGGATCAAACACAGGGCTTGGCACAGGTTGTTGCTTGACCTAGCCCGATTTCTCTATCTTTTTCTGAATCAAAATAAAATTACAAGGACTGGAGAAATTGCTAAAAAGTTAATAGTACTTTTTACTCTTCCAGAGAACCCTGGTTCAATTTCTAGCACTCACATGTAGTCCACAACCAAACATAACTTCAATTTCAGGAAATCTGGTGGCAAGGCACTCATGTGGTACAGACATACATGCAGACAAAACACTCATACACATAATTAAAAAATAAATAAAAAAGACTAATGAAACATAAAAAAAAATTAGAGAAATCTGAAAGAAAATAACAAAGAAGAGAGACTTCCACATGGGCCTGTTTCTCCTAGAAAATGTTATTCTTTATCTTGCTCCTTCCAGCCTTAGGCCATATGTAAACTGACATATTTTACATAGGTTTACCAGAGAATGCATGTCCAACTTTGTGTTCTATTTCTTTTCCTTAACATATTGTGTCAGCATAGTGCTATATCGTTAAGATGACTTGGAGTGAACTTATTTTAAGTCCCTCCATCAGAGTCCACTGAGTTGATTATACATTCTTTTCGAATGTAAGAAATCTAGACTTCCTACAATGGGCTGTTGATCAGAAAAGCCTCTTTCATGTGTCAAGATCCCCCTCTGCTGGAACTGTGTTTGTTTCATGTACTGAAGATAATTTATTAACCATGCAGATCTCATATTTGTGGCACAAATGGGTATTTCTGAGGTGGTGCGCACACTCTTAGAAGGTGATGAAGGAAGGGACTCTAGACCAAGTTGCACCCGGACAAATGCTGAAATGATGGCGTTCTATCTGTGGTACTGACAGAGCCTAGGCTGTGGGGTAATCAAGTGTCTTGTCCTCTAGAACCTGTGGACAAAGTGGCTGCCCTGAGGGAGTTCCGGGTGCTGCACACTGCCCTACACAGCAGCTCTTCCTACAGAGAGGCGGTGAGTTCCAGCCAAGACTGCAGGAGATGATGTGAACACTGGTTGTTGTTTAAAAGCTTGGGAGCTGACAGCACATTGCCATGGCAACCAAGAGTTCCTGGGGGGGGGGGATTGCCATGTCTGTGGGTCTCAGTAGAATCCTCTTTCCTCAAAGAGCCTGTCTCAGTAAGGCACTGGTTGTTGATTCCCTAATACAATCAGACTGACTTTGTAGACTGAATGTGGTTATTGCTACAGAATCCGTATACCTTTTCTGATGGGACTTGATCTTTGACTTTTGCTGAACTGCCTCTTAAGCATAGATTTCTCCAATGGAGAAATGGGCTGTTGACAGGGAGAATTAGTACAGCTGTGGACTTCCTTCCTAATGTATACCAATGTAAAGTAGTCATTGTATGGAGGTTAGAAGGAGCTTTGGGGACATGGAGAAATTGTTGGTTGGTCTTGTGAAGAGAACATTTATTTTAAAAGTATTAGAAGTATAGGGATGGTGGTGGGGACCCACAGAGACTGTTGTGTTGTGGACATATGTATACAAGCATTTTATACAAGCATTCAGAGGGAGGAGGTCAAGAGGAGTATGGCGCTAGCTGGAATGCTAAGCCATCCCTGTTTCTACTACAGGTCTTTAAAATGCTCAGCAATAAAGAATCGCTGGATCAGATCATTGTGGCCACTCCAGGCTTGAGCAGTGACCCCATTGCTCTAGGTAAGTACAAGAAAAGATTTGAAAAAATGTAAGGTTTTGGAGGAGGAAAAGACAAGGAGCAAAAGAAAGTTCTGACCATTCTTTGAAGATGCTGATGAAGGATGAGGGAATCTGATTAAGGTTTACTCTACAAACCTAGCCCCTAAGGGCTCTCAGTCCTCCACTGTGGCAGCTTGTGCGGCCTAAGTGCAGGAGAATGTGAAGAGCAGGAAGTATTCCCATTGGAGCAAGACACCCCTGACTTCATTTCCTTTCTCAGGAGGGCTGGTTTAGGGTCCTGTTAAGTTACTTGTTTTGAGACTTAATGCTGCTTCTTCCCTCTGGATCTGGCCAGATTTCCACTGTCTAAGAGAAATCTTGGTCTCTTCCAGGGGTTCTCCAGGACAAGGACCTCTTCTCTGTCTTTGCTGATCCCAACATGCTGGATACGTGAGTATAACTATCATTTTGTAAAGTGCCATTCCTCATGTGGTCAGGCTAGAAACCTGTCATTGCCTGGTATCTCTTCTTGGAGGTCAGTTCAGTCTATCACCAGTTCTGCTTTCTAAATGTGTCAAGATGTAAGGAACAGCAAGGGCTCCCTAAGGAGTAGAAAGGGCCAAGGGCAGGGCACATGAAGTGTGTCATGATGGTGAAGCAGTGTGATGAGGGAGGGATGGGGAGAGAGAGAGAGAGAACGCTTTGTTTGTAGTAAGTGTCAGGGAGTCAGGGACTGTAAGCTAGGGGAAGTAGACATAGGCATATAGGACATAATATGTTAGAGCTGGAAGGACAATAGTGCTCTGTCCTCTTAGTTTGCAAGTGAAGAAATTAATCTTTTCTAGGAAGAGAAAGGAGCCATCAGAAGCTGCCCATTTTATAGGAGGTGGTATCTGGACCTACTTTTGAACCCTGAGCCCACCAAACTGTACATTCCCATTTCCCATTATGCCTTGAGTAGTTTTACTTTTTTGTCTGTGTGATGGATTTTCAGTGGATCTCAAAAGTGGAGCCTTTCTGACATTGCTAAGGGCAGATCAGTAAGATGACAGAACTTTCTGGCAAAAGATGCTGAAGAATGGGCTAAATGTGGGCCACATACTTGTAATCCCAGAACTCTGGAGACAGAGGCAATCCCAGTAAATTGGAGGCTAGCTTGGCCTAGAGAGCAAGTTTTAGGCCAGCCAGAGCTATAGAGCAAGGCTCTGTCTCAAAGCCAAAACCCAAAATAAAACAACAAAATTAGGGATTAAGGGCAGGCCTTAGTAGCTCTGTTTTAACGGTCACTCATACTGTCATGGAACAGAATGCTCTTCTCTTAGTTGTTTTTTTTTCTACACCTCTTCTAGATTGGTGCCTGCGCACCCAGCCCTTGTCAATGCCATCATCCTGGTTCTGCACTCAGTAGCAGGCAGCACCCCAGTGCCAGGAGCTGACTCCTCTTCTCGAAGCATGCCCTCCAGCTCATACCGAGATATGCCAGGTGAGGCCCCTCAGGAGCTGGTAGTGGCTCAGGGAATTGCTTTACTCAGCAGCTATGTATAGTGTTGGCATAGGGCGTGAGTCAGGAAGTGCATCTGTCCTGTAATTTTCCAACGGCAGAGATGCAGTATGAATTTAGAGCATAACTTGATCTGAGATCTGGAGCTGCGCCGGTGCCTTTCTGTTCTTCCTCCTGGAATCTGTTCACTCTCCTCCAGGTGGCTTCCTGTTTGACGGGCTCTCAGATGATGAGGATGACTTTCACCCAGTGAGTGCCATGGAAGCCTGCCCCTTGGGGAGACGGTCCTGGGAACCAGCTTCTCCTTAGGACCTGCTATTCCCAAGGCTGGGAAGTGGTCACTGGGACCTTTGGGGGCAAGGCCATGTCTTTATTATTCCTTTTGAAAGGTGGGACCTTAGGAAGTCTTCCTGGGAACTCTGGGTGCATGGACGTGGTTCTTTTATCCTAATTCTGGATGCCTCTTTTTTCCAGAGCTCCCGGTCTACACCCTCTGGCAGTACACCCAGCTCCCGCCCAGCCTCCCTGGGGTACAGTGGAGCGGCTGGGCCCCGGCCTATCACCCAGAGTGAGCTGGCCACTGCCCTGGCCCTGGCCAGCACTCCAGAGAGCAGCTCTCACACACCAACTCCTGGCACCCAGGTATGGAGAGAGTTGGTAACATTAAGGCCAGACTGCCAAAAGCAAAACTCACTGTGTAGATAGGATTTACCTCTGCTACCATGGTGCTAGATCTTTTTGTACGAATCCCTGGGGCTTGGTAGGGCTTTCTCAGCTATGGTTCAGGGGACTCTCTTTTCACTTCCATGCCTTTAGGTCTCAGAAGTCCAAGTTTGCTTGTTTCCTCTTTCTTTTTTTTTTTAATCTTTATTTATTTATTTATTTGCCTTGGTGTTTTGCCTGGAACTGGAACTACTGACAGTTGTTAGCTGCCATGTGGGTGCTGGGAATTGAACCCGGGTCCTCTGGAAGAGCAGATGGTGCTCTTAACTGCTGAGCCATCTCTCCAGCCCCTTGTTTCCTCTTTCTTAGTCCCAGGAGGGACTTGCTATCACTGGAGTGAGGTTCTTGCTAATGATTGCTCTGTCTCCAAAGCTACCTCTCTCAATATTGGGGTTCTAGATTAGGCCTGGGGCTGGGGTCTCAGTCCTTTTCCCTGGAGTAAAAGAGCATGGAACTTTTTTTTTTTTTTTTTAAGATTTATTTATTATGTAGTGTTCTCTCTGCATGTGTGCCTGCAGGCCAGAAGAGGGCGCTAGATCTCATTACAGATGGTTGTAAGGCCCCAATGTGGTTTCTGGGAATTAACTTAGAACCTCTGGAAGAACAGTCAGTGCTCTTAACCTCTGAGTCATCTCTTCAGTCCTGCATGGAACTTTTTATGTCCACATAGATTGCTTTTAGGTACCCCATAATATAGTGTGGTTGTCTCATAACAGACCCCTGTTGGTAGGAAGACCCTGTAAGTAGCCCCAGGAGTAGTCCCTGGTCATGTGGCAACACTGACTATCTGCTGTGAAACTGAGATGGCTCTGGAACAATGCTGACTATTTATTTGCATCTAGGGCCATTCTTCAGGTACCTCACCAATGTCCTCTGGTGTCCAGTCAGGGACACCCATCACCAACGATCTTTTTAGCCAAGCCCTCCAGCATGCCCTGCAGGCCTCTGGACAGCCCAGCCTTCAGGTAAGGCTCCCCATTTTCAGGTTTTATGTTGTCTACAAATTTGACATACTGACTCTTTATCTGCACACTGAAGGTCCTTTCCTCTATTGTGCAGAACACCAGGAGCAAGTGAATGGCAGTATGACATGTGTGCCTTCCCAGAAAGGGCAGTTTTTGCCTGAGTGACTGTGGCCTGACTCCTGTGATCATGAGAAAGTTTTAGTAAATCATTCATTCAGTGAGCATTGGCTGAGCAGTGAATGAGCCCACATGTTATTGAGACTAGGTTGAGCTGCTGAAGCTCAAAGTGGAGGGCCACCATGCTGGCACACATTTGGGAAACATCTTGGTGAGGAGCTCAGCTGCCTGGGGAAGGGCCTGATTCCAGCAGAACTGAGAGAAGTTTAAGCTGATTTATTGAGCTAAGTTTGGTAAGCTAGGAGGGGACAGTTGTTTGTGACGTGGAGGGGATAATTACCAGACAGAGGCAACTGCCTGATGGAGCAGATGTGTACAGATGTATATGATATATTCAAAACTATATAACTAGAAATCCATATTGTCATAGAACAACCTGAGGTGGAATCAAGAAAGAGGGTAGAAGCCTCACTGTAAGGGGCCTTGAATGCCAGTCCAAGAAGGTTAGATTTGATCTGGTAGTTATTAGGAGTCCTTAGTAGCTTTAAAGAGTAAAAGGTCACCCTAGCAGTCAAATAGAGCATCAAAGTCTTAACACCTTGAAGTGTGAACTGTTTGCTTTATGCCTGCCTCACAGTGAGTCTTTGGGGGAAGCATCATTCTGAAATTTGAGTCCCACAGCTACAAAATAGTAAAAACAGGCCACAAGCCTGTGTGGTTTTCATGACTGCATGTGGTGCTCATGGGCAGTGCAAGTGACTTGGACAGCCTGTATTTGCTTCAATTTCATCTCCAGATAGATGCCTGTTCACTGGGCTCTAAAGCTTCAAGCTCTCCCTGGCTTGCCTGGTGTAAAATGAAGCTGAGATGACACATGGATGTTTCTCTGCCTTCCATAGCCTGGTTCCATTCCCTGTTTGCCTCTGCAAGAAACTTCCTCACATAGGAAGTTTTCTATAAGTTGTATGTTTCCTTTCTGTGAAGAGGTAGGCAATAATGAAACTATGAACTACTAGAAAACAATATATGGGCAAATCTCTCAGTCCTTACAGCAGGGAAAGCTTCTCATGGCTGAAATTCAGAGGCCAGGGAGCCCTTATATACTGTCATTCTAAATTTTGAGTTTGTCAAAGTGAAAATTAATTCCTGGCAAACCAAAGCCAAAAAATCAACAGCAAAACCTAAGCAAAGCCTTAAGGCTGACAGTTATAACCCTATCAGACAAGTGCCACATCCTCCTCAAGTAGAGACCCACTACTTCCTAGAGCAGTGGGAAAGGTTATGAATAGACTGTTTACTGAAAAGGAAGTACGGCTATATGCACATAGCGTTCCAGCAGTTCTGTTTCTCAGAAACTGTTCCTGGACATGGTTGTGTATAGAAAAATGCCAGTTTCACCACACTGGAAGGGTCACAGCAGCATTGTTGGTAGTGGCAGAAAACTGCAAACAGTCAACTGAGAGCTAGAATATTTGTTTTTTGTATGGTGGCATGGTGGTACACTGTGATCTCAACACTTAAAAGGTTGAGGTGAGACTGTTATGAGTTGGTGACACATACACACACACACACATGAAAACTGTTCAAATAAAACAAAACAAAAAATTGTGTTATGTGCTGGCTAGTTTTATGTCAGCTTACCACAGGCTGGAGTCACATTAAGACTAAGTTGAGAAATTCCTTCCATAAGATCCAGCTGTACACAAGCCTGTGGAGCATCTTCTTTTCTTAAAAAAATAAATAAGATAAATAAAAAAGATTTATTTATTATGTATACAGTATACAGAAGAGAGTACCAGATGTCATCATAGGTAGTTGTGAGCCACCATGTGGTTGCTGGGAATCGAACTCAGGACCTCTGGAAGAACAGTCAGGGCTCTTAACCTCTGAGCCATCTCTCCAACCCGGAGCATCTTCTTAATTAGTGATTAATTGATGAGGGAGGGCTCAGCCCACTGTGGGTGGTGCTATCCATGGGCTAGTGGTCCTGAATTTTATAAGAGAGCACACTAAACAGGCTAGTAAGCAGCACTCCTCCATGGCCTCTGCATTGGCTCCTGTCTCCAAGTTCCTGTTCTTGTTGGGTTCCTGCTCTGCCTTTCCTCAGTGATGGACTTAAAAGCTGTAAAGTGAAATAAACCCCTTTCTTCCCAAGTTACTTTTAGTCATGGTATTATGTCACAGCAGCAGAAACCCTGACTAATACAATGTACTAGCATAGAAAACTCACTTTCCACTACCTATGATAGTAAACAAAGCTTTTAATCAGTGATAATATGTATCTGTAATCCTCGCACTCAGAAAGTGGAAGCAAGGAGACCAGGAATTCAAGGGCATCCTTAACTATATAGTGAGTTTGAGGCCAGCCTGGGCTATGTGAGATCCTTTATCAAATATCCAAAAGAAAAGAATAAAAAAAAAAAGAAACCTACTTACTTATTTTTGTTCATTTTGTTCTTTGACAATTTCATACACATATTTTATATAATTTATTCTGATTACTCTGCTCACACCCTCTCTCACCTCAATCAAATCCTGCCCAACACCACTACTAGTCTCTTTCCCAGATTCATGAATTTTGGTTTTGTTTTGTGTCTCATTAGTTTGACCAGACCTGCTGTATAAGCATTGGATTGGAACTGTCCACTAGAGCCTGGTGGAGTCACCAGTGGGCACACACTGAAGGCAATCACTCCCCTTCTTGACTCTATCAGTAGTAAATAGTTCAGCTTTGTGAGAGATGCCCCCCAGCCCTTCACTCCACCTATATCTAACTGTTGATAGGCTCATTGTTTTGCTTTTGTCTTTACTTTATTTAACTTATTGTTTGTGTGTGTGTTGCACCATTATGTGGGTTCCAAGGATTGGACTAGATCATGTGGTTCACAAGGCAAGCACTCTCGTGCACTGAGCCATCTTACCAGTCTTCATGGGCCTTTCTGTGCAGCCTCAGTGCAGGCATCCATGGCTGCTGTAAATTCATTATTGTAATGCTCGTATCTTGCCTAGAAGATGACATTTTGTAGCCCTTCTTCCCATGCTGTCATGTCTTTCCAGCCCCTCTTCTGAAGTTTTCCGGAGCCGTAGGAGGAATGGTGTGAGTGTTTGGTTTTAGGGATGAGCACTAAAGCATCTTTGCTCACCGCTGTTCACTGGAAAGAAAGGCATCTCTAATTGAGCATTTGTCTATGTGTGTAAGTATAACTGTTTAGAAGGCAGTTGAGTGCATTGTCAGTTATCTAGACAACAGCATTTAGTCCCCTTCCCTCAAGACTTATGGTCTTCCAGGCCTGGGATTTTGCTCAGATTTACCATACCAGACATAGATTACCTCCTACAAAGCAGGCCTCAAAGCCAGCATAGAGCAGTTATTACCCTATAGCAGCAGTGCCGCTGTTGTTCAAGTGAGGTACATCTTACCTGGCAAGTGGTCTCATAGTTTGTAGGGTTCACACACACAGATAAGACCATTGATGTCCTTTCTTCTGCAGCAGCCTGCATAGCACCTTTTGGAACTTCGAAAGCCATCCGGTAGGGAGCAAGCTTCTAGCTCAGTTCCACCAATACTCCTCTGTATCATGCTACCAAAGTATGTGGTATCTGCAGGAGCAGGGTCTTACTGTCTAGTTCTGGTGGGCAACCAAGAGGGCTGGCAAGAACATGTATTGTTTTGGGGAGCTCTGGAGCCTCCCCGGTCCATAACTCCCTAATCAGTATTCAACCCTTGGCACTGGTGCTTCGTTAATAACCCATAGCTTCCACGAGCAGCTTTCTCCAGCCATGAAAGGTATGCTTAATAGGTTTCATGCGACTTTCCTACCCGCTTTGTTTTTGATCACCAGCCTCCTCTTCTGTCTCAACACCTCTTCCTGTTTAAACCTTTCCACCCGTGTCCCCATTTCTGCTTTTGTAGTGCCTACTTTCTACCTTACTCCTCTCCTAAGGCAGTCTCCGCTCGGTGGCCCTCTTTATGGCTTCATAACAAGTTTTTGGAATTTACACATTGATTAATCTGTGGCTTTTCTTTACTGTAGAACTTCATTTATCCTCTTTACCTTTAAATGTATCTTCAATCTTCCTGAAGCACCTATGATAAGGCCCTGAACATCAGTAGCTTTCCTTTCTATCCTAAAAGCAGCCTCTAAGTCTGACTGTTCTGTCAGGAGCCCAGCTAACACCTCTGCCTGCCTTGTTTCTTTACAGAGCCAATGGCAGCCTCAGCTGCAGCAGTTGCGTGACATGGGCATCCAGGATGACGAGCTGAGCCTCCGTGCCCTTCAGGCCACTGGAGGGGATATCCAAGCAGCCCTGGAGCTGATCTTTGCTGGAGGAGCCCCATGAACTTCTTGTACCCAAGTGCCTAGCAAGTTGCAGAGGTGATTCCTAGAAGGAAGCACTTGTGAAGCTGCCTCCAGCTCCCCCACCCTCCAATATATATGATGGTCTACTCACTTGCTGTGTCCAAATGCTTGGCCTTTCTATTGATCTCAACTCGGGGAAGCAGCTGGGCAAGCAAGATGCATGGTTTTGGTACTGTGAATCAGGGATCAAGTTGACCCCCACTTGGTTTGGGCCCTGGGTAGGAGGTTTTGGACCCATGTTATGGGACTGCTGTGAAATATTCATGTTCACCTTATAGATAAGTCCTTAGCAGTAGCACCTATGTGCTTTGGTGCTTTAGAACCTAAGGCTGGAGCCAGGCTACAACCCAGTCTTCATAGTAGCTGCTGAGTTACAGAAAGGCCAGAAGACACTACCACTTGTGATGAAAGTCTAGGGAGTGACCACGTAGATTCTGGGTATGGCAGGAGACAGTATTTGTCTAATGATTCCATGTCCCTACAATGGCTGTCTTAGCAACCATTCTTTGATTTATGTTCTGTAACCCAGGACTCAAACTGTTTGAGGAATGTGTCCCTTTCCTATGTCCTAAAGGCATAAAGACAAGAGCAGTTAAAAACAGTACCAATGGGGCTGGAGAGCTGGCTCAGTAGTTAAGAGCACTGGCTGCTCTTCAGAGAACCCAGGGTTCCATTCCCAGCATCCACCTGGCAGCTCACAACTGTCTGTGATTCTAGTTCCAGGGGATCTAACACCGTCACACCAATGCACATAAAATAAAGTTAAATACATTATACATATACATATATATATAATTTAAAAAATACAATACTAACAACAGCAGTACAAACAAAACTGAGCTTTAATACTGAAGAGAGGGCACCAACCTCCAGCTGCTGTTTGCCTGTCTGTGCTCCCCTTCCCCTTGACAATGTTCCCTGGGGCATTTCCTGCAGCACTGTAGACACATCCGAGTTGACAAAGAGGGCTTCTTGTACTTGACATCTGTTTGGGGAAGTGTCTTACTGTCAGAGATGCTTGGACTCATTTGGAACTGCTGAGGGTGGGCAGGAGCTCAGAGGTCTGTCCCTTCCAGGGCCTTGGCACACATTCCATTCACACTATCTCCAGTCCTGGCCATTTGGTCATCTCTTTGGACAGAAAGTTTTTCATGAATGTATGTATGTATGTCTGTATTTACATATACATATATGGATAGATATATTTGTGTATATCTATATCTATATATATATATTTAACCACAAGGAGCCACATGGAACTGGTCTGTGCCATTTTCTCCACTAGTACAGTTTTAGTTACTTGGTAATTTCTTGTGTCCCTTTGAATTACCCTCCTGGTTTTGGTCACTAGCACATCCTGTTTTGTATAACCTTTGTATTAGTGATAGTCGTAAGTGGAGGTACTCAGAAGAATGCATTATTCAAGAGATGCCCTCAGCAGCCCGTGTTCTTTACCTACTCTGCACATTTTCTTCATGATCCTGGGGTTGATGTTGAGACTCTACATTGGCAGAAAAGACTCAGAACTCTCCAGGCTTCTGGGTGCCAGGCCCCTTGTGCCTCAGTGATCTGCCTGGAGCCCTGCCTTGTGGTTGGCATTGAAGACTGGAAGCTCTGTTTGAGCCCAGTATCTGGCTCTGGTAGAAACGAAGGCTAAGGTCCAGTGGTGGTCAAATAGGGCTGACACAGCCCCTCCAAGTCCACTTGCTAATACTTGCCTAGAGCTGCTCTCTGTTCTATGGCAACCTATTCTGCCTAAGACTCCGGAGCTCACTCACCACATTTTGCTCTAGGATGTCCTTGCTTTCTGGAACAACTTCTGTTACCTGTTACCCAGCTTCCCAGAATTGAGCTGAACAGTTTCCCCTGTTTGTCAGGTCTTTCCTCCATGGGCTTGGCACATTGGCTTTGCTTCCTGTGGTCATATTTTAAACAGTACATATTGGGCCTGATAAGTATCTCCTCTGAGCCTGGGGCTTTCCATGGCCTGAGGACACCTTAGCCATTGTGATTTTGCACTCTTTCAACAAACAGTGAGCCTCTGTGTTGTATAAACATGGTGGCCTCCTTGCTCATGAAGAACCGTACTATTGATAAGACAGGCAGGCCTTGCCCACTACAGCCTGATGAGAGCTGGGTCAGGCAAGTCCAAGGTTGGGGTGGACAACTCATGGGGAGAAAGAGAAGCTACCTGGAGAAGCTAGTTTTGAACTAGATGGAAAGGGTAAGAAAGGATGGGCAGACAAGGACATTTATATGCTGTGTGGCTAGGAGTGGTGAGGGGACGTTACCTAGGTGGGCCTGTTGCTGTGTAGAGAAAGTTCAGGACCATAAGAAAGCGAAATATTAACTGGGGGAGCAGGTTTGCATTTCAGAAAGGTCATTCTGGCTTCTGGTTGGTGACTAGATTAGAGATAGACGGGTTTGGGAGAGAGAGGGAGTACAGAGGTTGAGGCAATGGCCACTTGGATTGACAGGCCTGGCCTGGCAGGCAAGGAAAGAGTCTGGGGTAGTTGCCATGACTAAAACTGACTCCAGTCTTTGGGAGAGTTTAGTGCTAGCACTGTTGACAGGTGAGACACCAGGGTTCAGGGGAAATCCTCTCCGAGATACCATGGGTAGGAAGTGGACAACTAGAACCTGGCCCCAGGGCTGTGCAGCCTCTGAGGTGGGGAAGAGTAGGTGGCGAGAGCTGTGGCATGCTCATGAGCTCCAGCCTTCTCAGGCCAGTAAAGGGAGGTGCTCAGAGCACTATTAGGAGACTCCCTCAGTAGCCCAGTATTCTTAACCTGCTCTGCACATTTCCTTCATGATCCTGGGGTTGATGTGGATAGGTGTTTGCATGGACAGACTCAGGACTCTGTGGGTGCTAAGTCTTGTGCCTCAGTGATTGGCCTGGAGGCCTGTCTTGTGGAGTGTCTTTCTACAGGACAGTGGGGTGGGGGTGGGGGACCAATTTGTATGTGAGATAATCTGACAGCTGTGTGGAGGCTGAATTTGTGGGAAGTGAGACTGCGGATAGGCAACTACTGAGAAGGTTCGTTATCTCCAGATGGGACATCACAGGGCCTGCAACTGAAGCTTCGGCAGAGGCTCGGTAGAGGGAGGGGTGTGAGGTGTGAAGGACAGACCCTGTCTGGGGGTGGGGAAAAGGGAAGAGGCAGGATGTGAGTGGGTAGATTTGATGCTGCCAGGAATAAGGAATGGGTTACGATGTGGAATGCAAGACCAGTTTGGACATGGTGAGCTTGAGGTGCTTCAAGACGGCCAGGCAGTGGTCCTTGGGCTGAGATAATCATCAGGAAATTTAGAGTTCAAGATTGTGTTGACATCATAGAGGATGTAAATCATCTTTCCAGGAAAATGTGGGAGAAAATAGATAGCTATGGAGACTGGGAAATGATAACAGGGAGATGTGGGAAGGGGATAACAAGGGTCACCACAGTCGGGTAGAAGGAAGCGGACAGAGGGCATGGGCAATGGTACCAGATGCCAGGCCAGCCTAGTCACAGAAGGGACCTGTGCTTTGTGACCTTAGGAAGATGCTACAATGGCACTGGATCTGAGTTACAAGAACTGGCCCTGAATAAGGAGTGAGCGATAGAGAGAGGCACAGAGGTCAGGGGTCTCTGGACAACCTTGCTAGTGAGGGAGAGGGGGATGAATAATTGGAGAGGAGATGGGACGACTGAGTGAGCATCCGCAGTTCAACGGAGGTGAAGTTGGAATTGATGACGAGAACTTTTCTAGGAAGCCAAGGGAAAAAAAAAGGAAGAGAGACCCCAAAATAGAATATGCAAATATGCAGAGATGGGTGAGCTTTCTGAACAGATCCTTTCTCCTGATATAACTCAAATTTGGCTGGGCTGACATGGACTGGGCTGGCACAGCTTGCTGGGCACATGGGCCCGGGTTCTGCTCCTCCCCTCAGCCCCATCTGGCCTGGGCCCCAGACCAAGCTCAGATCTCTACCCCAAGGTGGCTTCTTGTTTCCTCTGCCACAGGCCTTGGCAGTGACTGGTGAAGATGTTGGGGGAGTTTATTCACGTGCCTCTCTGTTTGCCTCTCCTGACTACCACGGTTTGAGCCTTCTCTGGCTCTGGGCCATGTTCATGTCAGCTAACCTGCACCCTTGGCCCCCTTGGCCTTGGTCCATAGACTCTGCAGGTGCTGGCTATAGAACGAGTCTTCTCCATGCCAGAAGTGCCTTTCACAATGACCTAGGCACTGGCCGCCTCTGCCTTGGTAAAGCTAGGTGCCTACAGTGCAGTGTGATAATGCTTATATATCAGGCATTCTTTCTGTGCTGGGGTTTGAGTTGGGGACTCACTGTGCATTCTCATAACAACCTTGAAAAGTTGGTTTTTATTGTCCTGTGCCCATGCGTGCTGCTGTGTAGGGGATGTGACTTTATGATGGGAAATCAGCCTTTCCAGGGCTTGGATGAAAGTGCATTTGACATAATAACATCATTGCACTCATCTGGTTTTGTCCCTGTCCCAAACTCTGGGAGCTACCTGGGCCGGAGAGTTTGTTTGGCCCACGTAGCTCCCACTGATCCTGAAAATGGCAGCTTAGGTGCGGGAGGGGAACAGGTTTCTAAGTGAGACCCACTTTTCCACAGATGACCTGTATTCTGGGAGCCTCAGTTGTGTCTTGTTTGACAATTTACCCTATGTCCATAGATATTAACAGTGTGTGTGTACTGCAGATACCAGCACTCCAGAGCTGGGTTGGGGAATATTCAAGGAGTCAGAATCCTACCAAGAAAGACAGTGCATGGTACATCGAAAGTGCTGGAGAGATGGCTCCCTAGTGGCTAACACTGGCTGCTTTTGCAGAGGACCTGGGTTTGGTTCCCAGCTTGTAAATGCCTGAAACTCCAAATCCAGAGGATCTGATGTCTTATTCTGGCCTCTGCAGGTACCAGGCATGGGCATGCATCACACACATACACACCACAGAGTGCACTTACACATATTCAGACAAGCTCATACATTAAAAAAAAAAAGAAGAAGAAACAAATCTTATAGAAAGAAAAAACTTTTTTAGTGTAAGATGTGATTTTGTTTCTTCTCCTCTTGGACCCCGATTCAAACTGAATCCTTAATTCCAGAAAGACTCTGGTAATGGTTGGAAACTGGGCCATGATGATCTCTGAGTGAAGCTGATAGAATTGAGATACCTGGCTTCTCAGCCTTAGAAGACAGCACCTGCAATGATACTTAGGATCAGAAACAAGGAAGCCATTCTTACTACCCAGCCTCTACTACAGCTGCTCTGTTCTGACCTGATGCATGACCTTTAAAAGAGATGAACACAAAATAGCATGCTTAGCACCTACACGGGGCTTAGAAGAAATTTGTTTAAAAAACTGACTGACCTGAGAATCAACCAATTAGTAGACTCCAAGGGAAGCCCCATGAAAGGCCTTGTTGGTAGTGGGATTATTAACCCTGATTGGGGGGAGGGGAAGCAAATTTGAGGTTGAAATCCAGCAGTTATGTATTAAGTATTTAGTTCACAGCTGACTCTAACTATCTTCAGTGGACCCGACACCTCTGGCCTTTGAGGGTGCCTGTACAAGCACACATGCATGTACATACACACACACACATCTTTAAAAAAAATACTTGAAAGAATGTGACCTAAATTTGTGAAGGGCTTTATTTTAGAAAGAGTGAATAGACAGTCACACTCTATGACTTTAGAGGGTAAATTTCAGACTACTGTTGGGTATTCTTCCACTAAGGAAGAAGCTTTAGTGCAGAGCTCAAGAAAACAGATAGGGGGCTGCGGAGATGGTGTTCAGTGGTTAAGAGCTCTGACTGCTCTCCCAGAGGACCAGGGTTCAATTCCCAGCACCTGCATGGCAGCTCACAACTTTCTGTAAAGTACAGTTCCAGGGGACCCAACACCCATGACAAAAACACCAATGTACATAAAATAAAAATAAGTAAATTCTAAAAGAAAACAGACAGGATTGCTCCATGGTAGAGTCTCGAAACATGCACTTGGAGACTGGATGGGGCTGTGAGGGTTGTGGTAAGGGGCTTCCATGTTAGACTTCATGCATGCTTTTTGAGTGCTGCTTCTGGTCAGAAGTGTGATTCATGGGTTCTTGCATTCATGAGAGAAGGTGAATGCTTTTGGGGAGTACAGGTCTACATGTGGTCTTCTCATGGATAGAGCCCTTGCTAGTCCGAGTGTCATATCAGAGCTGGGAGGATCCTGGGACCAAACCTATGGAAAGCATAGTAAAAGTATAGATAATCCAATGTCCAAGCAGGAAGGAACTGCAGAAGGTGGGATGGGAATGCTTTGTCCCAGTTCTTAGAAGAACAAGGTCAGGAAGGCAGCTGCTTTATTTCTTTTCATTTTGTAAATAAAGAAAGCACAGTGACTCACACCTCTGATCCCAGTACTTAAGAGGCTGGGGCAGGAGGATTGCTGCAAGTCTGAGGCCAGCCTGGATTGCAAGGCAGTACGATTTCCAAGAAGAAAAAGAAGAGGAGGAGGAGGAAACGGAAAAAGAAGAGGAGAAAGGGGATGAAGAAGAAGAGAGAGGGAGGATCAGAGGGTTGGCCTGGGACAGGGCGTTGCTTAATAACTTGGCAGCCAGGCTGAGACAGGGACCTTCCAGCCCCATCTAGTCAGATGTTAGAGTCGATGGGTTCCTTGTGACTTCATGTGATTGAATTGGCTCCAGGCCCTGAGGACCAAGAAAGGAGGATCAGAGATGAGTTTGTGGCTTAGGAATGGGCTGGAGGGAGGAGCTTTTCTCATGGAAGGTTTGGGGGTTTCTGTCCTCGGTCCCTAAGACTTGTCTGCTCTAGAGTGGACACCAGGTGGCGCTCCCACCACAAGCCCAATGCCATCTAAGGATGCGGAGCAGTCTCACCCAGCCATACTTGAGGTGAGCTGACTGTCTTAGCAGAAGGTGAAGAGTCTAGCTCTTCTCTGCCAGTTCCCTATCCTCACAAAATATTTCTCTATGGATTTTTTCATTATGATCTCATTTAGCGTGGCTAGCCACACTCGGGTTTTAACAATTTAGAGTAGGACCAAACAAAAATGTTCCTAGGATGACAGATACAGGTTTAGGGTGACGCTGGGCAGTGCAGACCAGAGTGGCTAAGTAATGTGTGGTGATTTTGAAGTTTTTTATTCACAGTTGGCTGCTGGTAGGCTGATGTGGCTTAGGTAGAGGAAGCAGGATCTTGAGAACAACTTGGTGGGGGTTTGGAGGTGGGGGGCAAGTGAGATATGGTCCTGGGATCTATAGAGCCTAAGCAGGGTTTCTCTGAACCCCTTTCCAGAACCTAGGTTCTCTCAATCTTCTAGGAATGTGCTCATGGATAATTGGAAATAAAGCTGTTGTTCTGTGCTTGTGAGACAGACAGACATGGTGTACTGGAGGTCCAGATGTGGCCTAAACCCATTTTTCTCCAAACTTTAAATTTCAGTTATTTATTTATTTATTTATTTTTCTGTGTATATGGATGTTTTGCCTATTTACATGTCTGTACACTATGTGCATGGTGCCATTAGGTCCCTGGGAACTGGAGTTACGGCCAGTGGTAAGCCACCATGTGGATACTGGGAATACAATGTGGGTCCTCTGAAAGAGCAGCCAGTGCTCTTAACCATTGAGTCATCTCTTGAGCTCCTAAAACCTGTTTTTATTTGGCATTATGCATCCTTGTTAACTTTTTTGAGTTATTTGGTGACACTTTGGTTTGATGACACCTTGAAACCAGAGTTTGGGCAAAGACTTAAGTATCATCCCCACCTGGAAAACCAGACAACCACCCATCTGCTGACTTTTCTGTGGCTCCCATGGTCTGCAGCTGAGTAGCAGCTGCCCTGTAAATATCATTCCACAGGCCCAGCCCACTCAGTTTGTGAGTGACCTGCCTGGTCTGTTTGGCTCTGACAATAAGGGGTCATGAAGCTGAGTACATAGTTCCTGTTGTTAGTAGCAGGCTTGGGTGGACACCTAATAGCAGGGATGGGTTCCTGTCTGAGGAGGCTATTCCGAGGACTCCAGTTTTTAATAATCCCAAGAATTTAGATTCTGAGATTACTGTATCCAGGAAAATGAACAATTTATGATGGTCAACCTGAGTGCATGTCATAGCTCCTCGCCAAATTCTTACACTTCCCATAGACCTCTCTGTGGGGCACGTCTTCCTGCAAGGCTATGTCTAGCCATGGAATCGGGGCTGATGAAAGTTTGGGGAGAGGGAAGCAGACTGACTTTGGCCCTGACGGGTAAGAGACTGTTAGAATATTGGAATGGACTCCCAGGACCTCTGCTGTTTGGGGGGGTCATGTGTTCTATTCCTTTGATTCCCCAAGGGCACTCCTTGGATTTGGCTGCACCTCCTCTGCCCACAGGGTGCAGCCCTGCATCATTTCTTTATCAGCCTTGTCTCCCGCTCTTGCAGTTCTGGAGTCACGGAGGGGAAACACAGGGATGTCTCCTCTTCAGACTTGTCATTATCTGCATCTGTTGCTTTCTCTTTGGCCCATTTTCCATCACTGGTCATGAACAGGGTATGCCTTGATTCAGGCTCAAGAGTCAGCTTTGGACTCTAATCAGGCAGGCAAGCAGGCCAGCCCATCACTGCCTATACTGTTTTGATCTGATTTCTCAGTGTTACTTGAGTCAGAACCCCCAAAACTAGTGCTGGTACCTGTTCTCTCCAGTTGCTTTTCCCTCCATAAAACTGTTGATTCAAATCGTAAACCCAGGAGTGAGCTGCCATCTGGCCTGGCCTTTGTCTCCAGGGCTCGTCTTGGAAAGAAGATGGCCTTTAGTACCACTACTTCTCACTACAGCATGCAACCTTGAAAAAAAATTCTTTGGCTTCTTCCCCTACTTTCCATCTGTTCCCTGTTGCTTAGGAGGCTCAGTCTGGGCCCTGGCCTGCCCTTCTGCACAGCATGTGCTAACCTAGCCTTGTCTGGGTCCTTCTGAGGACTGTTTGGATGCAGACTGCAGCCATGGACTGAAGGCAGCAGTGCAAGGGCACATTATTACTCATAGAAACCAGAGTGTTGCACTAGAGAGACCACCTGGGTTAAAGTCACAGATCTGTCTCTGTTCACCTAAGCAAGCTTAGGTAGAGCGCGTCTCCTTTCTGAGCCTTAATTTTCTTGCTTCTAAAGAGAGGGAGAGAGAGCACTTAGCTCCTAGGATTGTGAAGACTGAGTTAAAATGAGGCAGTGAGATTTGCACAGCATGTAATAATAGCCATACTACTAGCAATTGTTACTAGAATCAGAAAACTTGGCTTCCTGTCTTGACTCACCCATTTCCAGTTGACCTCAGACAGATCTCTGTTGTCCTGCATGCCTCAGTTTCTTCCCTAAGATGGAGCTATGCTTTCTTACTCAGAGGAAAAAACTGTAAGTCTGGCAGGAGTGATGTAGGCGGAAGTGGGTTGCATTTTATGAGTTACTGTGCACATGGGTAATGTTTTCATTTCAGATGCACTCGAATTCTTGGTTCTTAAAGGAAGGGATAAGTGATTTCTTCTTGCTGCAGGCGTTTACAAAAATGAAGAAAGTGGAGGCCGTACTTGTCCAGCAAATGAGTCCTTGGGTTAGAAAACTTCTTAGAAGCTACCCTGGCCTGGTCCAGTTCCCAGCTTTAGGGCCAAGATTCAGTTATTGGGCTGTCTAGAGCCATCTTCTATCTGGGTGTGTGATCGTGGGCATCCTGAAGCTAGTGGCTCCATGTATATTGTAGAGAACTTAACCCTTCAGCGTCTCTAGACCCCTCCCATACAGCAGTGCTGGAGATTTGGAGGAATTCACCCTATTGGCTCCAGTGCTTTGGGGCCTTGGGAAATGGAGAGAACAGCTAGAAGCAGAACGTGCACTTGGCAGAGCTAAGATTCGTGCTATCAAAACCTTCCTGGCCATGGAGCAGTGAAGAGGGCTGGCTCTGAGGTCAGGGCATCCTGCCCAGTGTCTATGCCTGTGTCTGCAGCATGCTCAGTATGTCTAGGTCTGTGGGTTCTGAAGGTCAAGCCTTTGTTTACCTGGGTTCCCTCTTCCTCAGCACACCTTAGACTGCATATGCAGTAAGCACCAGCTAAGACCTGCTGAGCTGCATGGAGTTCATGGATTTCAGGCTCCTTGGGGTGCAAGCAGGGATGGGGAGTCTGAACCATCTCTGACCCAAGGAAAGGGAAAGCAGCTCCAAGTTCATAAGCTAGTGAATGACAAAGTTCCCTGGGCTGTTCAGGTGACTGCAGAGGGGCTAGGGCCTGGACTCTCTGAGGGAGCCACCACCAAGTCATTAGGTTGCCCTTGGTAGGTAGCTGATTCTTGACCATAGAAAGAGATCCCTTTAACTGGTCTGCTCTTGCTCCCTGACTGGGAGTCTTGGGTATGCAGGATGTGCCCCTCAAATTCTTCTTGGGGAAGGGGCCTTCCTAATTATATCCCCCTCAGCTCACATGGAAATGAGTTTGGATTTTCTGAGCATACACCAGCTGGCTGGGGGGAGGCAGCCCAGAAGGCTGCTGGCTGGGGAAGGGAGGAGAAAGGGGAGGGAGAGGAGGGAGCCAGGCCAAGATGAAAAATTACCAGTGTTCTTTCAGGCAGAGCAATAGTGGGGCGTTGTGGGCACCTCACACATCATCGACCTCCTCTGTCTCCTCCACAGAGGAAAGCATCTTGCTGGGGCAGGGCTGATAGGATCCGCAGAGAGCTGGGTCTCACTCCCGCAAGCTCATTCTCTGAGAATGGCTCTCTGGCTACAAACCACTTAGCTGGCTGCAACTGGGTTGTCCGGTGTTAGACTCATCCATGCGCTGAGAGGTCCTTACAAATTTCCTAGGCCTTTCCTTCCACTGGGGCGAGGGAAGTGGAACTGCAGCCCAGAGGAGGGATGGGGCCTGCTCCTCAAGACAGATCACAAGTCTGTCTGCTTTGCAGCTGGGTTCTCCCCATGGAGTTGCCTGAGAGCGGGTGGCGAAGGTTCTCCCAGCAGCGGGTACCGCACAAGCTAGGGGCCACCGGCAAAGCTCTAAGGCTGAGAGGGGCGGGGGGGAGGGGTGGGGTGGGGTCAGCTCTTGACTCCGCCTCCTGGCGCTAGGTTCTGCCTGCGGCCGGGCGCTGGCTCAGTCTCGGCTGCTTGCCGCTGTCGCTCCGGGGCTGCGGGATGACGCCTCCTCCTCCCGGACGTGCCGCCCCCAGCGCACCGCGCGCCCGCGCCCTCAGCCCGCCGGCTCGGTTCGGGCTCCCGCTGCTGCTGCGACTGCCGCTGCTGTTCTGGGTGGCCGCCGCCTCCGCCCAAGGCCACTCGCGGAGCGGACCCCGCATCTCCGCCGTCTGGAAAGGTAGGCGGCGCCGCGCGGTCGGCGGGGCGCGGGATCGGACGCTGTGCGGGGAGGGTGCGGAGTGTGCAGCGGCACCCAGAGAGAGTGCGTGTGCGCAGCTCTGCAGGTCTCCGGCTGGCCCCGAAGGGAGCGTATGGGTCCGGGTGAGTGGATGTGAGTGTGCATACTGTCAAGCTGGAGCAAGCTGGAGCGGGCTGGAGCGCTGCAGCGTGCGAGCGAGCGGCTGGGGCCCGGGCCCGGCTAAGTGGCGCTCCAAGTCCAACGGCAGCTCGGAGCCCGAGCCGCAGCGCCTGAGCATGGTGGGGGGGAGGTTGCGGGCCCCTGCCTCGCCGAAGCTCTCTTTGGGATCTACTATGCAGGACCCTTCCTTCCCCCAGCCAGCTTCCTCACCCCGACCCTCTCTTTGCGAGCTGCGGGCTATGCTGGCACGCGGGGCTCAGGCTGGGCTGGTGAAGGGGGCGCGGACCCATTGCCGCCGCCGCTGCGCTCGGGCTGCGGGAACAAAGACCCCGTCGCCTGCCCCCGCCCCCGCCCCGGCCCGGAGCGCGGGGCAGGCAAGGGGGTGAGCACCCTGCGGCGATCCGGGACAAGGTGCAGTGCAGAGGCTGGGGCACCTGGGCGCTGTCTCCCTAATGCTGGGACCAACCGCTCCCCCCTTGCTCGCACGTGGCAGTTGTCACCAGAAATTGGCACTAGCACTAGAAGGGGGATAGTGCCCATTGGGTGGGGCGAGGCCATTGGGACCCCCAAACGGCATATCTAGGGAGGGGTGTACAGCTTTAGGGCTGTGGTGAATATGAGAACCTGAGGGACTGGAGTCTTCCCCTCGGGTATGTCAGTTTAGACCCCTGGACAGTGGGACAGAAAGCTGGCTGGGTTGAGGTTGGAGGCTTTCTGCCGCTAGGGACGGAGCTCCCCTCCCCTGCATTGCACACAAATGCCTCCCCGCCCCCAGGCAAACTCAGCTCTGTACCCAAATTTGGCGTCTCTGCAGCCCCTCCCCTATTGGGGGAGACTCACCTCGGGGCTGGGGGTACTTGTCCAGTCTGTCCCTACTGTCTCTTTGAAGCCTTGGCAGTTTGCAGGGATTGCGGAAGTCTGAGCATTATCTGGGGCAGGTATTCTTAGCAGGGGAGGGGGGAACCCACATAAAATGAGTGGCCCGAACTGCCGCAGCAGCTGAGAGAATGTGACTCGCCCAAGGTCACTGGGCAGTGTGGGCGCTCACTGTGCAGGTGGGGCCTCTGATCTGACCCTGAACCTGTCCTGGTCTGGGTTATGGAGAGGAAAGGATTTAGATGGTTCTCCAACCATAAATAAGGTACTCTAGTCTCCAACTTAGCATCTAGCCAGAGGTGTACTCGGAGGCGGAAGAGGAACAGCTTAGCCGGAGCTCTGGACCTCCCGCTCCTGGTGGACACCAGCACACCCCACATTTGTATCCACTTCAACTTCTGCCCTGCCAGCTTTTTACCTTGCCTCTGTCCCCTTGTGTCTTGGACAGCACAGTACATGTCTACTCCAGAGGAGACAGACGGTTGTCTGAGTGTTCTGGAATCTCCTCTATATCAAACTCCTCTGATTGCACTCAATTTTCTCTCCCCCCCCACTCCCCACCCCCCTCCCCGCAGTCCTTCCTTGACCTCTCCGCCGCCGCATACTTAATGCACACCCACTTGTTAGCACTTAATGCATACCTTTCTATCCCTAGCACTTAGTCCTTACTTACCCCGAGGCTATTTAAAGCTGATTTCAGCCCTCTTACCCACTTTTCAAGCTCCCAGCCCATTTCTAGGCCTGGCCTCCTTGCTTGCACTTCACTGCTGTGGCCACAATGGTAATGCACTATTGACCCCCTCTGGCTGGGATCCACCAGACACTCACCAATCTTGTCCAAGGACAGTCTGCAATCTCCTTCACAAGTGCCAGGTGCCCCACTGACCAGACAGGCCCTGCCATTCACCTGCCCCTCACCCCCTAGGGTCACCAGCTGGTGACAGTGTGCCTGGCTGACAGCTGCCTCCTGCCTCCTATGGGGTGGCACATGGCAGGCGGATAGTCCGGAGTTTGGATAGGGCCAACCCAGGCATATAGTGAGAGGGAGACCCTGCCAGGCTTTACAGTGAGCCTAGCGCCCTGTCTACCAATGGATGGGACAGCCACCTCCAGGGCTGACTAGACTGGGGATGATGGTCGTCCTTATGGCCTGAACCCCCACCCTCAGCCCAAGCCTCAGGGAAAGAGTACAGCAGGCACTCTGAAAGGGTCCCAGACTACAATTGTTAAAAGAGTTTCTGCCTTTGCATCCAGATGAAGGCCTTGTGCAGGACAGCTTGGACCAGGGGGAAGGGTATTCTGTCGCAGACTGCTGGACATCCTTGAACTCTGCCTGCGTCTTTGACCCCCAGAGGTTGCCAGAGCAGGAAGAGCTCCTGAGATTGTCCCTATAGGGCAGCACTAACACATGAGTCAGTTGACAATGCAAATGTCTGACTCTTATCTTCTTTCAGGCAGAGGACAGGAGAGGACTGGATGGCAGGTGAGGGTGCAGTGAGGCAGGAGTTTTGCATGCTTGTGTATGCTATGGAATCCTCCCACGCCCCACTGATAGTTGGAGAAGGAGAAGCCCAACTATCCCAGGCTCTGCCTCCCATATCTGAGTGAGCTAGCCTGTCCACAGAAGGCAAACAGTCCAGTCTCCAGTCTCTACCTGCCCAACTGGTTCTTTCCCCCTCTGGCCCAATTAAACAACAGGATGTTATTGTTGACTTGGGAGCAGTTGGACAGCCATTAAGGGGCCACTCCCCAGGGTAGGGGGTTGTTATCACCTCCTCCTGGGGATGAGGTCACAGCTGGGGCTCCCACGCATCAGCATTTCCAGTGGAAATCCCTGCCCCTTTGGGGACTTAGATGAATTCATCACTTTCAAGGTGAACCTCTCTCCCCCCTGCAGACCTGAGGGTGGCAGTCCCCAAGAGGATGGGGGGTTTCCTAAGCTGGAAGACATGTTTAGTGATGTCCCCAGAAGCTCCCTGCCAAGTTCTGTGCTAGACCTGTGCTGAACACTGAGATTCTGAGCGCAGGTGTTGGGGGTGGGGCTGTACATAGATGCTGGCACAGATCCAAGGTGACTGTGGCACCTTGGATAGAAATAGGTGGGAAGTCAGGAGCCTGGTCCTGGCCTAATTGTTCTGGCTTCATTTGCTCTGTGACTTTGGGTGAGTCCTTGCCTTTTTCTGAACCTCAGTTTTCTCAGATGTCCAAAATAGTCAGAGGCAGTGTCTCATTCATTGCTGGACCATAATACCTCCAGATTCCTTTTTCTAGGTCGGGAACAGAGACTGTGGTGGTAGCCCATTCAGACCTTGGTGTTAAGTAACTAAAAGCCCCTGGGCAGTCAGGGGAAAACCTTGGGTCCTTCTTCTCTTTCCCGTCATGGGCTACGTCAAGAATCAGTCACAGGGACTGGCCTGTTGGTGGACACACATTCAACAGGTTCCTTCTGAGTCCAGCTTTCTGCTGGTTTTAGGATTGGTCTTGAGGGTCCTGCAGAGAAGGTAAATGGGTTGGTGTTCTTGTAGTTAGGGAGACTGGGCAGATAAACCAGCTCATAGGCTAAAGGGATGTGACAGGGACCTACATTGGAGGACAGTCATGGGGGCTGAGGAATCTGCTGGTCAGTGAGCTTTCTGGATGAAGTGGCAAAACTGAGGTGGCCGAGTTAGCAATTGGCTGGATGAGGAAGGGTCAGGAGAAGAACAGTCCTAGCTGGTCTGGAACTTGCTACGTAATTCAGGTTGACCTTAAGCTCACCTGTCTCTGCCTCCCTTGTGCTGGAACTAAAGGCATGTGCATCACTATACTGGCTTCAGCAAGGTTTCTTAAGGAGATGATCTCTGTCACTGCTTTGGCAGCCTTTTAGAGAAAGACAGTGGCAGGCAAGTTGTGGTGCAGTCCAGGGACACTAGGACCATCCCATCAGCTTCTGACTATGAGGAGAATTCTTCAGGCTGGAGGTCCATCGTGCCCTTTCTCTGCATGCTCTCTAAGGAAGAAGAAACCCCTGTGCCCGAGCCCTGTATCGCAGACAGAACAGGCACGATTCCTCCGGCCGGCTTCCCCTTTCAGGAAGCGTGGTTCCTTTTGAGAGCAGATAGTTTTGGGTTGAAAATGAGGTCCCCTACACTTGGGAGAAACAGTAATCTGCACTCTTCTCTGTGATGAGCACCAGGTCAGGTGGGCTGTGGGCCTCAGCCTGCAGGGGGCAGTCATGAGAATGATGACCCAGAGTCTCCTGCTAGAGTCTCAGCTGACCTCGTGGCCTCCACCATCATTCTACACCCCTCGCTGGACCCCATTGAGGGTGGCTGCGTCATAAGAGACTGACCGCACTTCCCTACCTCTTGCTTCTGCTTTTCTTGGTTTCCTTTTTTGGCTATCCCAGAGGCCCGTCTCCTCTTTTGGGATAGGACAGATGGGCTCTTGATCTGCCTTGGCCTTACAAGGCTTCACATCCGCCAGGAGTGTGACCATCCGCCTTCAGTGAGCCAGGCCGACAGGGAGGAAGGAGAAAGTAAAAGGCCACCACAGACCAGGCTCCGTAGAGACCAGAGGCTTCTTTCTACCTTCCTTAACTAGCCCAGGTCCCCGTCACTGCCCTCCCACAAGGGACGGTCCTCCAAACCTCCTGCAGGCCTTCACTCTGGCCCCACTGTCCCATGTGTATATTGTACTCTACCCTCTTCGTCGTCCCTCTCCCTCTGTGACACTCTACTGAGTGTTCTACCCAGAATGCACAGCCACAGAGTTGCTGCCTTCCCAGAGCCTGATAGTCACCTTGTGGCCTTCTCTCCTCCCTCCCTCCCTTCCTTCCTTCCTTCCTTCCTTCCCAGCACCCACAGCTGCCCCAGGGCATCTTCTGTGCGCCATACCTCCCCTCCCTCCTCAATCCTCCTTCTCCTCCCTGCCAGTTCTTTCTCAGTCACTGAGGAACCTTCTGAGATGGCAAGCCTGATATGATAGCACAGAGCTCAGGGTGTGAGAAAAGATAAGCTGGACCAAGCACATCAGCCCCAGAAGGGGAAACTAAGGCCTAGAGATTGCAGAACTAGCTCAAGGTCACTGGCAAAATAGGCAGAGCTTGAGTCAGGGCTGTGTTTTCTGCCCCGAGCTTACTGGTGGGTGGCCCAGCTCTCTGCCCCTTCCCAATGTCCCATCTACTTTCATGCTTTTCTGGGTGGAGAGCTTCGAAAGCCTATTACCTCCTTGGCCAGTTTAACTGAGCCCAGAGATTTTTCTGCCCACAGCCACCAAGACCACGCTCCCTTTAGATCCTCATATTTGCACCCCACTCCACGGACCTCATGTTTGGCCTTTGCTGAGCAAAGCTTAGGTCTCAGGGGGCAGGTTGCTCTGTGTCATGGCTCAGGCTAATCTGGGTTTAACTGCCACAGCAGCCTGGGGATTAGGCTGATCCTGTGGGGCCTCCTGTACCCCTGCTTCTAATCAAGACCCTGGGCTTTGGGCCAGTATTCTGGGGACCCTCACTGCAGAGGGCAGCCAGCCCTTGACCCCTGCCTGCACCTGGATCCAGCTCCTGGGAGAGGAAAGCAAAAGAAGTCCTGTGTTTGCCCCCAGGGAGCCGTTAGTGACTAAGAGGTAGGGCTCAGGCCTGGGATGGAAAACGGGCCCCTGGGAAGTCAGGTGTGCACAGCCAAGACTTCAATGGGAGGCTGGTGTGAGTGATACGATCAGGGAGAGAAGGAGAGAGCCATGCTAGAGCAAGGGGTAGGGGACACAGGATAGGTATAGCTCCTGCCCTGGCTCAGCCTATCAAGTAAGGTCACCATGATAAATAAGCACTGCACTCCATAGATGGCCCAGGAACCTCTTCCAAGATGTCTACTCCTCACACGAGTAGCAGGAGGCTGCCACTTCCTGCTGTCTGAACCATGCTGTCTTGTCCAGCCCTGGCAATGGATGATATGATGGGCCACACATCTCAGGTGAAATCTCACCAGACACAGTGTGATTTGAGAGACGTGTGTGTGTGCCAAATGGTGGATGGCGCACAGTCAGGGAGCGTAGGGTAGAGCAGTGAAGGAGGGCTGGAGCAGTCTGGACCATTTCTTGGAGCCAGGGCACTTGGACTAGATGTTCAAGGACAGGTGAGATCCCCATGCAGCTATAAAAGGATGAGGGAAGTGAGCAGGGGGATGTGGAGATGGAATTAGCCAGAGTGGAGAAGCTTAGAGATAGGTGAACCTTGACTGTCCTGCTTTGAGGAATTGGACCCTGCTGGGATGGGCAATTGGGAGCTCTGGCAAGTTCTTAGAGCCAGGGAGGAAAAGATGAGCATTTTAGTGAGTGCTGATTGGCCGGGAACCTGGGTAAGTATGTATTCAAAAGGGTTGGTATGCATAACCAGTCCCAAAGTTTTCTGTTAGAGACATAGAGCCCAGGAGATTCATCTTCCCAATTAATTAATTATACTGGCTAGCATTTAGGGGGAAGGCAACACACAGCACCTTATATTCCTGCGCCTCCTGTACCCCCACACTCATGCTCACTCATACACGCTTGTCAAGGGGTCACAAGTAGAGAGGTCAGGCATTTGATGGCAAGTAGCCTTTGCCTGGCTCTAGCCTCTCTCAGCTTTGATCTCCTAGGCTGTATAGAAGGACTTGTCCCGGAAGTCCCCAAGCGTCCACCCCTGGAGTGCATCAGGATATGCTCAGGCTCCAGAGTGAGTCTGGAGTGACTATGCACCCAGCTATCTGTGAGATAGACATAATGAGGGACAAGGCATCATATAAGCTTAGTGACATGTGAGTTAATAGACCTAAAAAATCACTGAGGGTAGTAGCTGACAGATGGGCAGTGTTTCCGAAGTGCTGACTTAGGGCTAGCCTCATGCACCTTGCCATCCTCGTCCTTCTGCAGCATCTCTGGTCTCTCCTGGAATGCATTTCTGCCACCCCGATCCCTGCCAGTTCTCCTTAATGGGCTCTGCTGGCTGGCTTCCCTCACACTGTGTCCCCTGCTGGACCAGGCGAAAGCTGAGGCCGGGAACCTTCTGCTTCACCACAGTCTTCCACCTGTCGCCTTCCCTGCTGGCCTGAGGTAGCCATCCTCTGCCCCCTTCCCACTCCAGCTTGGGCTCCAGGCCCAAGAGCAGGCTCTGTACTTTTGCCCATTTTCTGCTTCGAAGTAGCCATTAGCTGTCTTTTAGAGCTTTGGCCTAAAGAATGGATATGTGCTAGATAGGGTGTGGCATTGGTTCTGAGCTTCCTGCCTTTCCTGGGATTAGTTTAGAGCCCCTGTCCATTCCAACTGAGCTCTGTGACTGCCTTCCACCTCCACCTGAGCCCTTGACTCCTGCTCAGTTCGGTGCCCCCCGCCAAATGTACTTCTCATCAGAACTTTGTCCCAGCTACCTTGTACAGCATCCAAGTCTTCTTGATCCACTGGCCACGGTGATGTTTGCAAGTGATCCCAGTCCTTGGTGGCTTGGGAAGGGCCTTAGTTTTTCTCTCTGTGGAATGGGGATGCAGACATTTGTCTTGCCTTCTTTGCAGGGTGGTGGGGATTTGCTGAGCTAGCCAGTGGAGGCAGATGAGGATGTTGCTTTTATTGCCTCTCTATTTTCAGAAAGCTGCATCTGACTCTTTAGCACACAAAGACACATATTTTTCCCCAAACAACCCATGAGCTTAGTCTTGACTATGTTTGTTCCTGGAATTATGATGGATCATAAAATCCAGGCTGTAACAAACCAGTAACCCCCATCCCTACGAACCACAGAAGGTAACACTGAACTGAGGGATGCCTACCTACCCCATCTCACAAACACAACCAGTTGCCTGGATGCCAAAGAAGGTGGAGTCTTCATAAAGCCAAGCCTAAATCAACACCTGAGATATCCTCCCCTCCCACCCATGCCTGACCTTGACATTGGATGTAGGCTGTGGCTCATCTAGCTTGCTGATAGAGAGGGTGGATGTCTCATTCCTCTTGGATGTCTCATTCCTCCATGAGGGTGACTACCATATTAGGGCCTTGCCACCTGTGTTGACACAGCAGTTGTCAGGCAGATGTCAGAGCCCAGCCCTTCACAGGTGTTAACAGGACCCGATAGTAGCCATAATTTGCTCTTAGCACTAGGTCTGTGCCATCTGGAAATGGCTTTTCTTTCCTGGCCATATCAGAGACAGAGCCAATGAAACATCTGTCCCTGTGTTTCTGTCACCAGTGGGAGGGTTTCTCTTCACCACCCTGCTGGGCACACACGCTTTCATTAGTCATACCTTTGGGTTACTAAAGGCCCTTGGGATATCAGGGCCCTAGCTGGGAGGTGGATGGGTGATTCCCTGACTGTGCCTGGTGAATGAAAGGGAGGGTGTAGGGAGAGGGTGATGCAGAGAAATGGTAGGGTGAACAGACAGGTTCGTTTTTTTTTTCACATCAGTTTCTCAAAGAAGACCTGAGTGTAGTTCTAGAAAGATGTGATGGCGTAACGGGTACCCAAGTCTGAGAGCCTGCCTTGGGTACTTGCCTTCCTGGCCTCTGAGTCTCCCAGCTTGGTGGCTCTTTGGATCCCTTCCCCATGTGTATAGTGTGAGATTCCAAAGAGGAGAGAGACTGCAGGTTAGCCTCTGAGCATCACGTGCCTCTTCGTTCTTTTCTCTGCCAATGTGTGGTCAGCTGAGGTTGTGAGTAGGCCTGTAAATGCAAAGTGGGACATAAGTGTGGGAGGAGGTCCCTGCCAAAGATGGCTGGGTCCTCAGTCTGTGGTTGGCCAGGCTCCTTGGCCACTTGACTCAGGCATTCCCTACTGGGATGCCCACATTCTTGCCATTCTCTGCCCACTTTCCAAGGGCGTTTGGAGGTTAGCATTGAAGACCGATGGGTTCATTGGGTCAAGGACCAGCCCTTGTTGTTCCTTTTGTGGACAGTAGCCTCATCCCACCCTTCCCAGCTTGTCCCTCTCTTTTGCAAGCATCCAGGCCATGGGGATTGACAGGACCAGATGGCAACAGCATCCAGAGTGAATGAGAGGACAGATTACCATAAGGCAGGCCTGCTTTGAAAAACCCATCATTTTCCTGAAGAAAACATCCTTCCTTCCTTCCCAACAGTCAGCTGTTGGGATGGTGATGTGAGAGAGTGGCTCCCCTAAGGAATCAAACCTGAACTGTTTTCCTCCAACAGAATCGAGGCCTCACGGCAGCGGGTGCTGTGTCTGCATGGGGCCACTTCCTCTAGTCCTTCTTCCCAGTACTTATATTTGGCTAGAACCAGGGCTAGGCTTTGTGAACCCTGTACCGAAAGAAGACGGGGACTTGGGAACTATGGAGTCCAGCTCCATATGGGACAGCCTGGGGATGTTCTTACTTTGCTCAGGAGAGCCAGGATTGGCTCTGAATCACATGAGATGGAGGTGGCCTTTTTTGTGCCTAGCCTGCCTTGAGGCCATGTCCTTTTTGTGTTTCCCTAGCCCCCTCCCCTGCCTGAACCCCTGGTTATTCTGGGAGCTTTTAGCTACCACTTAGTCAGCCACTAATGCGTCAGGCCGGGGAGTGAGGGCGGGGGGAGACACGGTGCCAGACGGTGCTCCTTTTAGACACACAGGATGGAAAGGAAACAGGGGGAGCCAGGAGGTGGGAAGTGGGGGACTTCCAGAGGAGAGGAGACATTCCCGCTCTTGGCCCTGCTCCTTGGTAGCAGCCAGTAGGGGAGGCTGATGGGCAATGGGGTCAGTATGTCCTTGGGTTAGCTGGAGCTAGTGATGCCTCCCTTGCCCCACCACCAAGGCCTAACCTTCTGGATGCTTCTTTCATTAGTTCTCTGTCAGATGGCTGCATATGGCCTCTGTCCTCCGTACCTGTTACACAGACAGCTTCCCATCCTTGTTTACATTGCTTCCTTTGCCTGCATATCTCTTCCCCATTTCTGGCCAATCTAGCTTTTGTCTGTCTCCCCGTATCTTTGGATTCACAAGACAGCATAAAGTGTTTGGGGATATAAACACTGAGCCTGAATCTTTTGAAGGGCTTGCTCAGCCCTTCCTAGGCAGGGCCTTGACTCTGTCCCTGCCCCTGGCCTAGCTCCCTCTGAGGTGATCGGGCCATGAGGGCTTGCTGCTGCCTTCACTTCCAGGCAGCCCTCCTGCCCGGAGCCCCCAGCCCCCAGCTCCTGCGGACCTGAACAAAGCTTTCTTTCATGTATTCATGGAACTGCTGCTCTGACACTTCCCGGGTACAATCGGGCCCTTTGAGGGCCTGAGGCAGTGCGGGAGCCTGGGCTGGGGCCGGGGTGGAGAATGGGCCAAGGTCTTGTCCTGGGGCCGAACTGGTGCCATCCCCTTCCTCTCCATAACACATTCACCAGGCACAGAGCTGGGGGGACAGGAACCTGAGAGTCTGGGAGGAGAGCCTAGGAGCTCCTGTCTGTTCTGCAAAATGGGGCCAGCAGCCCCCGCCTTCCCCCACACCAACCTTGCCAGGATTTGGGTGGAACAGGCTGCGGGTCATCGGGAGTGCTGCCTTACTCAGCTGCTGATACTCCCCTGACCTTCATAGCTTCTGTGGGTCTTTTGGGAGCAGCCCTAAGCTCCCTCCTGGGACCATCTGCACAGTGGGCTTTCTGTGGTGTGGGTGTCTCACATCTCCACTTCTGAGAAGAGCCAAGTAACCCCCTCAGAATTTGCCCCTGGTGCCTGCACACTCAGACCTGACTCTTCCAGGACTCTTCCTCTACAAGCCTGTTACCTCCAACACAAAGGTTGTCCCCTCTGGGGCCTTTTCCCCTCTTGAGTTGACTTGTACATTAGTCTTGCCTGGTCTTTCTCTGAGGCATGTGGCATGACCTTGATCCAGGTGTTCGGATCTTTTTAGACTGGAGGATGTGGCCCATACACTCTGTGAGTGTTTCTCTTATTTTTTTTATTTTTTATTTTTTGGCTTTGGGACTGTGGATCTCAATAGCCCAACATCTCCAGGTACAGAGAAGGGCCTCTCCCCTGGCTCCTTGGACTGGATGTTCAGGAAGAGGAAGGAAGCAGTGCTCCCTGGGGCCTGCTGCTCAGGTTGCTGCTTAGGCTATGGGTGAAAGGAGAGCTATAAGTCCAAGGCCAAGTGTCTGCCGGCTGCTGACCTCAACTTTACAGTTTATCCCAGCTGGAAGAGAACTAGAGGACAGTGCCCAGGATCCGCCCCATTCTCCTCTATTCAGACAGTAGCACAGAGCTAGACTCTCAACCCCTGCCCTGGACATCTGGGGCTAATGAGAGGCAGCTTTGGGGTCTAGGGTATAAGAGGTAGGGTGTCAGTGTCTGAACACAGCCCTCCCCTCCTTTCCCACCCACACTGCTGGATCAGGCTGTTTGTGGCCTGCCCCAGGAGAGCCAGGCCAGTCTGAGGGCAGCAGGCTCAGCACTTCACTGTAGCCAGCCAGGCTCACATCTCCAGGAATGTTCTTGAGAACTGATACTGTCTGGATGAACCAATCTGTCCTGCTTGCTGATGTGACCTTGGGCCAGGCTCGTCCCCTAGGAAGCCTCCGTTTCCTCCTCTACACGGTGAACCAGGCCACAGCCACAGAGATACAGAATTTGAATTGCTCTCCCTGTCTGCCTGGGGTCACCTGGTTGTGGAGAGTGTGTGTTTAGTAGGGAATGAAGGGGTGAGCTGCACACTGTGGTCTCTTGCCAGCCCATGCTCCCTATGGATTCAGGATCAGTAGGAATGGCTGAAGTGGCAGCAGCAATGAGGATTTAGGGCAGACCTTGAGGAACTGGCAGATTTGTTTTTGCTTGGCTTGGGTCATGTCCTGCTTGAATGTTACTGCCAAACTGGCTGTCCCAAAGTTAGCAACAGCTGAAAAAAACAGTGGTTAGAGCAGATTCCGGGGTGAGGCCCAGGCTAATCAGAGATGAGGGACAGAGGCTATGGTTGAGTGCCCAGGGCATGGCCATAGGCCCATCCCTTCCCTGTAATTTAGTCCTGCAACCGGAACAACCTCAACAACGTCCTGAGAGACGAGACAGCCTCCCTCTGGAGATGGCAGCGGCAGAGTGTCCTGGTCAGCCTTTCTGCTGCAAGTCAGAGGCTGTGCTTTTGGAAGGTCCCCTGTCCCAGAGTTGCTGGGACAGAGCCCTGATCCTCAGCCCCAGAAGGAGCTGGCATCTGGGTGGATAAAACTAGGCTAGAGGCAGCTTGCGCTAGAGACGGACGCAGGCGTGTCGGCTTAGGGCCTGCTACCCACCTGCTTTTATATGTGTTCTTGGGCTGTCTGTTCCTTGACCTGTTTCCCAACTATATAATGGGAAGGAATGGATGCTCAGCTTTGTTCCATCTTTGAAATGGTGCCCACCAAGAGCCTAGGCTAAGCCAGGAGAGGCTGGAGACAACCTCTCAAAGGGAAATTTGGAGTCGTGGATAAAGGATGCCTGGGGATAGGACTCTTAAGTGTGGTGCTTAGCAGCCCAGCTGTTCGATTCCCAGAGGTTGAGTGAGGTGCACGAGACTGCAGATTTCCTCACAGTATAGAGCTGATGGTCTTCCCATACCTGCCCAGCGCTTCAGGGTTGTGTGTATGCTTGGGAAGGGGTATGCTCTCCCTGGAGTCCCTAAAATGCTTCTGACTCTGAGAAAACACATTGTTGGGAAGAGACCGTGGCTTTGGGTATTGTCAGGTGGTTTCTGGAGCCCACCAGGGAATTTATTACTTTCCAGACTCACCTAAACCAGACCTTGTCTCTGAGCCCTGGTGCCCAGAGTTTGGAGCACTGGCTAGCCAGCAGGGTCTAGTATGGCTGGGGAAGGTCAGGGTCCTGTTCCTTAGGGTGATTTTCTCTCCTTCATGCTACACAGGGCAGGACCATGTGGACTTTGGCCAGCCTGAGCCACACACGGTGCTTTTCCATGAGCCGGGCAGCTTCTCTGTGTGGGTGGGTGGACGTGGCAAGGTCTACCACTTCAACTTCCCCGAGGGCAAGAACGCCTCGGTGCGCACGGTGAGCTCAGGGGGCCCCCTCTGCCTTTCCCCGTCCCAGACCTCTGGTTCTGATAAGGGCCCTTAGGAACTATGAAGGACCTGGCACATGTTTCTGCACAGGTTCTTCTATCTCCATAACCTCACCCACGGTTCCTGGGGGACACATCTACAGGCGGGCGGTCCACACTGGAGTAGATTCAGGCTACAAGGGAGAAGCTGGAAGCTAAAACACACAGCCAGGCAGGTAGTGCTGATGGAGGAAGCCAGGCCAGGCAGCTGGATTCCAGAACCCATAGCCTATCTTTTTCAGTTTGCTAAGCTGTGTTCCTGGTATCAGACAAAGAGCCTATGTGACCTTGGGAAATCTGCTTACACTTTCCAAGTCTCAGTTACCTTTATGAAAGATGAGAATAATAGTCTCATCCAGGGTTTGTCCTGAGGCTGCCTGGACAGCATTTCAGGGACATCTCATCCCTCGAAGCGGGACTAATGCTTCTATCCCTCCTCCAGGTGAACATTGGCTCCACAAAGGGGTCCTGCCAGGACAAACAGGTGAGCCAGCTGGGACGGGGCATAGAAAAGGGCAGACCTCTTGAGAAGAGGGAGAAGATTCTGGGGGTTGGAGGAAGACAGGGAACATGTCTGTGCCTTGTATTCTCCAGACTTGTAGGCTTGGGGGAGTCTGGGCCAGTTTTAGGGCTCCTAGTTGGAGGGGGAGGCATGGGCCCCTGACATAAGCCTTATTCACAGGAGGATAGAGTCAGCCATCCTGGGTGGCTGCTATCAGCACTTTTGGAGATCTTTCCTAAGACTGGGAGTCTTAGTGTCTACTGGGCCTGCCGGGGCTTCAACCCATCTAACAGTCTCCTTTCCCACACAGGACTGTGAGAACTATATCACTCTTCTAGAGAGGCGGGGTAATAGACTGCTGGTCTGTGGCACCAATGCCCGGAAGCCCAGCTGCTGGAACTTGGTGAGAACCCTTCCCATGTGCCTGAGCAACCCTCATTTCCTAGGTGGGCTTCAGTCCTTCATGGTCAGACAGAGATGGGAGATTCTGAGACTGGCATTACCCCGAGCAGAATCTCTGAGAGAATAGGCTCCTGGCTGGGAAACTGGCCCTTGTTGGGTGCAGTGGCTAGTGGTCATGTGGCCATCTGCACCTCTGATCTCCTCCAGGTGAATGACAGTGTGGTGGTGTCACTTGGTGAGATGAAAGGCTATGCCCCCTTCAGCCCGGATGAGAACTCCCTGGTTCTGTTTGAAGGTAGAACAGCAATGCGCAGGGGCCCTGGGAGGGTGCTGCTGCACCAGGCTCGGGTAGGAGGGTCAGCCCCTTGTTCAGTGGCCCGAGCCTGGGGAAAGGACTTATAGAAGTTGTTACTCTTACCACATATCCTCCTAGGGGATGAAGTGTACTCTACCATCCGGAAGCAGGAATACAATGGGAAGATCCCTCGTTTCCGCCGCATCCGTGGCGAGAGTGAGCTGTATACAAGTGATACTGTCATGCAGAGTGAGTCAGATTGGGTTGAGGGTGGACCAGGGGGTGTGGATGTCTAGAATGGTAGATAGTATCCTGATATATTCCTAGACGACTCCCTGAAAGGCACAGACCTGAACAGGACTGAACAGTTTGAGTTGTGGGAGAGGCAGAACCCCAGAAAAAGGCTGTGTAGGCCAAATGGGTCTGAATTACTCTGAGAACAAACACGGGGGAAGCTAAGGCCTAGCACAAGGCTCAGAGAGCCAAAGTTCATCTTTCTCATGAGCCCATGTTGGGCAAACAGCCCCATCTTCCTCATTAAGGCTTTGTTGATTAGGCAGGAATGACATGGGCACCCCAGGGGCTTTCCTGCAGTCCCTAGGCATGAAGTCATTGCTCCTGGGCCCATGACATCTTTGTGGAAGAGGACATAACAGGTGTGGGGTATTGCAGGGCCTGTGGGGCCTTGAGTGCTGTTCTGAGGTCATACATTCCTGGGAGAGATGTGCATGGTTGCATGGGTACGCCACACAAGTTTTTAGCCTCATTCCCTATTACTCGTGTCCTTGGCAGACCCACAGTTCATTAAGGCCACCATTGTGCACCAAGACCAAGCCTATGATGATAAGATCTACTACTTCTTCCGAGAGGACAACCCTGACAAGAACCCAGAGGCTCCTCTCAACGTGTCTCGAGTGGCCCAGTTGTGCAGGGTGAGCCAGATAGATATGTGAGGGGTGGCTGGGTGAGTGAGATATGTCTGTATATTTACAATAAGAGTGAGTGTGCCTGTGTGTGTGTGGGAGGGGGATTTGTGAATGCCTGTGAATAAATGTGGCTTAGTGTCTGTGCATATTCAATATACAAACGTGAATACATAAGTACCTGTGTGTTTACCTGTGTTGTGTTTGTGTGAATTTGCTATGTTGTCTGTTTGTGTACAACTGTGCGTAGGTGAAAGTAGCAGATGTGACAGACTGTCCTTGCTATGGGGGACCAAGAATGTTTATCTGCAGGGCCACTGTAGGTCCTGGCACCCCAGGCTGGAGCCCACCTGAAAGCTTGCCTCAGTCTCCACAGATATCAGCCCCTGGTAACCTTCCCTGGTCCTCAGTAGCCTAGGAGCTGACATGCCCAGCAGCAGGTGTGTTGAGCAGCCCAGGCAGGTGCTGAGGGTCATCTTCTGCCTTTTGCCCTTCCAGGGGGACCAGGGTGGTGAGAGTTCATTGTCTGTCTCCAAGTGGAACACATTCCTGAAGGCCATGCTGGTGTGTAGCGACGCGGCCACCAACAGGAACTTCAATCGGCTACAGGATGTCTTCCTGCTCCCTGACCCCAGCGGCCAGTGGAGGGACACCAGGGTCTATGGCGTTTTCTCCAACCCCTGGTGAGGAATAGTTAATGACTTAGCAGAGCCGGCTGTAAGGCTTGAGCTGTTACTATCACGTGTGGTTGTGGTGGTGGACAATGTGTGTCCTGTTGTATTTCTACCTCTGTGCATATGGTGTATGACCTTAGGCCCTGTGCACATTCCTGCCTATGTGTCCTGCTATGTGTGTACCCAAAGCTGATACTAGGTCTGGGAAAATCTGCGAGACCTCTCCTGGGGTGCTGGGTGCGATCACACCTGCTCAAACACTGCCTGATAATTCACACTCTTGAATCACTTTCATTGATTGAAAACAAAGCAGTCAAGTGTTGGGGGTGGAGAAGGACCCTGTTCTGGCTCCTGTGTGGATAGAGCCACATACTGGGCAGGACATGGATGTCTGGACTCCCGAGGCTTCAGCAGCCTGCATAGCCTGTGACTGGAGAGCTCAGAGAATGACTCAGCCTATAATAGGGCTCCTCTTTCTTTAGATCAAGGAGAACAGGTGGCCTCTAAACTCAGTGATGCTGTAACAGAAACCACGGCTGTGGTTTAGATTGCCGTGGAGAGAACCTAGCTGAGTTCCTCCCCTGTTCCAGCTTTGATATGCTAGGCACTGGGCTCTGCTTCAGGCATAGTCCTGGCCCGCAGAGCTTACAGGCAGAGGGTCGTGGTTGTATCGTGTCTGGCATGGGGCTGACTGGGGTAAGTGGAGGCAGGTGTACCCTGGGCTCCCTACTAAGGTGATCTGTATGTCCTTGCAGGAACTACTCGGCTGTCTGTGTGTATTCGCTCGGTGATATTGACAAAGTCTTCCGTACCTCTTCACTCAAGGGCTATCACATGGGTCTTCCCAACCCTCGACCTGGCATGGTAAGCTGTTGACAAACCATGGCCCAGACCCCAGGCCTTCCCTGTCTCACCTCCCAGTCACCTACTGATCTACTTCTTCTCTCTTTTTCAGTGCCTCCCCAAAAAGCAACCCATACCAACAGAAACATTCCAGGTAGCTGACAGTCACCCAGAGGTGGCCCAGAGGGTGGAGCCCATGGGGCCACTGAAGACACCTTTGTTCCACTCTAAGTACCATTATCAGAAAGTGGTCGTCCACCGAATGCAAGCTAGCAATGGAGAGACCTTCCATGTCCTTTATCTAACCACAGGTGATGGGCTATCTCAGAACTCTCTGATTTACTTTGTAAAAATAGATATGAACCATTCCTTGTTATGGTGTATACCTTTAATCTCACTCTCAAGGGGCAGAGGTAGGCAGATTTTAGTGAATTCAAGGCCAACTTGGTTTACATAGTGTGTTCCAGACTGTACTATATAGTGAAACTCTGTTTCGAAAAACAAAACTAAAGTTATGGAAGTTATAAAGAACCCTGTAGGTAACATCTGCTTGGGCCTTTAGGCCCAAGAATTGAGTGGATAGAGCTGTCCAGGGGTTAGTGTGTAGAGCTGTGCATGCTCAGGTAGAGAGAGAGAGGGCTTCCTGGAGGAGGTTAGGCTGAGGGACAAGGGAAAGCACCCTGAGTTGAGAGCAGAGTGTGTACTAGAACTTGAGGCAGAAATGGGGTGAGTGAGCAAAGCCAGGTAGAGCCCAGATGTCTCTGTCAATGGAGAAGGCACAGGGGGAGACATGGAAACTGGGGGACAGTAAGGGGAGGGGCTCAGGCGTGGGCCCCTCGGAAGCCTCCATCTTGCAGAATAAGGACTATGGGCCGTCCGTTAGACTTTGGGGTTATGCAGGCAAAAGGAAGCATTTGAAAAGTTGGTAGGACCATATCCATATCAAGAAGGATTTGCAGATGGCAAAGCCTCATAGAGGTCTGAGGCAGCATCTCCCTTCTCTTTCCTGGGGGGGAAACTGAGCGCTATCTTGGAGATGTTCCTTTGTTCTAGAAAGCCTTTGTTTACCCTGAGCTTAGTTTGTGTATCCTACCTCCTCATCTCAGATCTTGGTCAAAGCAGGGGAGGTAGTATCCTGGAAATAGCCTTGGAGACCATTGTGGGCCTGGTGACGGACCTTCCTGGAAACTAGGAAGGACCCTACACATCTGGGACCATTTGTCAGAGCCCAGGCCTCAGCCCTCAATTGTTCATACTCCTTTAAGGGGCTTCCTGTTGCTGCCTCACTTTGGGGCTTCCTTGGCCCTGTTGGGCTGGTTGAAAGCTAGAGTCCTGGGGGTCATTGTTTGGCTCCTGGAAATCTCAAAGAGAGGAATTTCCCACAGGACATTAGGTACAAGGGAAGGGAGGTCACATAGTACAGGATTGGAAAGGCTGGACTTGGGCCCAGGGAGCCCTGCCACTCCCTATGTGCCTGGGCTACCAGCATGCTCAGATTAGAGAGGGAGTCTCTTATCTTCCCCGTGGCCCATGGGAGACAGCAGTTTAGAGCCTGCAGCATTTAGAAATATTGGGGCCAGATAAAAATAAAGAATTCTCTAGGTCCTCAACAGAGACCGGAAACTCTGACAAGGGGACTAGCTGTGTGTCTACTGTCTGTGTGTATCCATGTCTTTGTGTATCTGTGTCTATGTGTCTGGGGTGAGGGCAGGGTCTGTGTTAGGGGCTCGTCGGGTTCAAGTAGTGTTTGGCCACATCTCAAAGGCTTCCGGTTAAAACACTGAGCCTAGAGGAACTGTCTCGGGCAGGTATCATCTGACTGCTTTTTTGGAGCAGATAGTGTCCTGGGAAATGGGCATAGAAGGAAGAAAAGGAAGAGGCTATTCTAGAAACTAGGGCAGCAGTTGAGGCGGGATTAGGGGGGACCAGGGTCAGGATACTCATTAGTCTTCAACAGGTGCCAATGGAGAGAGAGCTGGTCTAGCAGACAGTCTGGTCATGTGACCTTGGGAGCTCTCATGTGGAATCCAAGGTTCTTTTCAGATCTAAGGTTTTATAGAAATTAAAATATCCCTTAAGACTAAGTGCAGCGTGGAATCCCGGATTGAGTCCGGGAAGAAAAGAAGGACATCAGTGGAAAAACCCAAGAAATCCAAGTGAAGTCTGGAGTTGAGTGGATAGGAGCACACTGGTGTCAATTACTTAGTTGTAACAAATTCACTCTGGTTATGTAAGACTTTCAGCCGGGAAAATTGGGAGAAGGCTAGACAAGGGCTCTCTATACTGTCCCTGCAACTTTTCTGAAAATCTAAAATTACTCCAAAAATAAACAATTAAAGAAATATATCCCCTAGGTACCTCAGAGGCAGGCAAGCAAGTTTAAAAAAAAAAGAAGCCAGAGGTGGGGTTCTGACCCATCTGGGTTTCAGTTTGTCCCCCTGCTGTTCACCATCTGGGTGACCTTGAGCAAACTGCATAGCTTTTTTACACCTCCTTTCCATATCTGCAGAATAAGGGAGAAAAAAACCCGCCTACCTCAAAGGGCAGAGGAGGGGAGGGGTAACCAAGGTAATGTGAGGTGACAATCCTGGCTTGCAGGTTAATTTTGCAGCCTCCAGTAAGCCTTTGGCATATTGGGGGCACTCTCTGAGGGGATGGCCTTTTGGGATCAGCCTTGGAAACTTCCAGGCTGCCCTTGGGCTCTATGTCTCTTCTCACTAGGCTGTCCTTAGCCCACCCTACCCCAGTCCTGTGACACTAGCCTAAGCCCTGACTCCTACACTCTCCCCTCCCTTGGTAGCCTAACCTTGAAGAGGCTGTCTGGCTGAGATGTGCTTCTGTCTGTTGACCCCCCCCCTCTGCTCACTACCTACAGACAGGGGCACCATTCATAAGGTGGTGGAATCAGGTGACCAAGGACACAACCTCGTCTTCAACATCATGGAGATCCAGCCGTTCCATCGTGCAGCTGCCATCCAGGCCATATCATTGGATGCTGACCGGGTGAGCTGTCCCACTCACTTGAGAACACCACCCCAGACAGCTGGTTGGGGAGAGGGCTACTCTGTTTGCAGTTTGCATGTCCTTTCAAGGACCTCCAAGGTGGCAGAATCCCTTCTTCCCGGGTTGAGAACTCAGTGGAGGGCTCTGGCCTGACCCAGCCTTGCTGTCTTTCCAGCGGAAGCTGTATGTGAGCTCCCAGTGGGAAGTGAGCCAGGTACCCCTGGACATGTGTGAGGTCTACAACGGGGGCTGCCATGGCTGCCTCATGTCCCGAGATCCCTACTGCGGCTGGGACCAGGACCAGGACCACTGCGTGTCTATCTACAGTTCCCAAAGGTACATTAGACAAATCCCCCTGCCCTGAGGAAAGGAAGACCTGATAACGGGGAGGCATTGAAGGACACAGGAAGATCATTCTGGGGTCACATGAGGATAAGTGGGGTGCTGTGCTGCAGCCTCCCGTCTGCTGACGTTTGCTCCTCCTACTTCTAGGTCATTGCTGCAGTCTATTAACCCAGCTGAGCCACACAAAGAATGTCCCAACCCTAAGCCAGGTATCTCATTTAATTCCACCCTTGGGCCCCAGGCTGATGAAGGTCGCCCAGCTATGCCTCAGTTACCTTGTTCTGCAGAAGTTATGACCTGAGGCCCTGCTGAGGGAACTCCCAGATATAGGGTGCTTATGAGAGGGGTGGGGATGTGGGAGGCTGCAAGGAAAAAAAACCTCTGGAAGTCAGGATCCACCCCCACCCACCCCCCACCCAGTCCACCATGTTCCTTTAGAAGTTTTGCTCTGGAAGCCTCATCTGCAAGACTCAGAGGCTCCCGAGGTGCCCTTTACCCCCTCACGCCTGTTTTCTTCTACAGATGATGCCCCACTGCAGAAGGTTTCCTTGGCCCGAAACTCTCGCTACTACCTGACCTGTCCCATGGAGTCCCGCCATGCCACCTACTTATGGCGCCATGAGGAGAATGTGGAACAGAGCTGCGAGCCAGGCCACCAAAGCCCTAGCTGCATCCTTTTCATCGAGAACCTCACGGCCCGTCAGTACGGTCACTACCGCTGCGAGGCCCAAGAGGGCTCCTACCTTCGTGAGGCCCAGCACTGGGAGCTGCTGCCCGAGGACAGAGCCCTCGCCGAACAGCTAATGGGCCGAGCTTGTGCCCTGGCCTCCTCCTTCTGGCTGGGAGTCCTGCCCACACTCATACTCGGCCTGCTGGTTCACTAGGGCTTCTAGGAGGTTGGTGTAGCCCAGGAGTACTAGAAAAATGTCACACTCATAAGCCGGCCGGCCCGGGAGCTCCTTGTCCACTGATTCTTCCAGGGGTACTAAATAATCCAGTCGGGGGACAAAGGGCCTGGAGATGTCCAGCCGCGGGCGGCTGCTGGGGCCCAGGAGGGGTGGGGACAGTGAGGGACTGACTGCAAAATGAAGGCACCGACTGTGAAGCTGGGCCATCAGCGACCCAAGACTTTATCTTCTTGAGAATATTTTTCAAAATCTCCTCACACTTGACTTCTTGCAGTGATGCACCTGGCCCGAGAGCCCAGCAGCCTGCCAGTGGGCTTTGGGAAGGGAGCTGAGACCCCATCTCTGGACCTTGGGGCTGAGGCCTGAGGCCTTCAGGACCACTATGCCCAGCTGCTTCCTTCCCTGCCCCCCACTGCGGGCTGGCCAGTGTTCCTGCAGACCCAGGCTGCTCCTCTGCACCTCCCTCCTAGCCTGGGTCCCACCGGACAGCGCCTTGCATGTTTATTGAAGGATGTTTGCTTTCCGGACGGAAGGACGGAAAAAGCTCTATTTTTATGTTAGGCTTATTTCATGTATAGCTACTTCTGACTGCATCTGTATGAAATACCAAAACTACATGCTGGGGGGCGGGTAGAGGGAGGGCTTGGGAAGGGGGGTGGGGGCTGGTCCCAGGCTGGGGCTCCCTGGGATGGGATCGGAGGCCAGGGACAGGAATGGGTGTGAAGAGTGGCATGAGCTGGCTCTGCCCTGAGGGCCCAGTCTGAGGGCATGAGCCTCCAGTGTGGGGTGGTTATGGGAGGGGTGGGTGAGGGAGACAGGGGAGAGTGAACAGGAAAACTGAGCCCTAGGTAGATTTGCCGCGGTCATTTTGAAGGAGGAGCCGGGTCCACAGGGGGAGGTTTCAGGACTCTGCCCTTGGCATTGGGGGTTGGGGGGCAGGGGGAGCTTCCTCCCTTCCCTTCAGCCCCCTTCCCCAGGGGCTGTGCTTCCACGCTCCTAGCCTCCCACCTTCAGCTCAGGACATGTCCTAACTTAGGCTAAACTGTGAAAATTCCCGTGGAGATGGCCCAGGCCGAGCTCTCCAAGTGGGCCTCCCTGCCCCCAGTCCATGGATTTCAGCAGAGAGCTGACCCTTCTCCAGCTGTGTCTGGGGCGGGGCCTGGGGCCGGGGGCCTTCCAGCTTCCGTCCCTTATCTCTCCTCAATGCACTTTAATAATGTAACATATTACTAATAAACAAGCTATTTATTTACCTGTGCCTGCTCCCTGTCTTCCATGCCAGCGGGGCTGAGTGGGGTGGGCCTCCTGTCTGTGTGAACATCACTGTGGGCCTTTCCCTAGATAGTCTGCAGACAGACAGAGTCAGGACCTCAGCTAGCGAGGGGCAGAAGTGGTGGGTATGAACTCAGCAGACTTTGAGCCTGCAGCCCTCCCCTCCCATAGCTGGAACCTCTAACCTTCTGAGTCTCTCCACTGTTTCCTCTGGGGGACCTGGCTAGGATCACTCTAGAGACAGTTAGCAGGCCTCCCTAACTTCAGGAGACTCACCTGGGTGATGTAACTGACCGGTGAGGACCCCAGGGTATGATAGAAGGCTGTGTGCAAGAGGCTGGTAGTGCCAGGATAGGACCAAAGAATGGTTGTTTGCTCTTGGCCAGGCTGCTAGGAAAAGAGGGGCCTGCATGCCGTTCTATGTGTATCTTGGGCATCCCCTGTGAGAGAAAGGACTAGAGCAGGGCCAGGGGAGAGGTGGGGAATGAGGAGGCTGCTTGGGGTGGAGGCCAAGACTAAGGACAGTGGCTATGGACAGCTCAGACCGGAGCCCAGATGTTTCCCTAATGACCTGCCTTTGGTTTTCTTTGCCCCATTAAAAGTGTATTTTAGCTGGGTGGTGGTGGCACACACCATCAATCCCAAGCACTGAAGAGGCAGAGGCAGGCTGATCTTTGTGAGCTCAAGGCCAGCCTTATCTAACAAAGTTCTAAAACAGCCAGAGCTATTACCCTGTTTTGAAAAACAACAACACCCCCTCCCCCGGCTGCCAAGATTTATTTTACATGTATGGGTATTTTGCTGCATTTATGTCTGTGCACCATGTACATGCCTAGTGCCTGCAGAGACCAGAGGAGGGTATGGAATCTCCTGGAAGTGGAGTAACACTGGATGGTGGATAGTGATGAGCCACCATGTAGGTGCTGGGAATTGAACCTGGCTCCTGGAAAAGCAGCCATTGCCTTTGACTACTGAGCCATCTCTCCAGCCCTTTCTTTTTTTTTTTTTTTTTAAAACTTTATTTATTTATTTTATTTATTTGCCTTGGTGTTTGCCTGGAACTGGAACTACAGACAGTTGTTAGCTGCCATGTGGGTGCTGGGAATCGAACCCGGGTCCTCTGGAAGAGCAGACGGTGCTCTTAACCACTGAGCCATCTCTCCAGCCCCTCTCCAGCCCTTTCTGCCCCATGTTGTTCCTGTTTCTCTGTCCATTTGGGGCAGAGACCAAGGCCTTTGGAGTTTCTTAGGAGCTTTTCTGTTGGAGTAGTGACTTCTGGGGAGGGGTGTATAGCCAATTTGGAACAATTTTTGTGAATCAGCTCAGCTTCTAGTGAGCTGTGGAAGACTCACAAGACTGGAATGGCCCTCATCCAAAGTATTTTCTGTCCACTTGGGCCAGCCTGGGGCTCATGATTTTTTCCCCTTTCCCAGCCCAACCCAGTCTTCCCAATGTGGCCAAAGTAGTGAAAGTGATTGGGACTATGGGTTTCTGGGTCTCTGAGGCACCCAGGTTTGTGGCTGGAGCTGCATCCTTGGCTGTTGGTACCTGCTGTCATCTGGGAAGACCTCAGTGCTCCAGAGTCTCATAGGGTCTAGCCCCCAGTCTGTTTGTTCCCCAACTTGTTCCTCAGCAGCAGCACTTCACAGCCTTCTCAGGAAGATCACAGATGAAGGGAGCGAATGGGCTTCAGCCCCCAAGTGAGCAGAGTCACTAACGACAAATATGAGTTTAATCCTGACTGCTCCTGGGCCATGAGTGACCTCTAGGATGGCTCCTGCCTTCTCTGTACCCCAACAGCCTTCCTCTTCCCTCTGGGAATGCTCAGGGTATCCTGATGTGCCTGTGGAAGGGACCTGAGTGACTGAGCACACTCTTTTGTCTCTACAAAGGGGAGGCTCTGCCAGGCAGGAAGCCTTGTGTATCCAGGCATGAAATGAGCCCATGTAGATCCCATGTAAATGAGCCATCAGAGAGGGGCAGCTGGGGACAAGGCTCCTGTCTGTTTGCCTCGATGGGTTATCAGCATCAGGGGCCTCAGTCTGGCAGTGGGGAGACAGATCGGCTGCAAGGTTAAGCCATGGGCTATCCAGGGAGCCGAGGTTGGCTGGGGATGTGAGGGAACCTCATGCAGAAGCTTCTGTCTTATACATTATCTCTTAGAAGTAAAGAAAGGGCTAAGTCTGTGCTAGCTCCTGGGAAGCTGAGCTGGAAACTTCTCATCCCCCCCCCCCAATCCTGGTCCCTTTCATAAATCTGAAGAGCCACACAGACTGATCTGCCTATACATCCTGTCATCCCTGGACCCCTGGCAGGGAATAGAGACCTGTTTGTCTCCAAAATCACTTTACACCCTCTATCTGCAGGTCCATGTGCCCTGAGCTACCATTGTGCCCTCTGATCCCGCCTTCCCATCCTCCATCTACTGGAACCCCCATGCCTTGGCACCTGTAATTTGTTTCCTTGGGATGCCAGAAGGAAGAAGCTTCCAGATGGATGTTTCCTGGTGGCCTGAAATTCCCCAAAGGAGCGCTGGTCTCATCAATCCTCAGAACAAAGGCAAGAAGAAGCATTTGGAAGAGCACACACAGATGCAGGTTCCCAGGAGAAAAGGCATCTGTCCTGGAGCCCCTCAAAGACTGGTAGGGGAGAGAAACTAGGGGACAGATAGATGGTGACCATTGATGAGATGACCCTAGGCCAGAGGTAGGAGCCTAAGGGTCACCCAATCTACCTGTCATGCCCAGAGAAGATTCTGAGTGGCACTTTAGAGGATGTATAAGTCTCCCACTCCCTCTAGACAGATGGTGGCAGCGGAAGCCGAAGGAACCGTTCTGCCGAAGTAGGGGTAAAGCTAAGTGGGCATGTGGACTTGGCTGCAGTACAGTGAACTCCGCAAAGGCAGGAAGCCTTACCAGTGCTGCCCACAGCTGTATCCCCAACACCTGGATCAGTGCCTAGTTCCAGTAGATGCTGCATACACTTTGATGAATAAATAACTCAGATGAAAGAGAGGGATGTTAGGAAGTGAGGCTGCACAACATCATCGTGTGCCAGACCCTGGGAGCTAAGGCCCCAGGTCTTTGACCTGCAGATACTAAGGAGTCCCTGAAGGACATTTGGCAGGGGTAGGGGAGACAGTAATGAGAATGATAATAAAGATGGGTAGGGCCTGAGGTCTAGTTCATTTTCATATTCGATCCTTACCTGTTTCAACCAAAGCATCACACTCCTCCTTTGGTGTTTAGAATTTCCTTCAAAGTCTAATTTTAGTCTGTCATTATCTAGCTGATGAAGGGTATGGAGCTATCCTAGCTAGGGTGGGTGAGCCCAGTGAGGATGCCAGACTGTGGTCTGTGGGTGTGGGCTGGTGGAAGGGGACTGGAACAGCTAAAACATCCTTAGGAAGCTCTTTTTTGTTGGTATTGGTTAGCTAGGGGAGGAAGAAAATTTTTGGGGAAAAAAAACCCAAACATATTGTCAGGGTCACCAGTGGCAGCCAGCCAGCCCCACAAAGGGAGTGACACAGGACCACATCCTGGAGGCATTTGGTGCCAGAACTGCTGGCCTTGACCATGGCAGGGATTCTGCCCTCAGACCAGCTGTCGCTCCAGCTTAAGCAATAGTAAATGGGCTTAAAGGGTTTAGAAGTGAACACATTTTTAAGGCTGGGCCTACATCACCTGGGACAGTCAGAGGTCTGCTATGTGATCTAGCTATTGCTGCTGCAGCTGCAGATGTCACAGATCATCTGTGGCATTTCTCTTTCCCGACTCTTCTCTAGGACTGTACCCTTCCAGGATCACTATGCCCTTTAAATGTGACTTATCTGATTTAAGATAAGTAAATTCCAGAAAGTGTAAAAGACACTAGACTCCAAAAATCTAAATATAGGGGAAAAAAAAGTATATCTTAAATTTCTATGTGGGCAGCACACTGCAATGATAGTTTTTTGTTGTTATTGTTGTGGTAGTTTTGGGCTTTTTGAGGTAGTGTCTAACTATACAGCCCAGGCCTGGAAATCACTATATTTACCAGGCTGGCCTCAAACAGAGACTACCTGCCCCTGTCTTCCAAGTACTGGGATTAAAAGCATGTGCCCCCACAGCTGGCTATTTATTTTTAAAATTCATTTATTATTTTTGTTTATGTGTACATATATATTCCTCCATGATTTTATATGCACTGTGTGTGCAGATGCCCTCAGAAGCCAGAGGATGTTGGATCCCCCAGGAAGTGGAGTTACAGCTAGGTGTGAACTGCTGCTTTGGGGACTGGGTGAGGACCCAGCTCTTATGAAAGAGCAGTATGTGCTCCTAAATGCTCAGCCACCTCTTCAGCCCACTCCCCACCTCGTTTATTTATTTGTTTTTAAAATCTTTTATTCACTTATTTTTATTTATTTACCTTAGTGTTTGCCTGGAACTGGGAACTGGAACTATAGACAGCTGTGAGCTGCCATATGGGTGCTGGGAATTGAACCCCGGTCCTCTGGAAGAGCAGTCAGTGCTCCCAACCACTGAGCCATCTCTCCAGCCCTATTTATTTTATTTTTGAAACAGGGTTACACTATGTAACTCTGATAGGCCTGAAACTCTATAAACCTTGAACTCACAGGGAATCCTTCTTCTGCCAGATTACAGTGTCACCATACCCAACTAATTTTACCCGTGTTTTGAAAAGCATCTTTTATTTAATGGGGCTTACTAGAAATTTTATAATGACCCGAAAGACTGAATATGACATTTTTACTGGCCAGTCCCAGGGAAAGTGGAAAATCTTTTCTTGTTCACAACTTAGTCTCCTGCATCTGGAACAGTGTGGGACATATAGTAGGTGTTCAATAAAATATTCACACATGAATGAGGGAGCCCACAATGCAGGGAGACTGGTTCACCCAATGGAACATATCTTTTTCCCCACACCTATATGTGGTACTTCCACCACCAGGCGACCACTCCCATCTGTACTTTTGCTACTCAGGAGGGCAGTTCAAGGGAGACTTGGGTGAATGCCCCGCTCCCTTGAGAACTTTCTAGGAGGGGACTTTCAATGCCATCTGCTCAGGAAGCAAAGTAGCTTGCAAATAGTATGGAAATCATCTCTCCAGAGAGTGTTTGCATATGGGGTTGATAGAGATGCTTCCAGTCCATTCTCATCCTCCAGCTCTGGTCCTTGGGGACAAAAGAGGAAGCTCTGAAGGCCTTGAGCTGCTGGAGGGGTTATGGTGACTTGTAGGGGAATGGACCACTTTAGTCTTTCCCCGGTGAACCACGGCTTGTGTAGCCTGGAGCATTCTTGTCTCTCAAATCGAACAGGAACCTAAAAATAGTCTGCAGTTCTAGCCTCCTCCACAGCCACCCGCGCCAAGCCGGGCCCCGTGCCTGCCGGCTCCTCCACAATCCAGACTGTCTGCACAATCTGCCCAAGCCACTGGCCGGCTCCTCTGTGTCCTGGCCCTGGGGACCCTGAGTCAGCACTCCCCTCTCAGGCTTGCTGAGGTATGCCTCCTGCTCTGCTCACACAAACAAACTAAACTCACTGATTCCTGGGCTTCCAGAAGATGGTGACCAAGCCACTTGGTTCTCTACTGGGGACTTAGACAGACCTGGATGCAGACCTGGATGCAGTGAGCAGGTTCCCCCAGCAATGGAGCCTGTGAAACAGAATTGAAAGTATGAGAGAGAGCCTGCAGTCTGTGGCAGACTAGAAATCACTGGGGTTAAGTGGAGAAGGTTAATCAGAATTGGAGGGGGGTCAGGCCAGTAATGGTTGACTCCATTCTATGTACAGATTCTCCTGGGTGGAGCAGCATCTCTGTCCAGTCATCCATGTTTCATGAAGCACTTAAGAGTTCCCTCTATTTAGGGGATTCTACACTTTACTATCTGCAAGAAGTCCTTTGTCTTCCTGCCTTGAAATTCTGAGTTTTCCACTTCCTGGGCAAAGCAGGGAACAGGACACCTGTTCCCAGAGGCCCAGTGAGAACAGAACCCGAAGATAACTGTTGCCTTTGTGGCAAGTGTGGGGCCAAACTTGGCATATCTTGACTCCCAGCCTGGAGCCCTCTGGCTCTGGCATGGATGCTGGGCACTGTGAGGGGAACATCACCTTTGACACATAGGGCTTAGAGACTCACTCTGCACGGAGCTTTCCGGTGTCAGCAATGAGTGTTCAGGTGACACAGCAGAACTGTGAGTCCTGCTCAGCTGAGCAGGGTCCCTGCTGCAGGAAGTGGTTCAGCAGAAGCCACGGTTGCTTCCTTTCCTGGGGAGAACTTTAGGGAAAGCCAAGAGGAAGATACTGAGCTCCTGGCATGGTTCTTCCCACGGTTGATGCCGGAATTCTATCAACAGAGCTTCTCTTGCCATGTCAATTCCCAGTAGCCCTTGGAAGCAGAGTGACAGTATAGATTCTACATTCCTTATTAGACAAATAAGGAGATGAAGCTTGAAAGAAGCGGCCTCATGCCCAGAATGACCTGCCCATCAGAGCCAGGCTTAGAAGTCAGGGCTCCTGACTGCCCGTTCCCATCTGCATACAGCCCCCCTGAGAAAGCAGGGGTGCACAGAATCTAGAGGCTTCTCATCAGGTGAGGGTGTGGGGGAGGGTTTCAGACTCTTGAGGTTTTCTCACCTCCATAACACCTCTGTTTCTCAGCAGATATGAGACCGCCTCGCTGTGCACATTGGCCACTCATGATGGGTTAGACAGTCTTGGGACCTTTGGGTGCTAAAAAGGCTCTGGGTACTCTCCTCTCCCAGCTCCCTCAAGAGCCCCCAATCACTCTGCACCATGTGTGACTACAGACACATCTTTTTTTTTTTTAATAACTTTTATTTATTTGCCTGGAACTACAGACAGTTGTGAGCTGCCATGTGGGTGCTGGGAATTGAACCCCGGTCCTCTGGAAGAGCAGTCAGTGCTCTTAACTGCTCAGCCATCTCTCCAGCCCCTGCAGACACATCTTAACTTCTCTTCCTGTCACTGTCAGGGAATATTCTGACAAAAGCAAATCAAGGTAGAAGGAGTTTACTCTGGCTTCAAGTTCAAGAGCGAAGTCCATTATGACAAGGAAGTCAGAGGGTTAGTTAGTAGGGGCCTGGGTCTGCTGGTCACATGGGATGCACACTCAATGGGCAAACAGTGCTGATAGCACTCTGTCCCTCAGAGAATTCAGATGGCCTTTCTACGGTAGCTAATCTCATCACCACAGGCATGCCTAGAGAATGGCCCATCTCCCAGGTTATTCTTGATGGTATCACATTGACAGTCCACATCAGCACCACAGGAACCTGACTATTTCTCAGTTGGAACAAACTGAAGCCCTTGGAGAGTTTGCAGACTGGGTCTGGGAGTGAGGAGGTGGAGGGCTTGTTTGAGTCCTAGCCTAATACAGCCCATTCTGAACTCCACCTGTGGGTGGACTCTTCCTCCTCTGAGGACACCGGACCCCCATCATCGGCCTAAGCACAGGCAGAGGCTTTCCTCCAGCAGCCAGCACCAGGGAGGGCGCAGTCGGGCTCACTCTGGGCTTCTCTCTTAGTCTCATTCTCTCCACGACTCTCCTCTTCTCTCTTACTCCTGTCCTCTCATGTCCGTTTACAGTCACACACTCACGGGGGCAGGGCATGTGCATAAGTGCTCAGGCACACAACATCTGGGCTGCTCACTTGAGTAAACAGACATCTGTGCACAAGTTTGCTCTAGCCCTGCTTCCTAAGGTTCTTGGTGAAAGGCTGTATGTGTAAAGCTTCCTTTATGTGTACACTTCTGGGGACTAGAGGGCTCAGCTGAGTATGTCACCAGTATCTGGGGCTCTAATGGAAATCAGTGGGCCATGATAGTCTGCCAGCAAAGAGTCAGGGGCTTCCTTGAGGGAAGCAGAAAAGTAATGGGCCTTTTCTGGGGACTTGCTAAGATGTACTGTGACCCACCTGAGGCTGGGCTAGAATCTGCCTCAGGGTGAGGTGGCTGCAGGAAGGAAGCCTGACTCTGTGCTCCACCCACGGAAAGCTTGGGACTAGATGTCCCCGGGGTGGATGGTCATAATGACTAGGGCTCTGTTTCTGTCCCTGCAGGACAATGGGCCGGATGAGGCCCCACCAGGTGCTCAGATTTCCTGGGAGGGCTGGGACTTTCCTGGCATACCCAACTTTTTTAATGTCCCAGGATCAAAGGTATTCCACCAAGATGGGGGGTGGGGAGGCAGACAGGAAGTCCTTAGAGACACCAAGGGCTCCTTCTGTCCTGGTGTCTGGGCTCAGGAGGCACACAAGAGCCTGTGCCCCCTCACCCCGACTTAGCACACACCCATTGCCTAGTCAGAGAACCTGTTTTTATGGGGATTCTGCTGAAAGAGGCCTGTAGGGTTACATAGAGAGCCAAGGCTGACACCAGGCAAGGATCACCTTTCCTCACCAGACAGGAGCTAAAACCCTCCAGACCAATGCCAAGGGCTGGCTGTTCCAGCAGAGCACAGTGGACATTCTAAAACTTGTCGCTTCTCTCTACCTCTCTGCCAAAGAGGGACACTAATCAGTCAACCAGGCTGTCTTCAAAGTATCCAGGTTAACTGCTATTAAATATAATCAAGGTGAGCATATATCAGGTAACACACACCTACCTGCCTAGGACTGTCTGAGGACAGGCTGAGGGCGACTCAGTGGGTAAAAGCCCTCCTGTCAACCTGCCAACCTAACCAGTTCGATTCTCTAGAACCCACCTGTGAAAGGACAGAACTAGCTGCTAAACGATGTCCTCTGACCCCCACAGACAAGCACCCCTTCATGCCAGCCAGTCAGCCGATGCCTGTGAACATCATTGTAAAAGGAAAATATGACTTGTTTTCGAGATTTTTCTTTTCTGCATTATAAAATACGTATCATTTATTGAGATTTCAGTATAAACAATTTTTAAAAACTCTCTTTTGTTTATTAAAGTACTATATCACCTGAAAAAAATTATTAATTATTTAAACTTTGAGATTACATTCAAACTGGGTAAGAAGAGTTAGGAGAAGTGACCGACTTCGTGTGTGTGTGTGTGTGTGTGTGTGTCTGTGTGTGTGTGTGTGCACACACGTATTACAGAGCATTGAACCTATGGCTTCACACATGCTATATGCCTAACCACTGAGCTGCACTCTCAACTCCTCTTCCGCTTCCTGTTCTTTTTAAATTTTGGAACAGGGTCTTATTACTTTCCTCCGGCTGATGTTGAATTGCTCGGCAGCCCAGACCGGCCTGGCGCTTGCGTTCACCTTCTCTCAGTCTCCTAAGGTTAAGGCTGCAACCAGCCCTGCTGTCCCCGAGTTCATTAAAGGAACTCGAACCAGAGAGGGTAAGTTGTTTGCCCGAGTTTCATGGCTCAGATGTACTCAGGGCTTAGCCTGACTCATATGGTTCTCCACTGAGCGCCTCTGCTTAGGCTCATGGTTAAACACGGTGAATATAGCAGAGGTGGAGAAGGTGACTGATTCACTGGCAAGACCAGGTCTGGTGGTCTAAGGGTCAAGGATTCTCCTTAGGACTTAAGGCTTGATCATCAGAGGAAGGAGGTTGGATCATCTGTCCCATCAGAACCATCCTAGAGAGGGCTGAGGTGCAGCTCAGTGGTGAAGAACTTTCCTAGTATGTGTGAAAGGAGGTTTCTCTCACAGAACAGCTGTTCTGGGGGGCGGAGGGCACCCACATCCTGTCTCATTACCACCACATAAGCATTCCGGGGTTAGGACCCCCCTCCTGACATGGGAGCCTGAGGCTGAATAAGAGTGAGTTAGGCCTGAGTCAGTGGAAACCTCTGCCCACTGCTTTCTCCAGTGGGATACTGCGGTCACACTAAGGAAGAACTTCCCAATTGCTGGCTCACACATGGCCAGCATGCATGCCAAAGGGGGACTGTTGGGAGGAAACACTATTCTGGGGGTCTGTCGGGCCACATCCTGCCTCAGACAGACCTGCCTGTGAGGTAATGGCTGAGGGAAACTTCAGGTCACAATATGACCTGGACAGAGCTGGGATGGAAGCTGCTTTTGGAGCCCTTTTATTGTGTAACCTTTGTTTTAAGCTGTGGCCAAAAGGGGAGCGCTCCCCTGGAGGACCCCGGGCCTCCCTGAGGCTGAGGTGTTTTAGGTGAACTTTTACTGCCCCCCTTTCTCACAGGGACGTTGGAGAGGCCTGGGGGCTTCTCTGAGCAAAGACCAACTTGTGTGAGAGCTTTGTAGACACACACAAATAGACAAACCAGTTTGTCAGCCAGGTTTAGCCACTCGACATGTGTCCCAGGTGAAACTGTTGGCCTTCACACAGTCTTTATTAAGAGAAAATCCACACTGGAAAGAAAAAGAAAGTCACCATTTTCACGTGTTCAGTCTTGCGGTTTTCAGACTTTCATGCCTGTGTGATCCTTCCATTCATCAATTCCGGGACACCGCCTCGGTTATAGGAAACCTCCTTCCTGCTAGCTCTCACCTTTTCCTCCTCCCCTCACTCTACTTCCTGTCCCTGTGAATATGTCTGGGCCACACTTCAGACTTTGATGCCTGCTTTCTCTCACTTAGCTTCTCCCGTCAAGGATCTACCCTTCCTACCATTTTAGTGCTGGTGACACCCCATTCACAATTCTGGCGGATTTGGTTTATCTTCTCATCAGCTTCCACTTAGGACTATTATGAGTAATACTGCATGAAGACTTGGGTAAAGTTTGTGTGTGATCATGTTTTTAATTCTTTGATAATTTTAGATTATCTAGATAATGCAAACTAATTCGAGTGGGGTTGCACAATTGTATGGTAACCCTGTTTGACTTTTGGCCGGGGTTGGGAGTGGTGGGGTGGGGGTGCAGGGGGGTGGGGGTAATATATTTTATGTTCCTACCATCAGTGCAGCTCTCAGTCACTGCACAACCTCACTAATTTATTTATTTAAGTGTAATATATATATATATGTGTGTGTGTGTGTGTGTGTGTGTTTATGTTTGTATGCACATGCACATTTGTGCCAGAGATAGATATCCCTTGTTGGGAGAGAGTCAAGCTCTGAAAACTTTCTCAGGCTCTTGTTCGATGTGTGGGCGAGGGCTAAGTGACAGAGGCCCCCAGGGTCTGCACAAACTGGTTTCTCTTCTGCGTCTCTCTGTTCCGCCTTTCTTGTCCCTTTGAGACCCCAATTCTAGGGTTTTGATGGCGGTACGTAGGGCTGACTCTCAGCCAGCCCAAGGGTGAAGGAGGGCTAGTCTGGAGGTGGGAGGTTTTGGTTGAGCAGGGTCAAACCTGGCTGGCCCACAATGTCCACAGTCTGTCTTGCTTTCATAATTCTAATCACAGGGCAGCCAGAGGCTGGGAGCAGCCTGGAAAGGTTTACTCAATGAACTCATGCTTTACAGAACCAAGTTGCAGCCCAATGGCTCTTGATCTATATCTGCCTTGACTCACAGTGTCCCAGGTAAGGCACTGACCGTATCAGAAATATGGTCATGTAGGTTTGTGTGTGTGTGTGTGTCACATCCTATTCTTCCAGAATGCTCTTGGTCTAGTAAAGGCAAAGGTAGTGCCTGGAAGGTATTAAAGGTGAATCCAGTCTGATAGGGTAGGTAGGCCTTCTTTGTTTCTATGTTTGAGGCACAGATCTCTCAAAGGGTAGGGTGATGTGTTGGAAACTCTGGGTTCTGAAAAGGGGACACACCTTGCTAAAGAAAAGGTAACTTTTCCTCAGGAGTGACTCTGGGTGCTGGGAGGAGGGGCCTGGTGGCTCTCAAGTCCATGCCTCTTTGTTTGTTTGTTTGTTTACTTTTTGAGACAGGGTTTCTCTGTGCAGCCCTGACTGGGAGCTCACTTTGTAGACCAGGCTGGACTCAAACACAGAGATTCTCTTGCCTCTGACTTCCAAGTGCTGAGATTAAAGGTGTGCACCACTACCCCCTGGCCCACACCTACCATGAGTCCACTGCTTTCTTCTTTTTTTCTTGTCTCAGGACTGATCTGTCCCAAGTCAGAATCCAGAGGTCCACCATGTAGAAAGACAAGTGGTTGGGGAGATTCCAGAAGATGCTGTCCTTACAGCCCCTCCCAGCCCCAGCCTGAGGAAGCTCACTTCCTCATCATTCACTCCTGTGGGGCTTCAGGGGCAGTTTCTGGGTCATTAGCAAGGGGCCTCAGAGGTCTGGCTTTTCCTGGGGCTACCCTGGTGCTATACACCAAGCAGTTGGAGTTTTGACATTACAAGGTGCTAGTCCTGGCCAAAACCCCCTCAACCCCGACACCTCGGTGGTCTCAAGTGTAAGTCCCCGTGCTGCTCCAGCCAGGCCTTCACTGCTGGGAGGATAGGCCTCTGGATGACGTCAGGATATACCCATGAGTTCTGAGCTCTCTAGTTAGAGTTGAGGTTCAGAGCTCTGACAGACAGACTGAAGCTACAGGTGCTCTATTTCCATGATCCATTTATAAGGGACGAGGTACTCTTTTGGTACACAGGTACTACCAAACTAGTCAACTTGATTCTTGGTTCTGTCAGCTGGGCAAGGAAATGGACAGAGAGAGGAAGCACCTTTGCTGTGTGCCTGACTGCAGCAGCGGTGGCAGAGGCAGGAAGGCAGAGAACAGTGAGAGTTCCTGAGGGGACCCATGAGCCCGGTCAAACATCAGGGACTTTCCTGAGGAGTCCCCAAAATACTTGGACATCTGTGCAAGGCCCCTTCTTACACAAAACTGGCATGAACCTCTGAGGCATCCAGGATTCTTACAGCCCCCACCCCTACAACAGATGGCAGCTGATTCAGCTCTTGCCTCTGTGTGGGTTCCCTATGAGCCTCAGCCCAGGCTGCCTCTCCGTTGCCCTCTGTCAGCACCTGAGAGTCTCCTTTTGGGGTCTGGCTGTCCTATAGCCTGTTTCTGCTGGCATATGGGGAATTTTATTGATCTTACAGTCTCTCGGTGAGCCATTGACACAGGACCAGAGGCTGTGTCAGGAAAGAGGACAGAAAGGTGAAGAGAACCTGCGTAAGAGTCCATACTAGGGGCTGGAGAGATGGCTCAGCGGTTAAGAGCACTGACTCCTTTCCCAGAGGACCAGGGTTCGATTCCCAGCACCCACATGGCAGCTCACAACTGTCTGTAGTTCCAGGCAAATTATCAAGGCAAATAAATAAAAATTTTTTTAAAAAAAAAAAGAGCCCACACCTTCCCCTAAACTATGCAGTCTGCCAGCATTTGAGAATGGCCTGGGCTCCGATGCCTTTCATCAGTAAACTTGAAGCTTCCCAGCTGAGACAACCTTCTCAAACTCAAATTCAAAGAGGTGGACCCTGCCTGAGGCGGAGAGTGAGGCTGGCCCAGGTCCCCTATGGCTTTGATTCCTCTCCTGAAGGATGCAGGGTAGAAGAGAACACCGATTCTGAGCCCTTGTCTCTGCCTGGGAGCAGGCTGAATTGATAAGATGGTGAAAAGCAACACATTACACCCTCCTCATGACCTCTATGCCAGGGTGTTTGATCCAGAGAAACCTGCGCAAACACAACATAAATACCCGGCAATTCTTGTGACAGGAAGAGATTTGAAACACACTTCACATGCTACCAGAGAGTGCAGGCAGCAACTGTGACGTGTCCCTGTGCCGAAATACCATGCAGCTGTGAAAAGGGAATGTGAACGTTTCCCATGTATGAATGTGCCAAACCACGCTGGGATTTTTGTAAAGTGAAAAAGCAAACACAAGTAATTCATTTCAGAACAGTGACAGTAACTGGTCACTGGGCCAGGGAGCAGTGCAGTACGCCTGGTGTGCCTGCAGCCAAGGGAGGAAGGCACTTTGGGAGATGCCCTGGGTCCAGAGAAGAAACTGAAAATTTCTAAGAACGACGGGAACTTTCTATGCTCCATACTCACTGTCTTAGTCAAGCCTCTGAACCATCTGGACAGCCCCATTTACAAGTGTGAGAACAGAGCACAGAGAGTGGGGAAACCCGCTCAAAGTCACTCAGCAGAAATGGGGCCATTATAGAGGTTTTTGGCACAGCCTAGCCAGAGGTCCAGACCTGCCCGGAGTCGCTTTGCCCCCCAAAATTACTCAGATTCTTATATTAATTACATGCTGCTTAGGCATATTTCTAGCTAGCTCTTGCATCTTAACTCAACCCATTTCCATTAATCTGTCTTGCCACATGGCCCATGGCTTACCTATTTCTTTATATCTTGCTTCTTGGATGGCTGGATCCCGTCTCTCCTGACTCCACCCTCCTTCCCTTGTATCTATGCTTGAATTTCACACCTGCCTCCAAGATGCCTTGCCATAGGTCACAACAGTTCCTTTATTAACGAATGATATTCACAATATACAGAAAAACATCCCCCATTATAGGACCAGAAAAAGAATCCACAGGGGCTGGAGAGATGGCTCAGTGGTTAAGAGCACCGTCTGCTCTTCCAGAGGACCTGGGTTCGATTCCCAGCACCCACATGGCAGCTAACAACTGTCTGTAGTTCCAGTTCCAGGCAAACACCAAGGCAAATAAATAAATAAAGTTTTTAAAAAAAAATAAAAAAAATAAAAATAAAAATAAAAATAAAAAAGAATCCACAAAACTAGATACTGAGCTCATGCCAAAATCATGTTGATTAATTTTTTTTGAACAGGTTCCTACTATAAAGCTATGATTGACTTGGAATTCACCATATAGACCAGGCTGACCCAGAGTTTACTAAGATCCACCAGCCTCTGCCTCCCAAGTTCTGGAATTAAAGGTCTATGCCACCACTACCCAGCCTTGTTGTCTCTTTTAGAGTGGTTATTGACTGGAATGGGGTGGCTGGAGGAGAGGGATGGTGGAGGCTGTAATGGGGATCCCAGGAGGCTCGTAAGATGTCACTCAGATGACAAAGGGTGAGGGGCTGGGACATAGTCAGTGATAAAGTGCTTTTTGAACATGCACAGGGCTTGATCCTCAACATGGAAAAAAAATGTCTGTGAGGTCTTGAGGAAGATGGTGAGGTGAGAATTCAGGTGTAGAATGGAGATATTTTGGGCTTAAGAGATGAGTCAATTGTTTGCTCTTCTTCCAGGGGATCACAATTCGGTTCCTAGCATCCATGCCAGGCACTCACAGCCGTCTGTAACTCCAGCTCCAGGGGATCCAATGCCTCTGTACTCCTCAGGTGTTTGCACTCACATCCGCATGCTCCCAGGCATGCACACACACACACACACACACACACACAGACAACTAAAGATAAGAAAAATAAACCTTTACAAATAATTAAGAGATTTTTAAGACATGGGGACAGGGCTTGGTGGTGAGCTGGAGAGGCTGCTGTGGAAGAGGGTCGAGCCCAAGGTCCTTGCTTTTGTTCATTATTTTATTCATGGTCCAGGGTAGGGAGCTGGGCAACAGGTGCTGTTTCCAGAGCTGAATTTGCATCAGTTACCAAGTCAGAAGTAGTCCTGTCTCAAGATGTTTGATGCCAGGTGGTAGAGATAGGCACTAAAGAATAAACAGTAGGGAGGGGCTGGAGAGATGGCTCAGTGATTAGGAGCACTGGCTGCTCTTGCAGAGGGCCTTGGTTCAATCCCCAGTACCTACAGGGTGGCTAACAGCCTTTTGTAACTCCAGTTACAGAGTACCTGACATCTTTCTTTTGGTCTTCATACACATGGTACACGCACAATGCACAAACATATATGCAGGCAAAACACCCTTCCATATGCAATTTTATAAAAATATGATCAAGAAATATATGATTTCCTGGGATCCACATTGTGGAAGGAGAGAATCAACTTCCTGAAGTTGCCCTGTGACTTCTGCATACACAAGTAGAAGCCACCACCCCCCGCCATGAACACAAAATAAATAAGTCAATACTTTTTTTTCAAGAAGAAGAAACATCTGATGATTGTTAGTTAAAATGACTGACAGTCTCTACCGAGGATGTGTCTAAAGTGTTAATTAGAGATATACTTAAACAAGATGTGGAGAGGGCGAGGGAGAGGTCTGTAGATAGTGAGGAAGGCAGAGGTCAGGACGTGGAGGGGAGTGGGTCTGACATGCTGCAGAGGCAGAAGAGTGGCAGATACCATTCCTGACCAGCAACATCCATCTTCTGTACTTCTGGGCCTAGGAAGGACCACACTTTCCCTCCAAGGCCAGGTGCAGTGTGAGATTCATTCTAGCCAGTGAGATGGGAGACGGGGAAGGTAACCTTTCCAGACTGAAGCATCCTTGAGCAGATTAGTGATTCTGTAGTCCTGTGTCATCTGATAGCAGGTGATGCTCCAGAAGACTGGATTCAGGATGACCATGACTCTGTGAGAGCACAAGTGAGAAATATATGTGCTTTAAACCCTGGTCTGGAGCATCTTGAAGCAGAACCATGCCTACACCTATGTGTACAACAGGGCAGGTTTTTACAGGCTGCTGGGCAAAAATAAGAGCAAGGGATGTCACCGGGGACACAGCGATCAAACAACTGGCTCCTGACTTGAGAGGAATGAAAGCCATGGGCAAAGTTAAGGCAGGAGGGAGATAGGACTTCAGGGCGTCTTACTGTCTCAAGCAGAGTCTGGCTGGGGCGCATCAGTAGCCAATGCAGAAGCAAGGATGCTGTCAAGAGCCTCTGAAATGATGGAATGGGAAGGAAAGGTGACTTGGCCCAAAATGGTGGCAGTGGTCAGACACTGGCACCCTTGAACGCTCATCAGTGGATTAGAGAGTGGGAAACAAAGACAGTTCCACAGCTTTTGGTCAGAGCAGCAGGAAGGAGAGAATGGCCAGATTGGGCTATCAGGGAACTAGGGATGGGAGAGCTTGGAGCCGATGGATGGCAGGTAGCCAGGTGTAAGCTTTGGTAGTTCAGTTGAGAAGATACTGCACTCAGGCGGTGATGGGGCAATGGCAGGTAGGATGGGGGGGGTTAACAACAGCCTGGAGGTGATGTCTAGCAGATACTAGGTTTATTGTGGAGCCACAGGCCTGGGGCCTTAACAGTGCAGGAGCAGAAGTAGGCTGCGGAGGGGAAGGTCTGCCTCCATGGGAGGGGCAAGCTAGAGAAGAAAGGCCAGGATAAAGCCCTGGGTGGGGCAGCTCTGAGGGAGGTGATGGCGGAAGTAAAACCAAGAAGGACTCAGTAGGTGGAGCGGCCCAGGGAGGTAGAATTCTGACTGGGCCTCTCAGAATCCAGGAGGCCATGTGAACAATTTGGGAAGAGATGGTGGCCTATGGGTGGGTATGATGCAGAAGCTCTGAGCCTTGTATGGGCAGAGCAGTGCCAGGGAAGCAGCCACGGTGGAGAAGCCGCTTGGCTTTGGTAGGGTGCTGAGATGAATACAGGTCCCAAGGGTAGGTATAGAGGGAGATGGTGATGGGGGTGAGTGCAGACCTTGAGGTAGAAGATCATGGTGTGGGCTAACGGCTGTTGAGAGCAGGCATCTGCAGGATGAAATACTCAAGTGGTTGAGGGTTGGGGCCAAGAAGAAGCAAAAGGAACTGAGAGGAGGTAGAGCATGTGGATACAGGTAGGCTCCCTGGGGGGCGGGTCATGCTAGAGCACGTTAGACGGAAGTGATCCCTCCCTGTTTCCCTGGGCTTCTAAAAGCGAAGTGGCTTGGAGAAGGTAATGAAGTCAGAGCTGGGGAGAAGGGTCAAAAGAAGTGGGGGACACCTTCTACACTGTACCCCACTAAGACTCTGGTGGTCATCAGCTGTTCTCTGAGGATCACTGGTGGTCTGACTATGGTGAGGAGACAGGGCCCCTGACAGACACCAAGAATATGGGCAGGGTGAGAATATGGTCATAGTAAAGATGCCTGGCAGAGAAGCTAGAGAGGCATGGTGGGCAGGGTACCCGAGATGGGATGCTGGGACAGGCGTGTGCCTCGAGTGTTGGCCACTCATATCCTAGCCAGAGATGTCGACTGCCCTTTTGACCTCCAGGGCTCACAGCCTCCCCTGGGTGCATCCAAAGATGGCAGGTGTAATAGGTGATGGGAGGCAGAACTCAGGGGAGGGATCTGGCTTTACAAAACTTTCCTATCTACCCAGGTCTTACCTACTAAATCCTCAGAGAGTACGCACTTGCCTGAGTGGTGGCTCAATGGTTTCCTAAGAATCTGTCTACTTCCTCTTTCCGGGAAGCCAGAAGCTACCGTTCTTCTGGGGAAAACACTAGTTACTGCACACCCAGTAGTGGTCACTAGATACTCAGTGGACCGTCAAATGACCTACTGGAGATTGTTCTCCACACTTGATGGGAGAAGCTGGTGCTGAGGAGACAGGGACCCATGCTAGGCTAGTCTATTGAGGTTGTTGACATGGCATGGCATGTGAGACTTTCTGTGAGGTTTTGTGCCCTGTCAGGGCTGCCCACATGCTGGTGTGGTCAGGTAAATCCCTGCTTTCCCTGTCTGTCTCTGGTGGGTTCCTATTCCTGTTATAAAGGAATAAGAGTTTTCATCCCTCATCACAAAACTTCAAGCAAGGTCCCACACCATAAGTGTGAGCTTCCTCATTCTGGTTTGAAGGTCTGGGCCTGCTTCCTTTGAGACACTTAGAAGGGGGCATGGACTCCATTGTGAACTGGAGCATAGGTTCCTGAAGGCAAGGGTAAGCGATACATTTTAGTCTGCCTAGTTCTATGCTGAAGTGTGCCAGGAGGCCATTTGTGAGAAAAAGAAAGGTCTGAAAGAAAAGAAGATGTAGAAATTTCTCCTTGTCTCATCCGTTCTCCTGAGAGGCACCCTGGGCCCATGTGAGCTCAAATTGTGGGGTGCCTGAGGTTTGTTATCACACCCCTTCTTGCAACAGCTCAGGGGCCCAGAGTAAGAGATAAGAGCAGGGCCAGGAAGATGTCAAATCTACAAGCCAGGGACTCAACACTTTAAATACACCGACCTGCGGGAGTTCTTCATCTGCGCATCTGTCCTTTTCCCTGAAGGCCTCAAGGCCTCCCTCTAACGTGGCCTTTAGTGACACCCTTCCTGACCAGCCTCGTAGCTTCATGTCTGGTCTCCCTTTTCTGCTTGCTTGCTCCTGAGGTGGAGTCTGTGTGCTCCTGGGGGACAGATATTTGTGGAGGGCAGAGCCCACGCCTGCTGGGTTCCTGGAGTAGCCCCAGACAGCTTAGGGATGTCTGGAGGTAGAAAGCTTAAGTGCCTTGGCTTCCTGGCACCGCTTGACCTGTGTGTTCGCTTTATCTCATCTCCCTAATGCCTTTACAGGAAAGTTTATTATCATCATTTCATGAATGAAACTACTGAGAACATGAAAAGGCTTGTGCGTAGTCACCCAGGGAGTAAATGGTAGTGAGGGATTTCAAGCAGGGGTTCTGTGAGAACAGAATCTGAGGTGGGTATCTTATCCTGGCTTCCTTGAATGTGGGCTTTGCGGGGAGGGGCTTCCTTGGAGGAAAGGATTCAGGCTGAGGAGGTTGCTGGCAATGGATAGTATCCTCCACTGCAAGGGGTGCTAACAAAGAGGAAAGCTTGACCAGAGTGGCCTGGATGTGCAGATGGGTAGACTCTGAGGAAGGCAGAGATCTGCTATAGCATCTCTGGGATTGGCTAACATCAGCACCAGGCTTTGCAACTCTGAGCCACACATTCAACCTTCCTGTGGCTTTTCCATATTTAAAAGGAAACCCTAGTGCAGTAGCACCTGCTGTCTGGCCTGCCTTCGCTCACCCCATCCCTTTGCACTCAGCCTGCTGGGAGCCCGCACCCACTCCAACTGTTCTGGGGCCCCTAGTTTGTGAGCTGTGCCTGCCTCATCTTTCAGTGCGCTCCCTACTGGCCAGGGTCTAAATCCTTCTCTGGGGCCTGCCTCAAAGTCCTCTTCTACTTCTAACCTTTCCTGGGCCCAGAGCAGGAGCAAAAAATGGGAACTCCATGTGCCATATGTCTAAATACTTAAACGTTGTACATCAAGCCAACACAGTGCTAAATAGAGCGGGCGTTCTCCGCCTACACTGACAAGCACACAGACTAGTACACCCTCACACCACCCTGGGAGGCAGATCTCATTTAGCAGTTGTGGACTCTTGGAGTGTGCACTTTTGAAAAGAGGCAGCATCATGGAGGGTGATTGTCTACTTCTCCCCTAACACAACCTTGACACATGTCACTGAGGTCTGTATCCATAGGCCGTCCCCATACTCAGCAACCCTGGCTCCTAGCCATCTCTGAGCTCAGGCAAAAGACCCATTCAGACCACATAGTGAAGCTTTGGGGTCTCTTAGGCAGGGAATTCTGGGTCCTTCACTGGGAGGAAAGAGAGTGGCCTTGGCTAGGTATGTCCGTGAACTTGGCCGTATTGGAAGGGGTGACTCTGGAGGAGGCTAGAGTGAGCTTCTCTAGAATGCAGGATCCAGAGTTGGGGCTCTTGTTGCTTGGCTGGGTTCAAGGGCTGTGCTGCCCTCCAGGCTCTCCCATTCCAGCGTGGACAGCTTTACTCTGCCTGCACCCGTATTTGAGGCATCCATTAACCATTGGGCCCACCATGTCTTGCTGAGCCTACAGTTAAGGTACATGAACCTCTCCTCTTCACTCCTATCAGGGCTTCTCCCCAGCACCAGCTTTTTACCCAGGATGCCTCACTTTCCTCATGTGGAAGAGGAAAGCGGGCCATAGGCTAGGACCCTGATTTCAGCCACCCTACCTACTTGTATGGGCTCATCTGCCTGTGTATGCACCTCAGTACCGAGTCCTCCTGCTTCACTTGGACCCTGAAGGCAGTGGGTAGCCCTCCCCAGCTTGTGCCCAGAAAGTGGGGCACCAACTCCACTTTAGCCAATGTTTCTCGCTCACTCAGCTGAAAAGCTGCAGCTTCCCTGAGGCTCCCAAGCCTCACCCAACACTGACAGCTCCTTCCCTGATGCCGTGTGACAGGCCGATGACAGGGCTCCCACACCTGCTACCCTGCCACTGCTGCCTCCTGCCATGGGGCACAATATTTGCCACAAGGGCATCCGGCACCTGCAGGCCCCCCCCCATGCTGCTACCTCTTGGTTTAATTTTTTAGGACTCTCTTGTTATGGTCCCTTCTGCTTTTGTTGGGGGCATGACAGGAGGGTGGAGGGTTGCTGAGCATGTGCAGTCTTTCCATCAGCAGAGGAAGGCTCTGGTTCTGGTAGGGTGACAGCATTCTAAAGAATAAAGCAGGTTCTGAGCTATGCCCACATAGGGCCTGGAGCAGCTTTGACTCCAAATATGTAATCAGGAACCTGCTGAGCTGAGACCTGGGGACAGAGAGCTCACTTAGCTGGATGCCACCTCAGGATCAACTCCTGAGATACAGCCTCTTCCCATCTTTCTTTGCGGGCTGATGGCCTTGTTTTTGCAGTGTCAGCATTTCACTGACACCCCCACCCCCAGGCTTGGCTATGGTCCTATAGCCAATGAGGTTAGTACCAGACATGATTCTTACAGGCAGATATTGCTGGCTGAGTGGTGACCTGGACAAGTGGGTAGCCAGCCATGTAAGTACGCAGGAGAGGTATCTTCCTGGGCACCTGTGTCTTTTCTGGGACAGGTTTGTTCAGCCTTATGTGGTCCCTCCTTTCTCTTCATTAGAGTATCCAAGCCCCTGTCTCTTCCCTGTCAGACCACCTCTCCTGGTTAGATTTGTCAGTACAATGACTCTTGGATGAAGGAGAGCCACCATGTGTGTGTCTGATCATATCAAATTCATAATGGACTGTGAATAATGGAGACCAGACCTTTCCAAACTGGCTGGCCCTGTGGGTGAGGTGAGACACAGGGTGGATGTACTAGTAAGAGCAATTCATGGGTCCTCAGTCCCTCCACCCACTGTACCTGCTGCTTGTCTCTCATTGCTCCAGCATAATCCCCTCTGAGTAGTCCTCCAGACTACAAAGAGCTCAGGCTACATCTCAGTGGCACTTGCCATAATTGGTCTTTGTTCTGAATCGAGACCTCTGGGAACTGGAGGACCCTCTAGATTTTACTTACCCCGTGGGGACTCAGTATGTTCTTGCAGGAGGGGAGGAGCATATGGTATTCTGGCTTGTGTATGAATTTCTTGTCTGAGAAACAGGGGCTCGCTCAGCCACATCCCCTGTCAGACATAGTCTGCCCCCCCATCCCCCTGTTTCCCTGCAGGACCAGCCCAGCTGCATCCTAGTTGGGGGCTCAGGAAGGAACTGAGGATCTGACCTCATGTCTGCTTGTTCAGCCCTGTCTGGCACTGCCTCTGTGATGGAAAGGGGTCAAACTGGAGGTGAGAGTATAGGATTAGTGGCTGCATGTCACCCAGCCCCAGGGTTAATGGTTACCTGGGGTCCCCAACTGAGGAGCAACCCAGGCTACGGTAGCTGCCTATGCCTCTCATTCCAGACCTCCACCATGTGATGTGATGAGGGATTTATCCAAGAGCACCAGTGGACATCAGGCTTCGAAGCTACAGCAGGTCTAGGAGCTGTGAGAAGGCAGTCTGGGGCTAGACCAGGCAGGCAAAGCAGAAGACCGGGCTCCCTGTCTGAGGACCAGACACTTCCTCTCTAGGGACTGCAGCTTTCTGATGAGATCCCCACCTGCCTGGCTGTCCCGCCCACCCCCATCGCAAGAGCAAATGAGGTGATGCAAAGACTCTGAAAAGCATAAAGGTGGCATTATTTTTAGCAGGAGTCATATTTGACTTGCTAATTAGCTTCCTAAAAATAGCCTCATTTCTTATAGCACAGGGAGAACCCTGGTTAGGAGTTGGCGCCCCGGATCCTTGGTATGGCTCTTTGGCAGTTCTGCTGTGTGACCCTGGCTGGGCCCTGACCTCTCTGGGCAGTTAGGCAGTTAGATCATCCTTGAGGGCCACTGGCCCTGAGACTGAACTGGCAACCAATTTTGAGATTGAGAAGGAAACTTCCTCCTGTGGGGAGTGAGGTCTGGGATTCCTCTGAGTCATAGGTTAGAACAGTTGGTATCACCGAGGCTATTGAGAACCTGCTGGGGAATTTATACAAGTTTCTCTTGTCTTAATCATGGGCCTTGTACCTGTTCTCCCCACAGAGCTCTACCATCAGGAAGCTTTACAGGAAGCAGATGAGAAGGGTCAGAGAAAGGCGTGGGGCTGGGCAAGGCTGAAAGGGACGGAAGTCACCAGGTGACATCCAGCCAACTGGAGAAGCCATACTTTCTGTGGTTTATTGAGTATGTACTGTGCACCTGGTACTGTACTACAATGCTGTGGAGATAATGGGGCAAATCAGACAAGGTCCTGGTTCTTGTTTTCCTGGCCCTTCAGACCCAGTGGGAGGGAACATTCACAACCAAAGTCTTGGTCTGACCACAGAGGAGGTGTCTGGAAGATGTCCTGAGGATGACCTAGTCAGAATGTCAGGGAAGGCTGAAATGTGAAGGATGATTAGTGATAACAAGGCAGAGTGGGTGGATTTTGGAGCAGAGGGTCCTAGGCAGAAGGAAGAGAGGGAGCAAAGGCCTATGATGAGGAGAGTGGATGGACAGGGAGAAGGTGGGGCGGTCCTTGCCCTTACCGTCAGTATGGCTCCCTGAAAGGAAGGCAATTTTCCATTTGAAGCGCTTTCTGTGGTTCAAGCCAAGGAGCATCATGGTCGAGCAGGGAGAGGTGGAGGCAGCAGGAAGGGCAGCGTGTGAGAGCACTGGGAAGCTTCACAGTCAGCATGAGGTGGTGGGCGAGGTCGCAGTGATGACTGCTGATTCACAAAGCACGCACCTGCTCCCTTGTCTGGTTTCTATTGCTCCCGAGGAAATGACTATCAGTTTACAATGCGACTCACCAGTCCCCCCACCCCTGTCGGTCAAATAAGTGCTGTCCTATCCCAAATTATCCTGTTTCTATTCTTCTTTCCCTCTGTCCCCAGGTCCCTGCTGTCACTCCTTAGCCCTGGCCCCTTTGGGCAGTGGATTACTAACTGGAGGGCGAGGCTGCTGGCTTTGATGGAATGCCACTAAAATTGCCCAGGGATGTAGCAGCAGAGTGGCAACTGGAGGGTCAGTAGTGAAGGGGCCTCAGAAGGCAAGCTGAGCCAGCCGTGGTCCCTCCCATCCCCCTCTGTGACCTCCTCCCATGAAGGGGTCCAACAGCTGGCTCTGGGCTGACCCGAGTGTTCAATAGAACATCTCACATTGTAGCCTCTCTAGGGGGCCAGGAGAGGCTGCACCCAGGTTCCAGCCTGCTGTCTTGGGTCCCAGGACACAATAAGGCTGGGGCTCAAAGGGGTTCCTCAGAGGCCCTCTGGTCCTTCCTGCCAGATGGGGGACTAAGGACATGACCAAGTAGATGGGCCTGGAACAGAGCCCTGGCCTGTGAGATTCTTATATGACCTCTAGTCCTTAGTCCGCTGTCTCTTCTCTCTGCTCTGGGGCCAGGCTCCAAAAGTCTGGTTGAGAAATAAAATCACTAGTAAGGTTTTAGGGATGATAGGTTTTTTTGTTTTTGTTTTGTTTTGTTTTTGCTTGGGCAGGTCACCCCAGGGTCTTTCCTCAGGGTTCAAGTGTGTCGTTTCTGCAGTCCTCCCAACTGACCCTTCTCACCTTTACCCTATTTCCTGTCTGGGGGCTGAGGCTCCCCTCTCTCCCCACAGCAGTTGGACCCTTACTCTCTATCCCAATGTGATTTCCTGAGGCTACCTGGCATGGAGCCTCTGGGAGCTCCTACTTAGGCCTAGCTAGCTTCCTTTTCGAGAGAACTTTCTATGTGGCTGTTCTCTTGAGAGCAGAGTTTAGATAGAGTTTAGTGCATTTCTAGAATGTTCTCTCAGCTAGCGAACACTCAACACAAGCAGGAAGGGAGGGTTTTTTCTTTTGCGCACAGGTTAGAAAGAATGAACCTCTTTTGTACCCTAGCCTTATTATGTCCAGGGACCCAAGGCAAGAGGCTGGAACTTGGGTGCGGCCTCTCTGGGGCAGCATCACCCCCTACTGGCCACCTAGAGAGAGGCCCCCGTGTGAGATGTTCTGTTGAGCTCTGTTCTGTTGGCTGTGTTGAGCCCAGGGCCAGCTATTAGGCCCCTTCATGGAAGGAGGTCACAGAAGGGAATGGGAGGGACCATGGCTTGCTCAGTTTGTCCTCTGTAAAATGGGATAATAACACTCAGCACTCTGATCTGGCTTGATGATTACGCTGGCTGATGATATACTTTGAAAAGAGCACTGCAGGTGAAGGATGTGGAGGACGTGGAGGACGTGGTGGACGTGGAGGATGTGATGGACGTGGTGGACGTGGTGGACGTGGAGGATGTGATGGACGTGGTGGACGTGGTGGATGTGGAGGATGTGGTGGACGTGGTGGATGTGGGTTGGAGAGGAGCAGAGTGGAGTTCTGGAAGCTGCCTTAGAGGCCAGCCTGGACTCCTGCCCTGGTTTGCTTTCTGTTGCTGTGATAAACACCATGGCCAAAAGCAACTTGGGAAGAAAAAGGTTTATCTGGCTTACTCGTCCTGACCCCAGTCCCAGGAGCAGGGGCAGGAGCCCTGGAGGAGTGCTGCTTACTGGCTTGCTCTGCTTTCTTATGTCTCCCAGCACCCACTGCCCAAGGGGGGGCTCTGCTCCAGGGGGCTGGACCCCCACATGGATCATTAACTTAAAAATGCTCCACAGACTTTCCTACAGTCTGATGAAGGCAATTCCACAACAGATGTTTCCCCGTCCCCGATAACTCTAGCCTGGGTCAAGCTGACAAATCCAAGCAGTGCCCCCCCCCCCTTCTGGATCCCCTGCCTCAGACTCTGCCGTCAGATGGCATCCTGGTCCTGCGTGGTCAGAGAGGCCTGGGGTCTTTTGAGGAGAAAAGATCCTGCCTGGCCTGGCCCTATCACCTATGGTACTAGTCTCCATGTAGGCCAGACTCCCAGCACCCCAAAGCAGAATGGGCTGTCTCTGTAAACATCACCTGGGAACAGTCTAAGGTGACCAGAGACTTCAGACTTTATCCTGAAAGCTTGTCATTTGTCCCAGGTGACAATTTTTAGGCCTTAATGAGTACTAATAATCTTAAGCACCTGGTACTTGGTCCCTTTCTCCTTCCTTATATAACCCTTCCTCCCATCCCATTGGCCACTTTGAATTTAAGAGTTCACGGCAACCCTGGGAATAGGTACGGGTTCGAGCCAACTGGATCTGGAGGCCAACAGCCACAATAATTGTCCCTTGGGGCCTGTGAGTCCAGAGATCTGGGGGAGGCGTGGCTGAGTGGAGAGGTGGGGTTTGACTCTCCTGGGGAGGGGTGGCGGGTGTTGAGGCTGTGGAGGTGGGATAACAGAGGATGCTTGTAGGTTTGAGCCTGTGAGATGAGAGTCTGGGGCTGCCTGGGCCATGGGAGGAGGGTTAGAAAGCCATGGATGAGGGAAGGTAAGGGGCCGAGCCATGCTTAAAGGAACTGTGAGCTGAGTGCTCTGGAAACAGTGGGAGAAGCCACTGATGAAGACTAGAACTGTGAAGGGGTAGCATTAATGCAGGTCCAGACAGAGAAACACCCAGACAGCGGGAAGTGTGTGCCGGAGAGTTGAGGTTAACCTGTGGGTCCTTTCTTTCTTTCTTTCTTTCTTTCTTTCTTTCTTTCTTTCTTTCTTTCCCTAAGATTTCTTCTTTTTTGAGTTTTTATTATTTATTTTTTATGTATGGATGTTCTATCTGTATGTACACCTGCATGCTGGAAGAGGGCATCATATCCCATTATGGATGGTTATAAGGTACCGTGTGGTTGAACTCAGGACCTCTGGAAAAACAGCCAGTGCTCTTAACCACCGAGCCATCTCACCCAGACCCATGGGATGCTTTTTTTTTTTTTTTTTTTTTTTTTTTAATGTTCTCTGTCCTCCCCTCCCCTTTTCCTTTTCCCTCTGTTTTCATTGTGAGACAGATCTTATTGTGTATCCCTGGCTGGCCTGAACCCACAGAGACCTGTCAGCCTCTTCTAAGTGCTGGGATTAAAGGCCTATGTTAGTCCTCCCTCAGGGAGGTTTATTTTGATGGGAGGGACAGCATTTCCCAAAAAGAGTCCTGAAGTCCTCATTGGCTTTCCCTGGAGGGTGCTGATCTCCTGCCCAGCAAGTGTGATGGCCCAATCTCTCTGGAGGGTAGGTGCCCCGTGCTGTGGGTGGTAATAACAGACTCAAGAGCAGAGGATACTTTCTAAACTTTACTTGGGAGCACCCTGGTGGTGACCCCAGCTCCAGAGATTCATCTAGTGCGTGGGTAGAGGCTTTCCACTTGGCCAAGAGAGGTCTCTTCCCTTTCCAGATGCCAGCCCTCCTGCTGGGGTGTTTTGTCTGGCTCCTTCATCCTGTATCCACCCAGGGCTGGCCCTAGGTGGCCTGAAGACTTCCTGCCTGGTTGGCACTGAGGGAGTGTCAGAGAGAGGGCCCCTGTGACATCCCAGCTGGCCTGGGGGCTGCAATCACAGATTGGCCTCCGGGAGGGGTTTCTGACATGTTTCTTTAGATGTGTAATTGGAATGGCATGGGCTTGGTAATTAGGGGAGGCAGCAAAGTGTTCTAGAAATGACTGTAATTATAGTTAGAAACCAGCAGCTAAGCCAGGAGTTTCGGTGATCACCTGCGGGAACTGGCTGAAAGAAGAGGAGGATTTAGCTACTGAGCATCTACTGTGGGCCAGATGCCTACCATGAGTGGCATGAGCCAGACACCAGGCCACTCCACAGATCTCCGGGGGCTCTAGACACCCCCACAGGCCTGGAGACCATCTGGCTTCTGGCCCCAGTGTGACAGAGGGGAGAAACCTGGAGTAGAGAGCTGACTTGGCCAAAGCGACAGAGCATCAATAGCAGAACTAGGGTGGAACCCAGATGTCTCCCCAGCCAGAGAGAGAGCCTCACCACGTTGGATTCTGTTCTATGCCAAATTCTCTCCTCTTCCTGCCCCCTAACCCCTCCAAGCTTGGCTTACTTCTCTCTTTTCTGGGGTATGGTGATTCTTGCTTCAGTCTGGAGGCATCACTTCTTCCAGGAGCACCCACCTTGAGTGAGTCTGGAGGCATCACTTCCTCCAGGAGCACCCACCTTGAGTGAGTCTGTCTTCTTTAGTTTTCTACAGGGGGCTGTGCCAGCTTTCGAGAACCTAAGAACTGGGAATTATTTTCAGGGATTTTGTGAACAGGTTGTTAAACACGGTTTCTGTTAATAATTAAGTTACATAAACTTATAATTAAATATATTTATACACACTGGAAACATCATTTTCTAACTCACTACATTTCCCAATTATCTGTGCTCATAGGGTATTTGTGCCTATTGTATCTGGGGGTGAAGACCCACTGACGGTGGTGTGAACCCACTTAGTGTTTTTGTGGTGTTACACTGGGGGCTCCTTGCCTGACATGGTAGGAATATTCACGCTACAGTTCCCCACACCACCCTTCCCACCCTTGAGCCCAAAGAGAAGGAAGCTGTTGAAGTCTCCAGCTTCCACCAGCTCACCTTTGACCTTGTAGTCTCATAGTAGGCCCTGCCCCTAGCAAGGCCTCAGAGGATTGTAATAAGAGAAGGCAGAGTGTGGGCATCATCTCTGGAGGTGCCATTACCTGGCCTTAACAGCTGCCCCCAGGGCTGGCTCTGGGTCTTGCCCTGCCTGGAGCCCTCAAGGGCGCACAGGTGAGTCCGGAGGAAGGAAGGGGTCTATGTGTTAGATGGGTCCTAGGATGCTGGGAGAGCTGATTTCCCAGGCAAGGGCTTCAGGGCCCCAGATAGCCAGGTAGGTGTGGGTGGTTTTGGCAGGACTCACAGGCAGTTGGGCCCAGGAAAGGTCCTGCCTCTTCCTGCCCCAAATGGTCTGGGCAAGGTGCCACTTTCCAGTTCTCCTCTTCACCAGGCCACAGCAGGAGAATAGGGGGAACGCGTTAGACCTGGGCCAGGTGCCAGCAGGCATCTCAGGGGTGAAGTCTGTCTTCTGTGCACAGGACAAGTTGAATGGCTTCACGGTGGAAACATATACTTGGGTACCCAGGCCCGAAATTCCAAGGGGCCTTTCAACTTGAGGTGAGCTCACAGCTCTGGAAAGCAAGAGGGGGCAGACAGCTTGTTCACTAAGCAAGTCTCTTTTGAAAACTTTGAGTCTAGCACAGAGCATGTGCACAGGAGTGGGACTCAGTGACTGTTGTTCAAACTAGGAAAACAAGAACTAAACGCAGAAAATAATTAGGGCTCAGGAGTGGAACCACTGACACATTTGCCCAACATCACTTGGGGCTTTAATTTTTTTTTTTTAATTGTGTTTTGAGACAAAGTCTCACTATGTAGCTCTGGCTGACCTAGAACCCTCTATGTAGACCAGGTTGGCCTTGAACTTACAGAGCTCCATATACCTCAGTGTTGGGATTAAAAGCACGTGCCTTATGCTTGGCTTATCACTTGGAGCTTTTGAGGGAACGCAGGCAGGACCTAGGGAAGGGGTCTGTGTTGGTGGCCCCTAGGCTTGTGGGAGGGAGTACCTTAGCACCCTTCCCTTCCTCCTCAGACCAGTCTCTTGGTGGCAGGTGAAGCTGCTGGCTGCCTGAGCAAGAGGGGTGGGAGAGAGGAGAGGTCAAACCCAGCTTCACACGTTCTAGCCAGAGGGGCACAGTGGCAGGTAGCAGGTATGTAAGTAGGGTACAGATGCAGAGAATGGGTGAGGGGGGTGTGGGAGGTGGGTGTGGGGTTTATATGTCAGGGAACCACGAGTTCTGATCTTTCCTGACTGCTCAGCTAGAAGCCTTTGCCTTCTGGAACTGGCTTTAAAGAGCCCTCTGGGACTATGTCTGTGGAGACCTCAGCTATCTTTTCTCTAGTCTCCGCCCTCTTTGAAGCAGGGAGCATTTCACAGGCTGAGGAATGTTGTTTGACACCAGAGCTCAGGTCCCAAATTTACACCCCCCCCCTCGCCTGTGTCTCTGTCTTCATCTGCAGAACAGAGTTAGTACAATTTCATCTTCCACACAGGCCTTCTGGGAGAAGCGAACGAATTAATTTTATGTAAGTTATTTAGAAAGCTGACTGGCCTAAAGTAACCACCCAAAACAAGTGAAGCGCTGCCCGAAATGTTTTTCCCGCCCCCTCAGACCCTACCTGAGTTGGAGGGAACTCACCAGGGCTTTCCCGCTCCCATTTTTTGCTGCCCTCTAGTGGAACTCATCAATATAGTCCTGGGAACACTAAATTTGTCTGCAAAGCAATTTCTTCAGATTTCAACCAAAATTTGCCATTTAAGAAACGGTCTATACTCAAGAACTCTGTTCTTTTCAGCTCAAGTAGAACTAATCTGGAGTTCCCAGGGGTTTTTGTAGCTGTAGTTAGAATGTAGTAAACATGCAACAAAGAGATATCTTTGTACCTTTTTCCCCCTTTGACATTGACAATTGACCTCACCTAATACACTCCTGCCAACATCCTTACATTCCACTGAAGATCCTCCCTAATCGAAAATAACCCGTCAGGCATTCTCAAGTTATTTTTTTGTTTATTTATTTATTTATTTTTTGAGACAGGGTTTCTTTGTGTAGCCCCGGCAGTCCTGGAATTTGCTCTGTACACCAGGCTGGTCTCAAACTCACAGGTATCTATCTGCTTGCTCTGCCTTTTGAGTGTTTGGATTGAAGGTGAGGTGTGTACTACCGCTACCTAACAAGTTCTTATTCTTTGTCTTACAACAATACTGTGCCCTTGAGTGTCTGGCTGCTGGCTTGTCAGTCTAAATGCGCTGTCGCGGCGTTCTTGACACAGGGGCTAGAACAGAATTCCTTCTTTCAGGACTGGAAGCTTTGAAGCCCCAGGGTGAGGGCTCCTATCTGCTAAAGGACTTCGTTCAGCATCAAGCCTCTGTGGAAAGTGAAAGGGTGAGCATTGGGGCAGGAGGAGCCAAGCTGTTAACAAAGCACCCTTCTCAGGGGCATAGCCCTGAGTCCTAACCACAGTTATTATTGTCTTTATTTAGAGAAAGGCTCTCAGCTCCCTGATTACCTCTTTCAGGCTTCATCTCCCATTGCTGTTGCATCAGGGGATTAAGTTTCTAACGCAAGATTTGTTTTTTGGAATGGTTAGTCTTTTTTAAAAATGCTATTAGCATATGTTAATTATATATAATAATGGGCTTCATTATGACATTTCATGTATGTACATATTTTCATCATAGTCATTCCCATTACACTCTCTCATTCCCTTACCATTCCCACGAATCTCCGTTCTCCTCCCAACTGTGTGTGTGTGTGTGTGTGTGTGTGTGTGTGTGTGTGTTGACATTTATGGTTGGGCATTCACGTACCTTGACCAGTTATGTATGTTTCTCTGACCAAAGCCGTTGCCTGCATTCATTATTCTATGGGCATAAACAGTTGTTTGGAAGACAAGTTTGACAGACACATGATGTGTCCTCTTAGCGAACAATAGTTGCACCTTCTTGATTACGACCTCCTCAGTCACTGGCTTTTGAGTGGGTTCACCCATCCCTCGTGCAGGGGCGTAGCAGATAGGCTACTATTGCTCAGTGGACTCATCTTGCCTGGCTGGTGGGACTGTTGCAGGCAGGGTTCACAGCTGAGTAAGAGTAGAGACTAGTCGGCAGGGAGCTTCCAGTGCAGCTCCAGCTAGATTTCTGTATTCCTGGGTAAAGGAGCAAGGCGCTTTAGGGGTACACTCATCCACAACACTGCTTTTCCTCTGGCACCTGGCTCAGAACTTGTACACAGTAGGTGCTCAGTGAGGGAGGGGGTGCTCTGTAATGGGTGCTGGGCTTGCAAAGCTCTGTCACCCGCTTCCTGGAGAGAGGCTGGTTTAAGGGACATGGTAGAGGAGGGTCTGTCAAAACTGGAAGAGGGCTGGATATCAGACTTCGTCCTCTGGAGGGAAGCTGGCATGAGCTAGGGGAGGAGTCAGCCCGTATCTTGGGTTCAGGTTCCCAACTCCCAAACACACACACTAAGGAAGCAGAGTTCTGTTCTGGGAGAGGTAAGGTCCAAGCATGCACACTTTGCCGGAAGAAGAATGGAACCTGGTTCTTCCTGAGTAAATGTGGGGCCATGTGCTCGTGTGCATGAGGACAACACGGTTAATGGTCACTCTAGATGCCAGCTAAGATCTTCACACTTGCACCAGGATTCTGCACCTCCCCCCCCACGCAATTCTTTTTTCAAAACCCACACCTCTTAGCCCATTCAGGTCCTACCCCCTCCTCTTCAGCTGCGCCCCCACCCCTCCGTCAGTACCCCAGCAACTCCTACATCCAATGAGGGAGCCTCTAGGGCCCAAGCTCCACCCCCTCCACCTGTCTCTGCAGCTTGCGTGGGGCTTCGCTCTGCAGCGTCTGCTATGAAAAGCTTTAAGCGGTGCTGAAGGCGACAGCCTCTGGAGAGGCTGTGCAAATGTATCTATCCTTTGAGGTCTGGTGGGAACCTCCACCTACGGTTTCAGGATCGTCCTTTCTGGAGGTGACACTTGGTTTCATACGCGCTCTCTCCACCCTCAGGAGCTGGAGCTGGGAGCAACCTGTCCAACTGCTCTTGACCTTCTCTTGGGGCATCAAACATCTGGTAAGTGGGGGTTTGGGACGCTAAGATCATCTTTGAGTCCACTTAGCTTTTACTGGGGAACTAGACAGAGAAGACTATTTAGGTTAAAAATAAAAAGTGCTCTCTGGGACCTTATCTGGTCCCGGAGATGAACTCTTCCCACTATCTACCACAGCGACCTCTTTCAGACCCCAGCTGCAGAGCAGCGGAGCCCAACTGTGTTACTGTGGACATTGGCCCCACCCAGTGGCCAGAAATTAAATTTCAGCAGATCATCTTTAAAGTGAAGGAGGCAAGCAGCTGGCCGATGTCTAAGAAGACAGGAGCAAACGTTTTCTTTCTCTGCCTCAGTCCTTGCTGCAGACATGGCTAAAGGTTGACTCACTCCATCCGTCCATGTGGATCTGAAGGAAGGCTGGATACTGTGCCCTTGTGTCCAGTGTCTGCCTTTCAAAGCCCCCCTTCGGGGTACGGGCCTTGTGCCAGGCAGAGGCCTCTCCTCCTGTCAGTTCACACCAATGCCACCTGCTTAGAAGGTAGAGCCAGCCTGCAGTCACAGAAAAAGTGCTGGCAACTTCTCTGTGTCCACTATGGAACCCAGGGCGCATGGCCTTCCCTTTCAACCCAGTACCCACTCTTCCCAGGAGGAAAGAATAGCCATGCCAGTGCTGGGGATCACTTGTTTTGGGTTCTGTGTCCTTTGCAGCTTCAAGCCTCCGGTTGCAGTAAACTACTCTGTCAGGGGGATGAAGAGGTGGCTTGTCATTTTTTTAAAAAAGATTTATTTATTATGTATACAGTACACAGACAAGGACACCAGATCTCATTATAGATGGTTGTGAGCCACCATGTGGTTGCTGGGAATTGAACTCAGGACCTCCAGAGGAACAGTTAGTGCTCTTAACCTCTGAGCCATCTCTCCAGCCCCCAAGAGTGCTTGTCACTCTTTAGAGGACCTGCATTGGTGTCTCACAATTGCTCGTGACTCCAGCTCAAGGGGCCCAGTGGCCTCTGCTAGCCTCCTCAGGCACCCTTACGTATGTGGCACACACAGACATGTTCATAGAAAAATAAAAAATTAAGTCTCAAGAAAGTAGTACTCCTGTCATATGAAGTGACATGACATTGCTTCTGGGTCCCTGTTTTGACTTGCCACTGAGGCATAAATGTGTATGTGTGTAAGGGCACAGTGTGTGTATATGTGGTGTGTGTGTATGTATGTGGAAACAGTGTGTGTGGTGTGTGTATGTGTGTGCAATATGTGAGGTGTGTGCATGTGTGTGTGTGGTAAGAGCACAGTGTGTGTGTACATAGGGCTCTGGATTTGCTCACTAAGGAGCTTACTACTGAGCATCCCTTGAGGTCCATGTGAGCATGACAGTTGGAAAAGAAATACTTGGCTCTAAAATGAGAATTCTGCCCAAATGAAAACCAATAAATTTGTAATAAAATATCCAACTGTAACATTTTTTATCAACCTCATTAATTCTTAAATTTAGTATCCATAAAAGTTTCATTACAGTTGAAGGAATGTGTGGGCTAGGCTTCTCTCTCTCTCTGAGAAGTCCCAATTACAAAGCATCTATTTCTAGCCAAATAGTTAAAAAATTATTACTATCACTAAAATAAAACCTTTGGAGCAAATTTTAGTATTTTAGCACATGCCTTGATGGGGAGGAAAGTGGTCTAGAGTTCAAATGCCCAGGGTTACAGGGGCGCTGAGCCACCAGGTTAAAATCGAAGTGTGGGCTGTGAAGGGCCGGCAGGTACAGCATCTTCCCTGCATCCTGGCAGCAGTGCGCTGCTGCGACCATTCACTTCTCAAGCTGGGAGCAAGGGGGTGCACAGGGAGGGGAATGAAGAGCAGGCTTAGGGTGTAGGTCAGCTCGTGGGAAATTCAGGAGGGCACCTCTCATTGGCTGCTGCAGTGGGTGGGCCCTGGGGCTGGTCCTGAGCAGTGACACTTGCAGGGTTTCTAGCTGGCAATATGCTCAGGTGAGGGCTCTGGGTGAAAATCTCACTGAAAGAACTTTTCTGGTACTAGGAGGCACTGACCATCATCTCAGCTACTGCTCTCTCTCTCTCTCTCTCTCTCTCTCTCTCTCTCTCTCTCTCTCTCTGTGTGTGTGTGTGTGTGTGTGTGTGTGTGATGAAGCTGGTCACCCTTTGCCTGCAAGTAGGTGTCTTGGGGACCTGGGTACATATCAATGGGTTATTAATTCTCACTGTGTGGATTTTTTTGCTAAGCGCCTACATTCTGTTCTTTATCTTTTAGCTGTCACAATGCCCCTGCTACACACTTATTCTCAACTCCAACAGAATTTGTTCCCTCAAAGAGTCTTGTTATGAGTTTTGTAACAAACAGACATCTCCTGCCTTCCCTGTCTTCTTTGGAGCAATGATTCAGATATTTGAGTCCATGGTTCCTGTACTGCTATTGCTAAGACCCCAAATAAAGTCGTCTGACTTTTCCAGTCTCTGTGTTTGAATGACAGTTTTCAGGTCATTTTTCCCTTCTTAACCTCCAAATCCTTACTCATTCCAGAATTTGTCAACTGTATTTTATATCTCTTTTCATTTTGATTTTTCTGGACAGAAGAGGAGGTCAGGATCCATAAAAAATAGTTGCAAGGGCTGAAGATGTAGTTCAGTGTAGAGAGCTTGCTGAGCATGGGTAAGGCCTCAGGTTTGGTCCCCACCACAACAAGAAAGAGACAAAGTCCCCAAAGCCTGAGCTACTCACGGGAGTCACAGGTACTTATGAGACTAAGGTGGGAAGATCATGTGAGCTAGGAGTTTGAGACCCCATCTCAGGAGAAAGAGAAGATGCAGAAACAAGCAGGTAAGATAGAAAAGTCGCCAAGGTGGGGCTTCCTTTCTTTCCTTTGAGATACCAGCCAGTCAAGGCCATGATCCATTCTTCCCTCAGGAAAGCCTCTTTACCCTCGAGGGGCCATCTAGTTAGATTCATCTTGCTGTGGTGAACACCATGACCAAAAGCAACTTGGGAAAGAAAGGCTTTATTATATCTTACAGGTTAGAGTCCGTCATGGAAGGAAGTCAGAATGGGAGCTCAAGGCGAGAAGCTGGAGGCAGGAACTAAAGAGGCCATGGAAGAATACCAACTGGCTTACTCATCCTTACTTTAATACAAACTAGGACCAGTTGCCTGGGGTGGTACTGCCCACAGTAGACTGGGTCCTTATATATCAACCATCCATCAAGAAAATGCCTCCGTCGACATGAGCACAGGCTAATTAGATGGAGAAAATTTCTTAATTGAATTTTCCCAAGTGACTTAGTATGTGTCCAGTTGACCAAAGCTAACCGGCACCTTCCCAAGGTGAAGAGAGAAAGAAAGGGACGGGAGTGGAGGAGACAGAGGCAAGGAATTATAGAGATTAGATATGGATAGACAGACAGACAGGGAGGCAAAAGGGACTGAGAATAAGGGGCTGGGAGATGCTCAGCAGATAAGGAGCTTGCTGTACAAGCGTGGAGATCTGAGATCAGACCCCAGCACTCAGATAAAAAGAAAAAATAGGCAGGTGTGGTGGTTTGAATCTATTGCCCCAGGGACTTGCTGGCCAGTCTAGGTTTATTGAGAGACCCTGTCTCATAACAAACAACCAAACCTGGAGATGCATTTAAAGAATACATCTGGTTGTCAGCCTCTGGTCTTCATGTGTGCCTGCATGGAAAAACACACCTGCATACATGTACACACACACACACACACACACACACACACACACACACACACACACGAACTAAGTGACAATAATAATAAAAAGGGTTTGACAGCCATACACTACTACTTAGGATTAGTAAAGCCATGCTCATCTCCAGGGCTTGTTTCTTGTCATACATCTCTGAGTGACCTTCTTTCTCCGAGTCTTTAATAACTTGTTCTAGTAGGAGGGTTACTAGGTGGGGTGGGTGTGTTGGGGAGCTGATGTGTGACTCAGTGAAACGCCTGAAGCTGGACCCCATGGAAGCAAACAGGGAAAGAGACATTTTCAAGATAAAAGATACATTTTATCTTTAATTATGATTATGTGTCCGAGTGAGTTGTCTATGAGTGCAGGTGCCCAAGGAGGCCAGAAGAGGGGGTTGGATTCCCCTGGAGCTAGAGTTACAGGCAGTTGTGGATGCTGGGAACAGAACTGTCTATAGAGCAGGGTGTGCTCTTAACCATCGAGCCCCCTCTGTAGCCCCAAGATACATGGCTTTCATTTACACTTGTTCAGACACAGTGGGTGGTCTTTACATCAGTGAGGATACATATGCTACCTTGAGAACTTGTGACCTTCACGAATACTTCATTGTTTCCGTAAATCATTGCCATAACCTTGAAAGGCAGGTATGATTATATTCATTTTGGAGATGAAAACATTAACTCTCACATGGCTCAAACGACTTTCTCGAGTCCACACAATTACTCAGTGGTTGGACTAAAATTTGCACCCAACTCCACTTGACCACAAACCCCTTGTTTCATAAAACAAAACCGTGCGATTATATCTGCAGTCTGCTCAGCCCCTCTATGCATGGGAGGGAGGCTCTCTTTTCTTATAGGGCTCCTGAGGCCCCATCAACCACAGGGCGCTGTCCAGCCGGGACTGAAGGGTTTGAGCTTGCACGCCTAGCCTATTAGGTGCCAGAATCCTGTCCACTGTGATTGGGCAAAGGGCTGTGCATGTGACTCAAGCTGGCCAATCAGTTTCTCAGTGAGATCATAGGCATTGGAGAAGGGTGGTCCTTCTCGGTCTTTGTGGAGGGAGTTTCCAGGACCTCGGGGGTTGCGGAGGTGGGGGGGGCGATCGGGGGAGGGGGAATCCCTGTGTTTCTTTCTGGCTATGTGCCGTTTCCTGCAGGAGAAGGCATCCAAAAAAAGAAAGAATCAGAAATGGGAATACAGACTGAGCACTCGAGCCCCCAACTTCCTTTGGTGTGCTAGCTTCTGCCCTTGAACTTTTCAAATTTGTTTCAACGAATTCTTATTTATGTATCCATTTTTTGTTTTAGCCAGTTTCGGCTGGATTTCTGCCATGTGTTTCACAAAGAATTCTAACAGGATTCTATAATTAAAAGTGTTATAAACATAGGAGCTCTTTCCTGGTGGAAAGGGTAAGGTAGCTGGAAAAATGGAAGGAATCTAGGTGGAGCTGGGGATCCAGAAGAAGGATCTATCAGAAAGCCAGGCGAGCAGCTGGGTCTCTGGGAGCCCCCCGGACAAGAATGACAGTCCCGATAAGGACCAGTGGGGCTTTGTACAGCTTCTCTCTGTTTTTACATCTCTGGCTTTATTTTCTCCATCAGCTTCTCCCCATCCCCCAAGTAAGAACTAAAGAATTTTCTTGAAGGGGCAGGAGTTCAGTTGGAAGAGCACTTGCTTACTTCACCATGCACCCGACCTTGGGTTCTATCCCCAGCACTCAGTAAATGTGCCTGAATCCTGATCCTTGGGTGGTGGAATCAAGAGGGTCAGGAGTTGGATGTCATCCTCTGCTACACAAGTTCAAGACTAGCCTGGGTTAGATACCCTGCCTTCAAACCCAAACCAAAAAGTTCTGTAAGGTCTATGACTGACCCAGCTATGCCTAGCTATTTGCAATAAGAATTGTGGCCGCCAGGGAGGGAGGTAACTTGGGGTTCACTTTTGTCGTTTTGGAGTCTTTGCCATGGTGGTGCTTCACGGGAAAGAATGGCCGATGGGATGTCTACCACACAATGAAAACATTGGTCATGTTTCCTTTGTCAGCCACTGTGATACCTGTGGGGTTTCTGGGGGTCCAGCAGGTTTCTGTCTCTAAGTTCTGGAGTCTGACAGGGTCAGCTCGTCAGCTTTGCTCTCAGTGAGACAGCGTGAGTTTAGACACAGCCTCCATTCTTTGCCAAAGTGGCCTAACTGGCGTGTTAGCACCAAATCACCACCCTTGCTAGGCTCTGTGTAGCTGGGTGATGGCACATGGTTAAGTTGTGGCCACTGAGATGCGTGGCCTTGTGTAGGGCTTTGGGGGCGCTAGCTGTGTGGGACAGGTCCCCTTTGCCTCTGTTGTCTCCCCTGTTATTCTTCCCCTCTGCCCCCCTCCTCCCCCCTCCTCCCCCCTATCTCTTTCCCCCTTTTTTCAACAGGTCTTGCTTTGTAGCCCAGGCTGGCCCACTCCCTCTTCCTCTGGAAAAATAACATAGTGAGGTTCTGGCAGTGCTGTGGAATGTGGGGTGTCCTTGGGATGCTCTCATGGGAAAGTGGAATGATGGAGCCTAGGCTTTGGGGAGGATCCCTCACCAGCCCTGGATGGCCTAATTTTGGACTTCTTTTATGCAAGAGACAATATATTCCTATCTTCCTAAAGCTTGTGATTTGGATTTTCTCTTAGTCTACCTACATCTCATTTCAGCCAATAATATTACTTTCTTAATAGTCTTGTTGGTATGTGTGTGTGTTAATTTTTCCATAAATAGGAGGAAACTTTTGCCGAAGACCCCACAGCTGGCAGGTAGTGCTTTTGTTAGACTCATGAATAATTTGCTCTTTCTTACTGCACATTGGCATCTCACTGTCTGACAGTAGGTTGAAGACCCTTGAGGTGAAAGGCCCACCTAACCAATGGTTTTCTGAGGAAGGGACTGGCTTTGATCTCGGAATCTCTGTCTGTGGGTTTCTTATTAACTGAGTGTCCTCCTCAGGTGGAACCTGCTTGAAGAGCCCCTGTGCCTGCCGAGCTGGTTGTCCCCAGGGAGGGGAGTGACACTTGCCAAAATCATGGGAGATCGGTGCCACATGACTCTCAAGACTGCCATTTTTATTCTTGGAAGGCTCAGGATGGAATTAAGTGCCCTGGATGCCTAAAGAGGATGCATCATACAGCTGTAAAGTTTCAAAGGAGGCCTGGCCTAGGGCTGGCTTACTTCACATGGGCATTAAGGGGCTGGCATCTTTACATTTGTCTAGAAATTGATTCCGTTGAGCTGTTAAGTCTCTGGGGCTGGTCTCAGGTGAAGGATAACAGGGTGGCTTTAAACTCCGTGAGGCGGCTGCACCTGGCTGTGGGGAATGACAGCAGCAGCCACCTGCTGGCTGCTGACACTGTAAGCCTGGAAGAGCAGGTGTAAGGATGGGAGAAGGGATGCTGATGGCCAACACAGTTCTGTTTCCAGGCCACCGTGGGTGTGGTCCCTGCTGTTCCTCATTACTATCTGCAACCATATGTGCTGGTGGGTGCTTTCTGTTTTGTTGTACTGTTGTGTTTGGCTGGCTACATTATTCCCATCCTGGCACCTAGAATTTTTAGCTCCAGTAAATGGACCCCTACGGAACAGCAAAGATTTCATGACACTTGTAGCAATCTAGTCAAAACTAATGCAGGGCTTTGGCCTGGTGGAAACGCCTCTTTCTGCTGAAAGAAGAAGAGCCTTAAATGTACTTGATCACCGTGTTCCTTTCTCTTGTGCAATTGTTTGGATAGGCCAGCAAGTCCACACGATGCTTCTCTCTTACCTGATGGTAACGTTTGTGCTGTTGCTTTGTGGACTGAGCCATCATTTCAGAGTGTATTGAAATGGCCAGACATTAAATAACATTCCTCTCAAGCAAAAAGCAAAGAAGGACGAATAATGTATCCACTTTCTTCTGTGTGGTTAGTGGAGTGTGCATTGGTCCTGGGAACAGTCTGTACACTGCTTTCCGGACACCAAAATTTGTACTGAAGTTATTCTTTGCTATCTCCGCTTCACCAGCATTAGTAGAGATCCATACTTGCCAGGTCCATCTTTGTGTGTAGTGTTAGTGTCTGTCAGGTATAGGCGGGTGCAAGCTTAGCTCTCGCCCTTAAATGGACCACTCCTGGTGATTATGAATAGTTTTGATTCCCATCCCTCAAGGCTGATTGAATTTTTACTTTTCACAGCTTCCTTTAAAACACTAAAGGAAGAATTTTGCTCTTTTACAGTGAACAGTGACTTTGGACAATCATTGGTGCTTTAACTAGAATCAAGGTGATGGGCAGAATCTACTGTACGCTGCTTCCACTGTCTGCTTCCACAGTCGGCTTGAAAGACTGGTTTCATAAATATGGAGAGCAAGTTATCACTTTTTAAAAATCTTACTTTTTTGAGACAGGTCTCAGAATGTAACCCTAGCTGGCACAGAACTCAACTGTATAGATCAGATTGGCCTCAAACTCATAGGGGTCTGAAACACAATTCTCGAATATAGTCTTCTGGGGGTTTGCTGTTCCAAGGTCTGTAAGGACCTGCCAACTTGAAGTGATGCAAAGAGAGCTGGAACTTGACCTAAGTTGGTCAGATTCCCCATGAGGGCAAAGGGCAATGCTTCTTCCTAAGGATTCACTCCTGATGAGCAAGAAAGGACCCCAAACATAACGGGGCATAGAATTAACTCTAGTTTATCTCATAGGCATTCTCCATGTGCCCATGAGAGAAACAAATCTTAAATGGTCTCTTCTCAGCAACTGTGGTAACCCTGACTTGCTGGCATGGTGGGTCACTGTGAGTTCAAAGCCAGCCTAGTTTAGGAAATTCCAGACCAGCTAGGGCTACAGTAAGACTCTGTCTCAAAACAAAACAAAAGCCAATCAAAAAATATCTAAACTAAAGCAAACTAAAACCGAATAGCAACAAAAGTGAGTTGCAAAATTCTCCTTTCCAGCAACACTGGCAGTATTTCAGCCCCACAGGTCCTCCCTGGGAGACAGTAACTGTGCGGTATCTGTTCCTACTTGATAGTTCTCAGAAAAATGCAAGGACTGTAGCGGAAAGCAAACTTGTGTGGTGGTTGGCTTTGGTTAGCAGAGATTTTGGAACCCTTCCATGTTGTTATTTGTTTCTGGCCCAGACTTTTGGGCCTAGCTTTAAGGCTCTGACTCACAGTCCCACAGAAACACACAGACACTTATATTATTTTTACCCTGATCGGCCTAGGGCCCAGGCATATAACTTGCTAACTCTTTACCCTTAAACTAACCCATCTTGCTTATCCTGTTCAGCCATGTGGCTCGGTACCTTTTCTTAGAGCAGCATTTCAGCTTCTTTCCTCTGCATCTGCCGCCGTCTCCTTATCATGTCTCTGTCACATCCCTGTGGCATCTCTGCTCTTCTCTGAGATGTTCTCAAAGTTTTCTTAGCCTGGTAGCCCCATCTACACTTCCTGTCTGCCTTTGGCCAATCAGTGTTTTATTAAACCAGTAGGCGGGACAATTATTTACAATAGAACAGAACACAATCCCAGGACACTTCCAGAAGCTTATTTAGTCTCTTCCCCTCTCAGTAGGTTTGAGTCTGTAGGATTAAACCTCTAGGGGCCAAAAATGTGACATATTTGGACCAATTTTTTAACTGATGCTGTGAGACCCAAATCTTGTGGTGTACCTGACCCTCTGTGTTCTCTTCCCTTCCACACTGCTACATATGTTTGTTTTCAAAATGTTTCCTGTAACACCCATCTTAATTTTGCTTATTTTCTTGTTGTAAATAAGCCTGTCTTCCTATATGTATTGTGTGTGTGTGTGTGTGTGTGTGTGTGTGTGTGTGTGTGTGTGTGTGTGTGCATGCATGTTATACCAACTGGTACCTTAGAGTAATCCTTCCTTCTATCTTGTTTTGTACAAAGGGAAATTTTTTACTTAAAGCATTTTTTTTTCATTTTACACACCAACCACAGTTCCCGTCCTCTCCTCCTCCCCTCCCCACCCTGCCTCTGTCCCAGTCCACCCACCCCCCATCCACTTCTCAGAGGAGGTAAGCCTCCCTTGGGGAGTCAACAAAGCCTGCTTCCCCTCCATCAAGTCTGAGTAAAATATTCCACTATAGGGAATGGGCCCCAAAAAGCCAGTTCACACACTAGGGATAAATCTTGGTCCTACTGCTAAGGGCTCCACAAATTGCCCAAGTCACACACTGTCACCCACATTCAGAGGACCTAGTTTGGTCCTATGCAAGTCTCTCAGCTGTCAGTCCAGAGTCTGTGAGTTCCCACTAGCTCTGGTCAGCAGTCTCTGGGTTACCAATCATGATCTTGACCTCCTTGCTTATATAATACCTTCTCCCTCTCTTTTAGACTGGAGTCCATCATCAGTTACTGGATGAAGGCTCTATGATGGCAGTTAAGGCGGTCATCAATCTAATTACAGAGGAAGGCCAGTTCAGGCGCCCTCTCCACTATTGCTAGGAGTCTAAGCTGGGGCCATCCTGGTGGATTCCTGGGAATTTTCCTAGCATCACGTTTCTCCCTAACCCCATCATGGCTCCCTTATCAAGTCATTTCTTCCTTTGCTCTTCCTCTCTGTTCCTCCCCCAACTTGACCATCCTGTTCCCTCATGTTCTCATTCCCAACCCCAGGTCCCAGTTTACTCAGGAGATCTTATTTATTTCCCCTTCCTAGGGGATCCATGAATGTCTCTTAGGGTTGCCCTTGTTACCGAGCTTCTCTGAGCTATGGATTGTTGCCTTCTTTAAGCCTTATCCTTATCATATCCACTTATGAGTGAGTACGTACCATGTTTGTCTTTCTGAGTCTGGGTTACAAAAGGGGAAAAATTTTAAAAGCTAGACTCTTGGAAAGAAAATGAAATCTATGGCGGCTTCAGGCTTTTTCAGTATGGGTTAAATATGTCCACACATTCTTCAGCATTTCCTTTCAAAGGTGGAGCCCATCCCCCCCCCCCATTTCAGAATAGCCCTGGCTCAGTGCATTGCTTACAGACACAACATTGTGGGAGTGATGGTCTGTTACGATAGATCAGCCTTCAGGTCTCTCAGGACTTTTGTTCTGGCTGGGAAAAGGCTACCACACTGGGAAGGACACACAGCTGTCCTAGAGGTGAGGAACTGAGGCCCATGACCCACACCAACAGCCAATGAAAAATCCCAAAGAAGGGTTAGGCTAGTACAGCCTGCTTGGATGCTGGCCCCAGAGCTCCAGCCAGGCCCCAGGGTGACAGAGGTCCCTCCTGAGGAGCTCTGAGCTAGAGCTATATATCCCAGGCTGTTCCTGGCTAATCACTGATAGAAGATACAGGAGGCAACTGGTACTGTTCTGAAGTCACCAGCCTTCTGAATAAATTGCTGCACCTCATGAAGCACCAGTCCAGCCTTGATTGGGAGGGATGCTGGGTTTCTAGATGTTCTTTTAGAGATGTGAGTAAGCTTGTTTCTGGAAGCCTCCAGAAAACTCTTCCTTAGGTCTGTCTCATTTACCTCCACTGAACCCCAGGCTCACTCTCTAATGCTCTTGAGCTTTAGCCTATGGCACTTCAGGAGTTACCCCCACAGCAGAGGGGCTGGCTGGGAGGTCTGAGGCTTGAGCTTAGGTCAGGACAGCTGCCAAGGACAGAATCTGAATGTCTCCCGTGCCCTGGCATTCCAGACTTCCTCCCTGGGCAGTCTGATACCTGAGTATGGGTATCAGCAAAGAGGCTGCCTTTAAAAGTACAAGTGGATGGACTTTTCCTTCATTCTAGTATCATCAGACAGGACCACATGACTGCCTTTCTTTGTGAAGATCATGCCTCAGCTATTTCTGGCTGACGTCATTGCAGGCTTGAGGCCATTAGTGATGCAAAACCAGCTCTCTCTGGCCTGGATTTATCAGCAAGCATGTGGCTGACAGGACAGCGGTTTCGCCCTCAGGAAGTGTGACAGCTGCTCATGATAAGTGCTCGTTTTCTGCTTGAAAAATGGCTGCTTTAAACTTGTTGGAAGTGATTAAAAATGTTATTGGAATCTTGGGTCAGAAGGGATTAGGAGGACCCAGTTCTTTGTGTTTGCAAGCTTGGTGGTAGCTGGGTAGAGGTAGAATTTACATACCATTCAATTTATTTGCTTTTTGGTATTTTTGAGACAGGGTCTCTCTACCTTGCCCAGGATAGCCTGTCACTATGCAGCCCAGGCTACCCTTGAACTTGTGATTCTTCCTGCCTCAGCTTCCCCAGTGCTCAGATTACAGAGGTACACCTTCATGCTCAGAACAACAGACTCATTTCAAGTACACAACTAATGGTTTTCTTCTTTTTTTTTTTAAAAAAAAAACTTTATTTATTTATTTGCCTTGGTGTTTGCTTGGAACTGGAACTACAGACAGTTGTTAGCTGCCATGTGGGTGCTGGGAATCGAACCCGGGTCCTCTGGAAGAGCAGAGGGTGCTCTTAACCGCTGAGCCATCTCTCCAGCCCCTTTTCTTTTTTTTTTTTTAAAAGATTTATTTATTATGTATATAGTATACAGAAGAGGGCACCAAATGTCATCATAGATGGTTGTGAGCCACCATGTGGTTGCTGGGAATTGAACTCAGGACCTCTGGAAGAACAGTCAGTGCTCTTAACCTCTGAGCCATCTCTCCAGCCCCTGGTTTTCTTCTTTTTGTGTGTGTGGTGTGGTGTGGTATGTGTGTGTGTGTGTGTGTGTGTGTGTGTGTGTGTGTGTGTGTGTAGGTCAGAAGTCTAAATCAGATGTTTTTCTTAATTACTGTTTTCTTTAGGTTTTGAGACAGGGTCACTCACCAAACCCAGAGTTTACCAATTTGGTTCTGCTGGCTGGAAAGCAAGTCCTAACAATTCTCCTGCTTCTGGTTTCCTGGTGCTGATATTACAGTTGCCTGCAGACAGCAAGTAACTCAGGTCTACATGCTTGTGCGGTGAGCACCTTACCAACTGAGTCACCTAGGGAAGTCATGTCTTCAATGTCAAACAGGTCTAGTCAAATGCTGTCAGGCAGCGTCGCACATGAACTGTGTGATGAATACATTTTTACCAGGTGGGCTTCATTCTGTTGATTTAATACTCTCGGGGGGAGTACATTCTGGGAATTGGGGGGTGCAGGGTGTGTGGAGAGGCTGTTCTGGGCTGGGAGGGTCGGTATGGGCTTGGTTTGGTGGGTGGAGGAGTTGAAAGCCTAGCATGTAGAGGAGAGCTCATGTAGCCCGATCTGCCAAGGTCTGGAAGTCAGTCGATCACAGCCTGACGGTATCTTAGCCCATCAGCTACACTGACTCAGAGGAACTGGGTGAGGAATAATGAGGAAGTGGGGTCTTAAGGTGAAATTCCTTTGCTTTTTCAAATCTCTTCAGGACTGTAGGAGATTAAACCTCCTCCAGGCCTTGTCCTCCAACGTCAGCTGGAAACCTCATCAGGAGTCTGCTGTGACTGGGGACTGGCCTCACACAGGGGACCAGAGGGAAAAGCCCATGCCCTAATTGGTCTCTTGTGGCTCTGCGGGGACTCAGAGACCTGATCCCTACTGTACTGTAGTGACCCATGGTTGGTATCTGCCCCTTCCTAGACCTCATTTTTCTCATCTGTGCAATGGGAGCTGACAGAGACGACTCTGTGACATCAGGTAATCCAGCCAGCAGTTTCTGATTTGCATGGTGCGCTCTTGTAAAGCCAACTGTCCTTACTTGTATCCCAGCTCTAGTTCTCAGCAACAGAGAGGGGAGGAGCCAGGAGCAACTTGGACTTGAATCACTACTGTGTTGCCAGTTAGCATTGTGACTCTGGGTACGTAGCCATTTTGGCTGAGCCTCAGTTTCCCCCTCTGTAACTCAGGCAACATTTTTGAACCTACCTGGTAAAGGAGCTATGAAGATGAAGAACCGTGCAAAGTGCCTCGCACATGGCGAGCATCCAGTCTATCCTACAGACACAGGTGATACCTAAGGCCCTTGGCCAAGGCTGAGCAAGCCAAATGCTCTTTCTACCTTCAAGGTCATCTTCCCGGGGGTGCCAATCTCTGAGTTTCTGAATCCAGGCCTCTAAGTTTCTGTTAGATGGCTGATCAGCTACTCACAGAAAGCATGTTTAAAGGGGTTAGAAAAAAATCCAGGGCCAAAGGCCTGTAGGCCAAGGTACAGGAAGCTTGTGGGACAAGTTTCAAGCAGCTGGACCAGGCCCATCTCCTTCTTAGTGGGGCCCATCCTTCCTTTACAGAGTCCCAGAGAGGTGCCGACAGAGCCCCCGTTGCAAATCCATTCCCCAGGGAGTCACTGTCTTTGTGTGGTTTCTCCTCGACCTTGTCCTGAGCCATACTTACAGTTGCCATGGAATCACTGGAAAGAGCCTTCTATGAAGGTGGTCTCCTCCTGCATCCAGGGGTGCTGTTTGCCTCTGTCCTGACTCAGCAGCCTGCCTTACCTGTTTTTGCCTCCCTCCCTCCTGGCCCCTCTGCTTCTCTCTGCTGTTTCCTGCTAGCCTGGACTTCCCTTATTTTGTTCAGAAGGGCAGCCAGTTTGTGCCCTGAGAGGAGGCCTGGGAATTCACTCCTAGACACCCTGCCCTGGACAGGAAAGCCAAGCTATGAATTGTCCCAGTAAGTTGAAAGTCAGATGACTGCCAACCTGAATCAACTGTTGTCCTTGCTGGGACCCAATGTAATGAACTTCTGACCGTTCCCTGCCATTTGCTAGTGACAACACCGAGCTTTTCAGGGCCACAGGATTCCAGTTACCCTCCCACTCAGCTCATATTCCTCCTCCCTCTCCCTCCCTCTCCCTCTCTCTCTCTCCAATCCCTCCCATTTTTTTGGAGATAGACTTTCATATAGCCCATGCTGGCCTCAGATACATAGCCACGGATGACCATGACCCTCCCAGGCAAGCATTACTATCCCTGATGGCTCCTGCATTTTCTTTGCAGATGTACCCTCTGCCCCGTCTCCTCACAGTACCTAAGGAGTGCAAAAGCCGCACCACAACTTAGCTTGGGTTTAACTCAGTGAGCTGGGTTTTCTTTTTAAAGACGCTCTGTTTTTCAGAAGAGAAATAATCTGTTAGGGAAAAATACCTCATAATTTTTTTATTAGCCTTTTCATGGAAAATATTTTCATATTCAGTAAAATGAAAACAAAACAAAACAACTCAGCAAAATGAACAAAAAATCCAAAACAAATAGATAAGCCAAGAGGTAGGCCTGGCGGCCACATTTTCCCATCCCACACTTAGGAGGCAGAAACAGGTAGCAGAGGTCAGCCTGTCTACACAGTAAGTTGTAGGCTAGCCAGGACTACATGGTGAGACCCTGTTTAAATCAATGACAAGTGAGTTTTAACATACGTAAGTATGAACTGAAGAAAACATGCCGAGCTGGATGTGGTAGAGCATACATGTTTATAATCAACCACAGTACTTGGGTATAAGAGAAAGGTGGATTCCCTCGGGCAGGCAACATAGTAAGATCCTGTTTCAAAAGCAAAATAATAAAGAACATTTCCAGCACAGTGGTACACAGGACACCAAGACAGCAGGTCTCAAAAACAAAACGAAAATAATAAAGCAACATTTGCTAGTCAGAGCATTTTCAGAGAACATGGAGTATGTTTTGTTTGACAAGGAGAAAAAAAAAAGAACTTCAAGAATTAGAAAATGATTCAAGATGAACTAATAATCAACCATTTGTAAGTTCTGGGACCATGAGAAAATCTGCTGTCCCCCAGGTGGCCATGAAGTCAGTCCCTCCTGACCTGTGATCTTAGGTCATCTCTCAGGATATGTCAGCACCTTGCCCTGAAAAACCGCAGGCAATGGAAATAAACCCAGCTATAGCAGACGCCCTGGAGCTGACTGAGATCACAACCCAAGCAGGATGAGGAACTAGCTTTTAGTCTTCCTGAAGGCGGAGATAGCAAACTTGCCTTTTAGGCTATCTGGAGGATGGTGGTCTTAGAGGTCCTAGGGTGGACACTGAGGTCAGAGGCCTGGAGCCTCTCTCCTGTGTCTGTTTAGCTTGACTACAGGAGAAAGTTGCAAAGGTCATCCTCTGAGTTTGGGAGGAGCTGTGTGGGCCCAGCCCTCCAGAGAAGGAGGGGGGAGGTCAGCGCTCCATCAGCTTTTCTCTTGACCTTGAGCTAGTGGTTATAAGTGTGGCTCTGGAGGTTAGGGGTAGAGCTAGGCGCTCAGCAAGAAGTAGGAACAGTATGCTGGCCAAAGGACTTTCCTTGCGCTCAGTCCTGGTTAAAGGCTACCAATCTTTCTTGAGCCCTACCTGGCAGGGTCCAGCGTTGACCACTGGAAGGGGAGCTAGCATCTCTACTGATAGTCCTCGTCCCTTCAGTGAGATTCCCTCCCCCGGTGACAATGGTTGGCTAAACGTGTACCACTTATTGAGAAAGAATGGCACACACGGAATCCATCATCATCAACTGCAGAATTTCCAGAAGTACGGTCCCATTTACAGGTAAGCCTGGCAAAGTCAGAGGCAGCTGTGATGGGAGGTGCAGGGCTCCAGTCTGGGGGTAGGAGAAGGATAGGCTCTCTCAGTTTCTGGCTCCAAGACTTTAGCTTTCTACCCTCACAGTTCCTTGTGGGAAGGGGGTGTGAACAAACATCCCCCCAGGGTCTCCCTTCACCTGTCATCCTCTAGGTACCCAAAAAGACAAACTGGCTGTCTCTACCTCAGAGGAGAGGCTGGTTTAGGTCTCCTGACTACTGGCTAAGCTCCCTCTCTGCTCCTGGGCCAACCTCAGCTCCAGGCCCTTTGTGACTCTGCAGTAACCGGTTTTGTTTCCTAAGCATCTTCTAGAGGCAATGACTTTACACTCCATGACTTCTGAAATCTCGGGGTCTGTGGCCTATCCCAGCTTAACAATACTTGTGGTCACAAGTCTGTAGGCTGACTTGTGGGCTTTCTCTAGAGCTGCTTTGAGAGATGGGAGGTGCTGCTGCTGGAGGGGAGCCTGAGGACAGTGCATTTTATCTTAAATGACAGGATTCTTCCCTCGGCTTTCAAGCTGTCCTCGTTAGAGCATCTTAATTTACCAGCTGTTTTCCTGGTCACTTTGATCTGAGTGTTGTGCTGTGTCCTTGAAGCTGGTGTTGTTACCCTTACCCCATACCCATACCATTTCTTGGAAGGGACCTATCAAGGTCATAGATATCAGGTTTAGGCCAGTACTGGGAATCTGGTTGTGCAACATCTTGCTCCATAATCAGAGTGATGCTATAATTTATAGACTAGAAGGTAGCGAACCAATTAAAGGGAAGGGACTTAAAGTGTGGCTCTCTCGGTTCCCCTCCTTCACCCCCATACTATGAAGGCTCTTTGCAGTCTTTGAAGAGCAACTGAGAAAATCAGGAAAGCACATACGAGTAATTGAAATCCCATCCATCTTTAACTTATGTGGAACTTGAGTACCACTAAGAACGTGATTATGTTAGTGTCATGTGAAGTTGTTTTCCAATGCATTGAAATGGTTTCCCTCTTCTTTCTTTAAGACAATTTAGAATAACAACACAGTACATAGTGCACGGCGTGTGGAAAGCTGTTTGAAGACAGACTTTAAGTGAGCATTGAGCCTCACTGCCCTCAGATAAAGATCTGATGATGTCTGAGGTATTCTTTGCTGTTGGATCATTGCCTTGGGCTCATGTCTCAGAAGTGAGACTGATGATCCTAACATCATTTCAAGGCCTTTCAGGCTGTAGCAGACATGAGATTGGATGTGGAAGCTGGAAAAACACTGAAGAATTTTCTAGAGGCCATGAACAAGCCAAGGAAGGCCATAGATTCTGTGTCAAAAGCAGTGCTCTCCAAGAGGGGGGTGAAGGAGGGGGAGAGAGAAATTAAGAGAGACGAGTGCTCTCTCTCACACATACCACACACACTCTCTCACACACTCTCACATACACTCACACATACTCTCTCTCAAACACCCACACACTCACACACATACTCTCTCACTCAACACACACTCCACACTCACACACATTCACACACACTCAACACACACTCCACACTCACACACATTCACACACACAATACTCACACACATTCACACACACTCAACACACACTCCACACTCACACACATTCACACACACAATACTCACACACATTCACACACACTCAACACACACTCCACACTCACACACATTCACACACACAATACTCACACACACTCACACATTCTTACACACACATATTCTTATACACACTCACACACACACACTCATGCACACTCTCAAACATTGTCTCTCACACACTCACACACTCTCACACACATTTACACACTCACACACAATACTTGCACACACTCACACAAACATTCTTTCACACACACACTCACATACATACTCATACACTCACTTACACACACATACTCTCACACTTACTCTCACACTCACACACATACTCACACACACATACTCACACAATACACACACACACACACACACACACACACACACACACGGGAGTTGAAGTAGGGTGATAAAATGATCAAGTGGGAGGAGCCAGAGAAGAAAGAGAGAGATGGAGGGACAGAGATAGGGAGATAAAGAGGGAGACAGGGAGGGAGGTGAGGAGGGAGAGAGAGAGGAAGGGAAAGGGGGAGGGGTCAGGACGGCAGAGAACACTCCTGACTCGGTCTTTTGTTTACATTTGCTTCCTTAAATATCTATATTCAGTGAAGCCCTCTTAGGTAAAAGGTAGGGATGAGCAAGAGTCACATTCTCCTGTGGCTTTGTCATAGTTGCGTGTGTGTGTGTGTGTGTGTGTGTGTGTGTGTGTGTGTGTGTGCGCGCGCGCGCTCTGGGAGTTGGATGCTGTCTTCTGGGTCACTCTCCTCGGCTTTTAGCTCCACCGTGCCCCCAGGTTGTGGCAAGTCATTCTTTTTCATGTCTCTGTTAGGATCTTAGGGGGGTCTTCGGGGGACACCTAGTCATATGGATAGTTGTGTGGCTTTGGGGACTGTCTGAAAACTGCTGTGAGTCCTATCACCTGCCAGCTTCATCTGCACTTGGGGCTTGATATTTTTACTACAGTTTCACTTAAGCAAAGATTTAGTTGAAATTTTTAATTAGATGTACCTGTGTGTCTGCAGAGGCGATAGATGCACATGAATGCAGTTGCCCTTAGAGTTTAGGAGACTGGTGGAACTCCTGAACTATCCATCATGGGTTCTGGGAACCCAGTGAAAATATGCTCTCAGCCCTGAAGTCTTACCTTTCCAGAGGTGAAGGGTCCCATCTGACCCCTGGAGCAAGTGTCTACTCTGAATTCAATTCTACAAGGTCTCACTGGCCTGGAACATGGGACATGCAGAGGTATTCACTGCAGGATGACAAGGAAGGGTGCCAGGCTCCAAGCCCACCAGTACAAGAAGATTCAGCATGGGATAGAAATGATTATAAATGGGAGGTTTGGGATGGGGTGGGGCTGGTCCTGGGGGATGCTGTGTGATGCAGGATAGTGCCCATGAAGTTGTCCCTCTGGATGAGTAACATTAGTCATAGATACACATGTCATGTTTGGCTCCTCAGCAGCTCCATGAGACAAGTGGTACATTCATCTCCATTTCATGGATGAAACTGATGCTCAGTAAAGGGAAGGGCCCAGCTGAAAAGCTTCATACCCATTGTGGGAAGAAGAGGCCTGGCTGCCCAGGATTTTCATGGCTGCCTTACTTTCAACATCAGCTTCTTTCTTGTCTTTTCAGGGAGAAACTTGGCAACATGGAGTCTGTCTATATTATAGACCCAGAGGACGCAGCTGTGCTCTTTTCACACGAGGGTCCTTACCCGGAACGATACAGTATACCTCCCTGGGTTGCCTATCACCAGTATTACCAGAAGCCCAGGGGGATCCTGCTTA